>JALJCO010006401.1:0-32294 GCA_023101725.1 Atherinomorus stipes | reverse complement strand
GAACAAAGAAGCTGAACTGAATCCTGACAAAGCAAAGCTGGAGCAGTGTGTGAGCTCCTCTAGTGGATGTTGTGGAGTATTGTGTTGTCTTTGCTCCAAAGCTTTTTCTCCACACTTTTGCTGTTTCCTGTCACTGTGGGCCTCACAGCACAGTAGTACACAGCAGAGTCAGACACTGCAGCAGAGGACATCACCAGATCCATCAGACTTTCTTCTTTTCGGACTCTAACAGAATGTCCAGAACCTCCATCCACTCCAACGTCTCCAGACTGTGAATGAGAGATGAGGATCTCTGGTGGACTTCCTGGATCTTGTCGGTACCAGAAGAAATAATCAGCATCTCCTTTGGTGTATCTGCAGGACAGAGTAACAGAGCTTCCTTCTAAACTGGACATGCTGGTGTTGATGGTGGTGAGTTGTTCATCGCTGGAACCTGAAGGAAGAGAAATCAGAAATGTTTCACCATGATTTACTTTCATTTTGCTTCATTTTCCCTTTTAGTCCAGTTTACCTGTGAGAATGAGAAGAAGCAGAGAAACCGAGAAGCAGAAGATCAGCATGTTGAATAAAGGTGATGTTTGTGTGTTGAACTGTGTTGAATGTGGAAGTTTGTGTCTCTTCTATAGTTCAGTAACAGCTCAGCTCCTCCCTCCATCTCTCCGTCTCCTCTTTCATCTCTACTTCCTCTCCTCTCTCTTACTCTGCCTTTCAGCAGCTTCACATCAACATAGAAAGAACTTTCTGAGACAAACACACATTTAAACTCAGCTTTCTAAGCTTTCAGTAGAAATTTAAAGCCCTGCTGTTCTATTGATCACATGAGCTGAAATAACAGTCCTAAAGTCATCTTTCATTAAGCATTAGCTTTATAATGCATCTGTTCAATATGATATTCAGATGAGATCATGATGCAGATTTACTCACATGAACTGTTTTAAGCAGTAGCTACTGGAATGCAGATATTTCCACTATTTTATTCACATTCTCATCTGTTATTGATTATTATTCTGGATGTTCAGAATCTTGTTTTGTCTGTGAGAAATGCAGAATAAATATCCAGTAAACTGTCTGGTTAAGTTTGAATAAAGGTTTAAAATGAGAAAAGTTGAAAGTTGGAGAAGCCGGAAACAAAAGTTAACCTCCCTCCTCACCCGGAACTTGAGAGTGTGACACCAAGCGGAAGTCAACAGTCCGCTAGCAGCATGGTTAGCTGTCCTCGTGCTCGGGCTGAGCGGGAAGACGGTTGTGTTTGGTCTCTCAGCTGAATATGATGGTGTTTCAGCAACAATGTCTTCAGTTCATCATCTGAGAGAGTTTATCAGCGAGCGACTAACAGCTGCTGCAGAAGAAATATTCAGAGAGTTCCAGAAAACCATCGTCCAGTACGAGGAAGAGATCGATCGTCAGCGCAGACTGCTGGATATCACCTGGAGACCTCAGATAAAGTTGATCAGAACAGGTATGAAAGTCTGGACTCAGTCATGAAGTCCTGGAGGATCCTGATCAGAGATCTGGGCTACATTTAGTTTCAGCCTCTCAGCTGCAGTTATTTTCCACACACAAACATTTAACATGAAACAGTCTGTAGAAGACACAGAGGAAACGGACTGAACTAGAAGATTGCTGGACACATGAAATGGAAGAAGGACGCTGAAGTTAGCTTCCGATTCGCCATATTCGTAAAGGGCGATTCCACTAAATTTGTGAGAACACAGACTATATTACAGGCTCTTGGTAAATGAGGAGATTAATGACTGGATGTGCCTCAACTTTCTTCAGCTGAACAAAAACAAAACTGAGGTGATTGTTTTTGGAGCCAAAGAGAAACGACAGCAGGTCGTCACAGAACTTCAGTCCATCCACCTAAAAACCAAATGTTCTAAAGAGGTTGTAGATTACTACAAGTGTTGTTTCTGATTTGTGAAACCTTTGTTTGATTTGCTTGAAATGTCACAAAATGAGGCTAATTTGCATTTTCACAGAACGAATAAAGGCTTCACAAATCAGAAACAGTGTTTTAATAAATTGATGGACTCTGTAGAAAGCTTCAGTCCAGATTTGAAGAGTCTGAAGTATTTTAGTTTTTGGTCAGGTCCTGGTCTAATGGGGTCTAGATGCTGAAAAAGTCTGAAATGAAGCTATTTTTCAACTGTGCTTGAATTAATCTACAACCTCTTCAGAAGATCTGAGACCAGGTTTGAATAGTCTTAAGTCTTGTGTTTTTTTTATTGGGACCTGATCTAAGGTGGTCTAAATAGACATAAGACCAGAAAATGAGGCTATTTTTTTATTTTCACAAATCAGAAACAGTGTTTTCATGAATCTATAGACTGTAGAATATTTCAGTCCAGATCTGAAGAGTCTAAGTATTGTAGTTTTTGATCAGGATCTGTTGTAATATAATCTGTGTTCTAGAAAATTCCGTGAAATCGCCCTTTACACATATGGCGAATCGGAAGCTAACTAATGCCGGGCTTACACCTTACAATTTTCACCGTAAATCTCAGGAGTTTTACTGGAGTCGCGGCCTCGACCGGTAAATTTTAGATGGTAATCTACGCTGATTCAAACCGGTCTTTTCCTGGTCCAGTCTTTTCAAACATGTTTGATATTGTCACAAGTCGTAGTGATGCAACACAATCTTCAACCAATAGCTGGATGAGCTCTGACAGCAGCGGGCACAGGTCCGACCTCCAGAACCGTCAACAGTCATCGCTGCCCAATAACACCAACACAGGGAAATATAACACACTCATGCTGCAGAGCCAGAACCGATCCGATATGCTGATCAGCTGTTTAACCATCTGAACTCAGCTGTCGGGCTCAGCAGCAGTAAAAGACACAACCACATCACTGTTTACCCGTTCACCCGTTTACCTGTTCACCCGTTTACCTGTGCGGACTGCAGTTTAAAGGGAAGACGGCGGCTTGACGCATTTATTGTTTCATCAGTCCAGTTTCTCCGCGAGTTCTTCAGCTTCATTATTCTATAAGAGTCACTCTGAAAACGGTTGTTCAGGTCGACCAGCTGTCTGTCAGGAACAGAGAACTCCGTTTCATCGCTGTTAGCAGCAGTTAACGCTCTGCAATGCATGCTGGGAGAGTCTGACCTACAGTCAGGTCAGGAGGTTGCAGGTGTGCAGCTGCCGGCACACTCGTGTTCATAGAAATACACAGTTGTGGCATGTGTTGACTTCAATGTAAAAGCGGTCACGTGACTCACGGAGAACCCCGCACTGTCAGTAATCTGATTACTGCAGAACACAGCAGTAATCAGATTACTGACAGTAAACGGTAAATAAATATCTGACTGCAGAACACAGCAGTAATCAGATTACTGACAGTAAACGGTAAATAAATATCTGACTGCAGAACACAGCAGTAATCAGATTACTGACAGTAAACGGTAAATAAATATCTGACTGCAGAACACAGCAGTAATCAGATTACTGACAGTAAACAGTAAATAAATATCTGACTGCAGAACACAGCAGTAATCAGATTACTGACAGTAAACGGTAAATAAATATCTGACTGCAGAACACAGCAGTAATCAGATTACTGACAGTAAACGGTAAATAAATATCTGACTGCAGAACACAGCAGTAATCAGATTACTGACAGTAAACGGTAAATAAATATCTGACTGCAAACACAGCAGTAATCAGATTACTGACAAAAAATATCTGACGCAGAACACAGCAGTAATCAGATTACTGACAGTAAACAGTAAATAAATATCTGACTGCAAAACCGAACCGTGACCTGTGTACCGAGGTACATATTGAACCGTGTTTACCGTTACAGCCCTAGTTCTAACAGTTGTCCCCGTCCTCGTACGCATCATCACTCTCTTCTGGTCCAAACCAGTTCCAGTCCAGCTGTTCTGGAGCATCTTTCATGTTTCCACTGTTGTGATTAAACGTGGAACTCGATGAGCGGACCGCCACCGTCTCATCTGGTCACGTAGTGTCATGGAGAGGCTAAAGCGCTAGCAGCTAGCTAGTTTTGGCTTTTTAACTTCGGACATTTACGTGAATATCAGTCTGATTGATTCTAACTGCACAGAACTGCTGCTTTTGTTTTCTTGTTTGTTCTGTTGCTAAATGACTTGAAGTTAAGGTCGTGTCATCAGCGTTTAGCCTTTTACAGTAAACTACAATGAAAACAGCTGATTTAAACGGAGCCTCCTCTTCCTCACTGTTGTTGTCTGTCGGGTAAAAACTCACTGCTGCTGCAAATGTCTTGATGATGTCTGGAGAAAGCCGGAAAGCTGAGGGAATGATGTGTGGGAGTCTGAACTAAATGAGTGATGGAAGAGAGAACAAAAGTTTCAGTTTACCACAGTTAGATCGGTGAAATTAGAAGAATGAAATTACAATAAACCACCGTAATTACAACAAAACAATTCCTTCAGTTTCATAGAGAGACCGAGCATGAGAAATGGGAGCACAGTGATGATGGTGTGTGTATTGATGTGCGTTGCCATGGTGACAGACCGAGTTGTCTGAATCCTGAACTGTGGTTATATTTTCAAAAACCTACGATAGCCGACTGTAAAAGGCCAAATGTAAAAAAAAAGAAGAAACAAAATGTACGTTGATGTAGTAGGGCTGGACGATAATTCAATATCAATATATATCGATCAATAGAGGTTTTTTCAATATAAAAAAAAGAGGGTCAATAAAAGTTCAATATAGAAGCACAGTTTCCTGCTGTAGCCTATCAGGTAGCATGATACTACAGTCACTCCTTCATCCAAACCAATCACAAACGCAGACCAGGCAAAGGCTGAACTGGAATTCAGTGTTATGCTGCTTTCAGACTTCCACTGGAAAGCTGTAATATTATGAACTCTGTCCTTTATAACGCTGCATTCAGACATGCGTACCGATCTTTTACCTCGGAGATGTAGCGGACATGTACCGGCTGCTCTACATGTCACAAGAGTGGAAATGTTGCGGCTGAAAGCACAAGAAAATGTTCTGGACAGAGATGAAGGGAGAGCGGGGGGGCTGTGCTGACTTTTCTGCAACATTTCGTGATGTATGAAACGGCCGGGACACGATAAGTCTGCAAGGAAGCAGCATGTTTGAAAAGACGAGTCTGTTTAAAGAGCGGATGGATTTTACTGCTCATGTTCCACAATGCAAGTCTGAAAACGGCTTTAGTCTGATCTTTATTATAAGAAGGTCATTCAGAAAAAGCTTAAATGGCCACGATTCCCCTAAACAAGCTTTTATTTTGATAATGGCTTTTTTTTTTTGATTATAAATATCGATATCGATCGATACAGATTTTTTTATCGATAATCGTTTTTTCTATATCGTCCAGACCTATGATGTAGATTCGTTCCCTGCGACCATGTTGCACAAACTTCCCACCAAAAACTCACTGCTGCCCTAGAAGCTCCTGCAGCATTTTCACGTTGAAGCACATTTGCACCTGTGGGCCACCGTAGAAAATGGCTGTTGGTCTATAATTTATATAATCTGATTCTTGGGGGAAATAATGAAGTTTTAAACTACAATAAACTTTTCTGTGGGAAGACGGGGGCCTTAATTACTTTTGGCTAGCCAGAAGTGTCTATTATGTAAATGATGGAAGGCAGCGATTGGTCTAAATTGGTCTGTAGTTTGAAATCAGATGATTTCAGCTAAAAGAGTGATTTTTCTATGTGAAGGCTGTCCTTTCACTCCGCTGTCCTGACCTTTGTCATTTGTCCCTTCATCCCTCCAGAGGCTCCACATCAATATGTCTCCAAGCTGAATAACCATGTTGAAGATGAGCAGCAGCTCTGCAAGCAGAAGTCCCACTCAGATCTGGACCAGGAGCAACCGGAGTCTGCACGTATTAAAGAGGAACAGGAGGAAGTCCTCACCAGTCAGGAGGGGGGCAGCTTTTGCTGAAGGATGAAACTGATGACTTTTCACTTCCTGCTGCTCATGAGGAAAATGAGCACAATGATCCAGAACCAAACTCTTCCACCTCTCCTGCAGATGAACATTCACATTTAGAGGGAAGCATGGTTGAAGACTCAGGACCAACGGGATGTGCAGATAGGAAGCCAGAAGGGGGGTGTCAGATGGAGACCAATGAGAACGTAGAAGAGACTTTTCTCTTAGAAAGTCATTGTAATACTCAGCACACTGCTGAGAAGCTGTACTCATGTCAGACCTGTGGAGAAAGATGTTTGGACCCAACATCACTTAGAAAGCATGAAAAAGTCCACATAGATGAGAAACGGTATCCCTGTCAAACCTGTGGGAAAACGTTTAAAGCTAGAAGTAGCTTAACTATTCATGCAAGATCTCACACACGAGAGAAACCGTATTCTTGTAAAACATGTGGGAAATGTTTTATTCGAAATTTTAATTTCTTGCGTCACATGAAAACTCACACAGGTGAGAAACCATACTCTTGTAAGACATGTGGGAAATGTTTTTGTCAAAGTTCTGCTTTGATACAACACATGAGAACTCACACAGGTGAGAAACCATACTCTTGTAAGATATGTGGGAAAAATTTCACTCAAAGTTGTAATTTGTTACAACACATGAGAGCTCACACAGGTGAGAAACCATACTCTTGTCAGACATGTGGGAAATGTTATACTCTAAATTATAAATTGTTACAACACATGAGAAGTCACACAGGTGAGAAACCATACTCGTGTAAGACATGTGGGAAATGTTTCATTTACCGTAATAAGTTGATGCGCCACATGACTACTCATGTAGATAAGTAGCCATGTTCTTACAGAGAAACATTTAAAAGAAAATAGTATCATGTTGTCCAGCAAGAAATCTTAAATAGATGAGAGACCTTATTCTTGTCAACCATTTCAGAATATTTCAGTCTAAATGGTCATATAACGGGTTAAATGAAAAGTAGAGTGAACGTGAGTTTGATGTAAATCACCTTCAGTGCCTTGAAGAGGTCATATATACTGTATGTGATGCCCACTTATGTGTGCCCATTAAGTGCTATTTTAGAGATGCTTTACATTTTAAATGTTTTATTTGTATTGCCGACATGGACTCACTCAGACGCAGTAACAATATGTCACCAGTAGGTGGCGCGTGGAAACTGAGTCACGGGTTTCCTGCCGTTTCCCTCACAAGCTGAGAGATCCTGTACGAACACCAGCCACGTCTCCCGTGTGTTTATAGTTGTTCTGTGTTTCAGGTGAGAAACTCCTCTTAAACTAATGGAAGTTACTGTATCTCCTTCATAAATGTCCAGGAATGATTAGTGACACGTTTCAGTGAAAAATGTCTGTTTATTAGTTTGTTTCTTTGTTTGAATGGCCGCCGATGTATGACACGGGTCAGCTAACTAGCATTAGCTATGAAGCTAACACAGGACACGGTTAATGTGCTTGTTAGCTATTAGCAGCAGTTAGCTGAAGGTAAATGTGGGCGACACAACCAGAGTTCTGGGCTTGATAAAAGTGACAACAGGGCTCCATGATTTAGTTAATATGTATTTCTGAACATGATTGTTATCAGAAGGCTTCATGATTAAGTTGATGTGTGTTGCTAACAATGATTTCATGTAAAAACAATGATTCCATGCATTGATTAAAACGGTTTTAGTGTTGGTATGAATGTGACATTTCTTTAGTCTTTTAATGATTTCTTGTGAATTGTTCCTTCTCCAGGATGGAATGTCTCAGCAACTACAATGATTTCCTTCAAAAGTTTCCATTTATTTAGGATTTTCTCTTTTCCACACATGGATGAAACTATACATACTTAAATATCTCCATCCCATCTGACATTAGCTTAGATGTTCTTTAGCAAGTTTTACCTGCACCAGATGCTTTTTTCCCTCTTTGGTTGCAAAAGTTTCCTTGAGACTACCAGTAAAGGTAAAACAAAGAGAGAGAGACATAGAAAACATTGTAGTTCTCCACCCGGGGGAGGAAAGAGAAAGAAAGAAACATAAGCAGGCCTAAATTCACAAGTTAAGCAAATAAAATGCATCAAGAAGTTGAGCTTTTTCCATTGGATAATATTTGTAAAGAGCGGTAAGTGAAAGGTAGTTCTGCATATAATCATCAGTATCTGTTGTTTTTCTGATCTCCTGTTTTCATTTCAACAAGAAAGTTTAGTAAAGTGATGATGTGAGAAGAGCAGATCCACCCTGAAGTCTGTGGTGGTGAACTGGTCCGACTGGATGGAGATCTGCTGTGTGGAAACATCCAGAGTGTTTGCAGCATCATGTTGATGTGGATCTGCTGCTCATGTGGATCCTCTCAGAGTTTCATCAGAGCTTTAACAGTGTGTGAGCTCCTCTAGTGGATGTTGTGGAGTATTGTGTTGTCTTTGCTCCAAAGCTTTTTCTCCACACTTTTGCTGTTTCCTGTCACTGTGGGCTGCAGAGCACAGTAGTACACAGCAGAGTCAGACAGCTGGAGCTTCTGGATCTTCAGAGGAACTGATGATTTGTCTCTGACTTCAGCATCAAATCTGTCTTTGCTGAAGTCTGGATCATTATCTCCAGATGTTGACAAACGTCTCAGCATGAACTTTGGGGAACTGTTTACTTCTTGTTTGTACCAGAATAATCTTGGAAATGGATCACTGGTAGTAAAAGTACATCTGAGAGTGACATCATGTCCTTCAGCAGCAGGAACATCTTCTCTTGGCTGGGTCACCGTGTCTTCTCCTTTACACTCTGAGGAAGAACAGAACATGCAGAGGAAGAGATGAATGAATAAAGATGATTGATTAAAGGAGAACAATCAGCAGCTTTAAAGACTTCTATTCCATGTAGAATAGATGTCATTTTCACTGATCATTGTCACTTTGAAGCATAGAAGGTGTTTTTACAAGGTAACAATGATCAGCAGCAGAAATGATCTGCTCTGATTTTCTGGAGAATGAACATTAAAAGCTCTTCATGTACAGCTCAGTGATGTGTTCAAGTGTTTGAAGAGGAAACATGTTGAGTTTCTATCTTACCAAAGAAAAGAGCAGCCAGAATAATCCACAGCCAATGTTCCATCTGTACAACAAGGTTGAAATCAGCAGGAGAAACTAGCTGATGTTCAACATTCAGTCTGACAATTGTTCTCTTCACAGCAGCTCTTCTTATTGACAGAATGCTTGAACACAGAGCAGAAGTAGAGCACCGCCTACTTCATAATGTCGCCCTCTAGTGGAGGAAAAACTCCCCTTCAGCCTTCCAGCAGCTCCTCACTCAGCTCTTCACAGCTCACACCTGAAGGAAGACAGTCCTGAAGAATCAGAATGAAAACAGCAGCAGAGCTGCAGGAGGATGATGATGATGAAGGAAGCAACTAAATCATCACAACAGACTGAAGGAAAAAGACTGAAAGATCACTTCACTTCATTAACAGTATTTCTGCAGCGTAATCAGAATGTTACTGCAGGGTAATCCCGGTGTTTCTACAGAGTAATCAGAGTATTTTGCAGAGTAATCAGAGTGTGAGGGACTGAGCCAAAAATCAGAGAAGCACAGGGAAATTAGAGAAAAAGTAACAAATTTATTTCCAAAAAAAACGATTAAATGTTAAATCAGGGCCCATAAAAGACGTCAACAAAACCAAACTTAACGCAGGAAACTAAAGAACTAACTGACACACAAGGGGGACGTATATACTGGCTGATCAGGCCATATTAACACAAGAGGAGACATTACATATATACACACAATACTAAACAGAAACCTATAAAGGAAAAAGAATGTAAGTAATTAAACTCTCCAACTATAACTAACGAAAACTAGCAAAATAGAAAAGCCTAAACGTCCTACACCTCTTCTTAAAACAAGTCCAATTAGGCCTCAGTGCCGTTGAGGAGATCCACTGCAGCTGGGACTCCGTTCCTTCGGTGGCCCTGCTACGTCCATGCAGCAGCCTCACAGGAACTGCTGACTCAAATGAAAAATATATTAGTGTAAAGTAAAACCAAGAAGTGACCAAATGAGTCAACTAAATGTGTGCACCCAATCAGTTGACCCCCCCCCCCCCGCCAAATCTCATTAATAAAAGAATGAAATATGAAAAATGGTGAAATTTATTTTAAATGTGTTAATGTTCTTAAATGAAAAAAAGATTACCAGATCATCTCATTGTGTGGCTACGCAGTATTTCTGCAGAGTAATCAAAGTATTACTGCAGAGTAATCACAATATTTAAACAGAGTAATCAGAGTACTTCTGCATTTTACTCTTTGCAGCTTGATGTCAATCAGATGGTTTTATATTATCAAACATATTGTTTTACTGAGTTTTACTGTGAAATAAGTGATGTTTGCAGCTGGAAGCACAGAGACTCTGATGAAACAGGAATGATCAGAATCATCTGATATGAAGCTGTGGTTTGAATCCCACTTCCCTCCTCTTTGAAGAGTAGTCACATATCTGTGTTCAGGTTTTTGTACAGCCTCTTCTACACTTTGTATCACTGTGTTTCTAGAGCACAGTAGTAGAGAGCTGTGTCTGCCAGGGTTAGCTCTCTGATGCTCAGTTCAGTTGATGAAGATGATGTTGATGAAGAAAATCTCTGCTTGTTAGAATCAGGAATGTATTCAGCTGTGGAGCCTTTTGCTCCTTTCAAGAGTATAAACTGAGGAGCCTGAAGGTCAGAATGTTTGTACCAGTGAAGGTAAGGATTATAATCATCATAATAATCATTATAATAATCATCATCTGTCTGATAGTTGCATGTGAGAGTGAGAGATTGTCCTTCTGTTCCACTGACTTCATCTTGTTCAGGAGAGATTGTGTCTTCAGCTTTTAGTCCTGGAAAAAGGAGAGAAAATGAAGCCATCAGACTAACATTGTCCATGAGGCTGAGAGGAGAAGACAGTGGAAAATGTCTCCTGTCCAGTGTTACTCTGTGGACATTCACAACTAAATCAACTGTAGAACTCTGTCAGTTCAATTTCCAAGATGATCCAAACATGATTTTCATTCTATCAGAGCAAAGAAAGCAGAAAGTAGTGAAATGCAGTCTGTATATGTGCTTAATGCAGCAGCTTCAAGCAAACTTTAATCCCTGTTCTTAAACTCACCTAGAATGTGAGATAGAAGCAAAAAGAGGTAAAGCAACATGTCTTTGGAGTTCTTAAAGCCAGACACACAGCAGATGAACAATGTTCTTCCACTGCAGGACAATCAGGAAGAAATCATCTCATTGGATGAGCTGAACGTTCAGTGGGCGGGGCTCAATCAATCCCATTGTTTCCTGCTTCCACAGCAGCTCTGGCAGCAGCAGCTTCCCGTCCCAACACCGGCGCTTCCACCTTCAATTCTCCCGTTGAGGGTTCGAGCGTGTACTGTGTCCCAGTTCTTAGGGCCGTTTCTCAGTTCCTAGTTTGTGTACTACATACTCGTGTACTTGTGAGTCCAGACTTGTGGGTTCGTACTGGAAGTCTGCACTTGTGGAGTTCACGAGCACGGACTCCACCTACTTGACGGATTGGGACAACGCAAACTTGTGACATCACCACCAACGGTGCAGCAGTGAGCAATGGCTGCCTGTCAACATGAAAATGATGTCATTTTACAGCTGTTTATTTATTTTTGTGGAGATGTAGAAATGGTTCTGAAACAAACAAACAATTCAAATAACTGCTCCAAAACAATTATTCTAAGTTGATTTTTTCCAACGTGCAAATGATATTTATTTCCAATACATAAACACATTAATGCAAACGGACAATCAAGTCACAATTGTATGATCAAAAACAGCTTGTAACGAGTGGCACCACAGGGTGTCTCTCTGGCTCCAGAGCAGGATCCCTCTATAAAAGAAGAAGTGGCTGATTCGTTTGGGCTCTGCCAATTTCCTGTGGGTGGCCAGGTGCAGACAAGCCACCGTGGTCCCTCAAGACGCGGATAAGATCTGCTGTCCTGGTAAAAAAGTTTTTAATGTTTGTTCTTTTATAGTGGTTGTGTTTTAATACAATTCTTTTGTATGGCAGGACCAAAGACCTGAGAATTAGTTGTCCGTGGAATGTGATTGAGGTGGCGTGCAGGGGCGGAGCTAGACATCGTCATCATCAGGGGCTTAGCCCACAAAAAGATTCATCATTAAAACTAACATCGGACTAAACAAGGACTCACTGAGCAGAATTCACAGAACCAGTTCTAAACCAGGACCCATTCAGGACAGGATTTCCAAAACCAGTTCTAACCAGGACCCATTCAGGACAGCATTTCCAAAACCAGTTCTAAACCAGGACCCATTCAGGACAGCATTTCCAAAACCAGTTCTAACCAGGACCCATTCAGGACAGCATTTCCAAAACCAGTTCTAAACCAGGACTCATTCAGGACAGCATTTCCAAAACCAGTTCTAAACCAGGACTCATTCAGGACAGCATTTCCAAAACCAGTTCTAAACCAGGACCCATTCAGGACAGGATTTCCAAAACCAGTTCTAAACCAGGACCCATTCAGGACAGGATTTCCAAAACCAGTTCTAAACCAGGACCCATTCAGGACAGCATTTCCAAAACCAGTTCTAAACCAGGACCCATTCAGGACAGCATTTCCAAAACCAGTTCTAAACCAGGACCCATTCAGGACAGGATTTACAAAACCAGTTCTAACCAGGACCCATTCAGGACAGCATTTCCAAAACCAGTTCTTAACCAGAACCCATTCAGGACAGCATTTCCAAAACCAGTTCTAACCAGGACCCATTCAGGACAGCATTTCCAAAACCAGTTCTTAACCAGAACCCATTCAGGACAGCATTTCCAAAACCAGTTCTAACCAGGACCCATTCAGGACAGCATTTCCAAAACCAGTTCTAAACCAGGACCCATTCAGGACAGGATTTACAAAACCAGTTCTAACCAGGACCCATTCAGGACAGGATTTCCAAAACCAGTTCTAACCAAGACCCATTCAGGACAGGATTTCCAAAACCAGTTCTAACCAGGACCCATTCAGGACAGCATTTCCAAAACCAGTTCTTAACCAGAACCCATTCAGGACAGCATTTCCAAAACCAGTTCTAACCAGGACCCATTCAGGACAGCATTTCCAAAACCAGTTCTTAACCAGAACCCATTCAGGACAGCATTTCCAAAACCAGTTCTAACCAGGACCCATTCAGGACAGGATTTCCAAAACCAGTTCTTAACCAGAACCCATTCAGGACAGCATTTCCAAAACCAGCTCTAACCAGGACCCATTCAGGACAGCATTTCCAAAACCAGTTCTTAACCAGAACCCATTCAGGACAGCATTTCCAAAACCAGTTCTAACCAGGACCCATTCAGGACAGGATTTCCAAAACCAGTTCTAACCAAGACCCATTCAGGACAGGATTTCCAAAACCAGTTCTAACCAGGACCCATTCAGGACAGCATTTCCAAAACCAGTTCTTAACCAGAACCCATTCAGGACAGCATTTCCAAAACCAGTTCTAACCAGGACCCATTCAGGACAGCATTTCCAAAACCAGTTCTTAACCAGAACCCATTCAGGAAAGCATTTTCAAAACCAGTTCTAACCAGGACCCATTCAGGACAGCATTTCCAAAACCAGTTCTAACCAGGACCCATTCAGGACAGCATTTCCAAAACCAGTTCTTAACCAGAACCCATTCAGGACAGCATTTCCAAAACCAGTTCTAACCAGGACCCATTCAGGACAGGATTTCCAAAACCAGTTCTTAACCAGAACCCATTCAGGACAGCATTTCCAAAACCAGTTCTAACCAGGACCCATTCAGGACAGCATTTCCAAAACCAGTTCTTAACCAAGACCCATTCAGGACAGGATTTCCAAAACCAGTTCTAACCAGGACCCATTCAGGACAGCATTTCCAAAACCAGTTCTTAACCAGAACCCATTCAGGACAGCATTTCCAAAACCAGTTCTAACCAGGACCCATTCAGGACAGCATTTCCAAAACCAGTTCTTAACCAGAACCCATTCAGGACAGCATTTCCAAAACCAGTTCTAACCAGGACCCATTCAGGACAGGATTTCCAAAACCAGTTCTTAACCAGAACCCATTCAGGACAGCATTTCCAAAACCAGTTCTAACCAGGACCCATTCAGGACAGCATTTCCAAAACCAGTTCTTAACCAGAACCCATTCAGGACAGCATTTCCAAAACCAGTTCTAACCAAGACCCATTCAGGACAGGATTTCCAAAACCAGTTCTAACCAGGACCCATTCAGGACAGCATTTCCAAAACCAGTTCTTAACCAGAACCCATTCAGGACAGCATTTCCAAAACCAGTTCTAACCAGGACCCATTCAGGACAGCATTTCCAAAACCAGTTCTTAACCAGAACCCATTCAGGACAGCATTTACAAAACCAGTTCTAACCAGGACCCATTCAGGACAGCATTTACAAAACCAGTTCTAACCAGGACCCATTCAGGACAGGATTTCCAAAACCAGTTCTTAACCAGAACCCATTCAGGACAGCATTTCCAAAACCAGTTCTTAACCAGAACCCATTCAGGACAGCATTTCCAAAACCAGTTCTAACCAGGACCCATTCAGGACAGCATTTCCAAAACCAGTTCTTAACCATTACCCATTCAGGACAGCATTTCCAAAACCAGTTCTAACCAGGACCCATTCAGGACAGGATTTCCAAAACCAGTTCTAACCAAGACCCATTCAGGACAGGATTTCCAAAACCAGTTCTAACCAGGACCCATTCAGGACAGCATTTCCAAAACCAGTTCTTAACCAGAACCCATTCAGGACAGCATTTCCAAAACCAGTTCTAACCAGGACCCATTCAGGACAGCATTTCCAAAACCAGTTCTTAACCAGAACCCATTCAGGACAGCATTTCCAAAACCAGTTCTAACCAGGACCCATTCAGGACAGCATTTCCAAAACCAGTTCTAACCAGGACCCATTCAGGACAGCATTTCCAAAACCAGTTCTTAACCAGAACCCATTCAGGACAGCATTTCCAAAACCAGCTCTAACCAGGACCCATTCAGGACAGGATTTCCAAAACCAGTTCTAGCCAGGACCCATTCAGGACAGCATTTCCAAAACCAGTTCTAAACCAGGACCCATTCAGGACAGCATTTCCAAAACCAGTTCTAACCAGGACCCATTCAGGACAGCATTTCCAAAACCAGTTCTAACCAGGACCCATTCAGGACAGCATTTCCAAAACCAGTTCTAACCAGGACCCATTCAGGACAGCATTTCCAAAACCAGTTCTAACCAGGACCCATTCAGGACAGCATTTACAAAACCAGCTCTAACCAGAACCCATTCAGGACAGCATTTCCTAAACCAGTTCTAAACCAGGACCCATTCAGGACAGCATTTCCAAAACCAGTTCTTAACCAGAACCCATTCAGGACAGCATTTCCAAAACCAGTTCTAAACCAGGACTCATTCAGGACAGGATTTCCAAAACCAGTTCTAACCAGGACCCATTCAGGACAGCATTTCCAAAACCAGTTCTAAACCAGGACCCATTCAGGACAGCATTTCCAAAACCAGTTCTAAACCAGGACCCATTCAGGACAGCATTTCCAAAACCAGTTCTAAACCAGGACCCATTCAGGACAGGATTTACAAAACCAGTTCTAACCAGGACCCATTCAGGACAGGATTTCCAAAACCAGTTCTAACCAAGACCCATTCAGGACAGGATTTCCAAAACCAGTTCTAACCAGGACCCATTCAGGACAGCATTTCCAAAACCAGTTCTTAACCAGAACCCATTCAGGACAGCATTTCCAAAACCAGTTCTTAACCAGGACCCATTCAGGACAGCATTTCCAAAACCAGTTCTTAACCAGAACCCATTCAGGACAGCATTTCCAAAACCAGTTCTAACCAGGACCCATTCAGGACAGGATTTCCAAAACCAGTTCTTAACCAGAACCTATTCAGGACAGCATTTCCAAAACCAGTTCTAACCAGGACCCATTCAGGACAGCATTTCCAAAACCAGTTCTTAACCAGAACCCATTCAGGACAGCATTTCCAAAACCAGTTCTAACCAGGACCCATTCAGGACAGGATTTCCAAAACCAGTTCTAACCAAGACCCATTCAGGACAGGATTTCCAAAACCAGTTCTAACCAGGACCCATTCAGGACAGCATTTCCAAAACCAGTTCTTAACCAGAACCCATTCAGGACAGCATTTCCAAAACCAGTTCTAACCAGGACCCATTCAGGACAGCATTTCCAAAACCAGTTCTTAACCAGAACCCATTCAGGACAGCATTTCCAAAACCAGTTCTAACCAGGACCCATTCAGGACAGCATTTCCAAAACCAGTTCTAACCAGAACCCATTCAGGACAGCATTTCCAAAACCAGTTCTAAACCAGGACCCATTCAGGACAGCATTTCCAAAACCAGTTGTAACCAGGACCCATTCAGGACAGGATTTACAAAACCAGTTCTAAACCAGGACCCATTCAGGACAGCATTTCCAAAACCAGTTCTTAACCAGAACCCATTCAGGACAGCATTTCCAAAACCAGTTCTAAACCAGGACTCATTCAGGACAGGATTTCCAAAACCAGTTCTAACCTGGACCCATTCAGGACAGTATTTACAAAACCAGTTCTAAACCAGGACCCATTCAGGACAGCATTTACAAAACCAGTTCTAAACCAGGACCCATTCAGGACAGCATTTACAAAACCAGCTCTAACCAGGACCCATTCAGGACAGGATTTCCTAAACCAGTTCTTAACCAGAACCCATTCAGGACAGCATTTCCTAAACCAGTTCTAAACCAGGACCCATTCAGGACAGCATTTCCAAAACCAGTTCTAACCAGGACCCATTCAGGACAGGATTTACAAAACCAGTTCTAAACCAGGACCCATTCAGGACAGCATTTCCAAAACCAGTTCTTAACCAGAACCCATTCAGGACAGCATTTCCAAAACCAGTTCTAAACCAGGACTCATTCAGGACAGGATTTCCAAAACCAGTTCTAACCTGGACCCATTCAGGACAGTATTTACAAAACCAGTTCTAAACCAGGACCCATTCAGGACAGCATTTACAAAACCAGCTTTAACCAGGACTCAGTCAGGGATATATTCATAAATTTAACCAAAAATATAAAGAAAAACTGTTTTTAAAAATGCTACTTCACCCAAAGTAAACATGTCCTAAAATATAATCCCATCTTCTTCTTCTTCTTCTTCTTCTTCTTCTTCTTCTTCTTCTTCTTCTTCTTTTAACCTGGTTCTTGTTCCACCTCTGTGTTGTTCTCATTCTTGCTTTTATCTTCTCCTCTTTGTACAAACACACAAAGATCAACCAGAGCCACAAAAACTATTATTGTAAAAAAGGACACACCAATATATTCCACACAATTATAAGGTTATTTGTACCTTTGTTCTGGAGGTAAAACAGGTAAAGGGTCATATCTGCATATTGTGGTGGAATGAAACCACAATATCAGCAGGTCAGGTGTTTAAGCTGTTTCTATTTGTACAACATTTAAACATGACAACATCATTTAACCTCATCTTTTTTAAAAAGTACACAAACTAGGGTAAGTGTGTTCTAAAATGCTCATGCTGGCATTTTTCTCTCCATCTACCATCTCTCTCTTTTTGTCCTTCATTCCTACATCAACCAGAGCAAATTATTGTATTATTATCCAAAGTTTATGCCATATGATGTCATTGTAAAATTGTCTTCAGTTGTTTTCTCTCAACTGAGCTTTTCTCTTTTTTAAAAAAAGGACCTGATGTCCACGGTTGGCAAATCACTAAACAAAAAGTAGATACTGCATCTGTGTACGTCTGGGATGGAGCCAACCATGCCCCCTGGTGACTTGGACCTGTCATGGAGTTGGAATGCAGCTCACAGCTGTGGGCAATTGGTGATCAATGGACCATCACTATGAAAGACTGGTTCACTTCTCTGTCTGGGCCGATCTGAGAGTGACCAGGGTGGTAAGTCGACGGACTGGTAACGTATTAACTGATATGAGAGTTATGCTGTTAAGGTTGGATGTGCGATTAATATATGTGAGACGTTAACGTGCAGGAGTTCAGCCGCTCACCCTGATCCCTCTTGGAATGGTCCTATTGCATGCACGCTTTTTTTTTTATTGTACTGACGGAGATCTATTCTTTTATCTTGTTGTAAGTTGTGTTTAACTCTGTCTCTCTCCTGTAGTGTCTCCTGTTGGACCGGAGGACGGCTGTGGCCTGGTGACTGCAGGCTGTGTGTTCAGTTGGTTTGTAGTGTTACTGCATGATGTGTTTTTCTTTTTGATCTGTTGTAGGGTGGTTTCTATGAGGCTCTGCAGTCATTATTGGCAACAGTTCGTTGCCTTCCTTTGTAAGAACAGGAGACGATAATCCTTTTTCTGAATTAAGTTGTCCTGTCTTGCTCTGGTCTGCCGAAGCGCTCTGCCCAATGGTTGTTTATGGGTGTAGGTGAGGGAGCCTCAACCCGGCTTATCCTCAGCTTCACCCTTGTTACAAATGTTTATATATAGGCTATTCAAAAGTTAGTTCAAATTAATTACAAATTTAGGGAAATTTATTGGGCTTAGCCCATTACTGTACTTGTTTCATAAACCAATGCTAAATGCACCATATTATTGTTTTAATAATTACTTTCACTTATCTTGTTGAAACAATCGCATCTGTGCTCACTGCATGATGACATAATGACATCTGTTATAGAAGTTACAGGGAAAAGTAACGGACACACCATCGTCACTAATGACAGGTTCGTCTACATATAACAAGTGACCACTACCTTCCCCTCTTGTATTAATTTTTATTGCAGTTTTAAGCACCGTCACCTGCTGTCCTCTTTGTTGTTTTTTGGGGATTTGTTTTATTTCAGTTAGACCACTCCTGGTCCGAGTTGTCAGGGTGCTTAATAGATAAACAACTGTAGGAGTGGACTATCTGAGTTTGTTTTTCGTATTGGGTCGCCTCCTTAATAGCTGCATCCTCGCATTTATGCTCACAAACAGTAGTTAATCCCTGACTTGTTTGAAGTGGAACGGTGTTTCTTTGCAGTGGTTTTTCAACAAACTGTAGTGTGCACTGTTTGCCGTGTTTAGCGGATTGTCCGCCCTGTTTAGTTGTACGATTTAACTCAGGTGTACTCGTTCACTGTTTTGAAAAAAAGGCCTGGATTAAGTAAACAGGAGTGCAACCCGTGCTGCCTAATAAATGTTGTTAAACTTTATTTGAGTCTGCTTCTTGATATAACTAGTGCTAGTAACAAGCTGAAAGAGGAAGGCGGGAGGAGGAGGAGGAGGAGGAACAGCAGATAAAAGGCCAAGAACAGTAAAGAAAGAAATAATCGCTCAGGTTTGGCTGTTGGAGGCAGAGGAGGAAGAGGAGGCTGCCAAACGCTGCACGTGTGCAGGTGCATTCTGGGATTTATATCTGGCCATTTTACTGGTGTAAAACATTACACCAGTTTTAAAATCGCTGCATTGGCTCCCCGTGCATTTCAGGATTGATTTTAAGGTTCTCTTAGTGGTTTATAAATGTCTTAATGGTCTTGGGCCTTCTTATTTATCAGACCTGCTTTTAGATTATGAACCCTCGCGGACCCTGAGGTCCTCTGGCACCGGCCTTTTAATTGTTCCTAGAGTGAGAACTAAAACTCACGGTGAGGCCTCATTCCACCATTATGGTCCTCGTCTGTGGAACAGCCTGCCAGAGAACCTCAGGGCTGCAGAGACTGTTGATGTTTTTAAGAAGAGGCTCAAGACCTTTTTAACTTAGCTTTTAATTGAATTTTGTCTCATTTTTAAATGATTCTTTTAATTTATTTGATTTGACTTTTATTTATCTATTTATTTATTTTTAACTTTGGTTTTATGATATTCAAATTGATTCTATTTGTATTAATTCCTTTTATGTGTATTTTATTATCTAGCTTTTATTTGATTTATTTATTTATCTATTTATTTTTGGTTTAACTCTAAAAATTTTAACTTCCCCCCGTGTTTCCTCATGGGGATCCTTCGCTCCAGGAGTTTTGCCTGCTCGGTCTGGGGGTAACGGCTGTGGTGGATGCCCTTTTCTTGGTGTCTGGGGTCCTGCACTGCAGCCCTGCGGCTGTGGTGTGGACCCTGGCCTGTCATGATCTGGGGGTCCCTGCAGCTGGGCCTTATGTGGCTAGGGGGGGCTGGCTCCTGGTGCGAATGGATCCCCAAGATATCGTTTCCTCACAGCAGTGTCATGCCAGATGGTTTTTACAGTTACTGTTTTTATACCTGTTCACTTAGAAGAGAGGAGTTGGGGGTTTGTAGCTAGGTGTGGAATTGGGAGGGGGTTGGGTGTGTGCATGTGTGTGTTTTGTGTTGAATCTGGATGTGTGAAGGCTTGTTTTTATTTGAATTCACATTTTGTTTTTACTATGTCAAGCACTTTGTGTTGCTTTTTAATGGTATGAAAAGTGCTTTATAAATAAAGCTTGAAGTACACACGGGCCTCCTGATGCATGCTGGGTAAAATGGGCAGAGAAAGTTTTCATCCGGGAATTTCCAGTGAACTTGCCGAGAAGCGAACTTTTTAATGGAACATGACTTGGACCGCAGATGATGTTTCACGAGTCCACGAGCACGCAAGTAAGCACAAGTACGCAGATTGAGAAACGGCACAGGGCTGAAGTCCACCACGCCCCCTTTGTGCCCTAAATCCACACTTCAGTGAAGTCCGCATCTATGCAGACTTCACCGAAGCATGTTGCCCATAATTCATTGCTGCATGTGACGTTTTGAACCATAAAGGTGGAACATGTCCGTGTTTGGTGATGAGCTCCTGCAGAAAAAAAGTCATTTCAGATGTAAACATTGAAATATTTAATCTTTTATGCTGTAGGTGAAATAATTACTGAAGTTTGTCCTGTTACTTCCAAATATACTTTGAATATTATAATTCAAAGCATTTGAATAATGAAAGTTATCAGTTTACTGATAAAAGAAGCTAAATTAATTTTTTATTTAAAAACTTTATTTACAGGTACGTCCCAGTGAGACGCAGCGTCTTTAACAAGGGAGACCTGTTTACCTGACATAGTTTAGTTTATAATGGATCCCCATTAGTCTTCATCAGTGAAGAAAATTCTTCCTGGGATCCAGATCAACATAAATTTTGAACATACAATCAACAAAAACAGGTTAACTAAATTAAAATACAATACTAAGCAAACATTTTAATAGAAAAAAGTACAAACTAAATAAGTATACAATACCAAAGCATCTATTTACAATGAATTTAATAATAGAATAATTATGCAGCCGTACTTCTGTGAGCCTTATAACTCATGTGAATACGGGACTCAGTTCCCAATGTAACTCAAAGAACTTATACATGTTTTTATGGACATTCTATGCTAACGATAACAGTCACAGAGCAACAATTTAATCATTATTATACATTTGTTTAGGATGTAACAGTTATTTAACCTGTACTGGTGAAATTCTACAGCCATCTTACAGAAATTAGTTCAGGAATTCTTTTATTTATTCATTTAACACGTGGGGATTTAAAAACATATATTTTATAAGAACAGATGAAATAAACTTTATTCAGTTTATGTTTAAAAAATGACGCCTCTTCACCAGGAACAGAGATGAAGCTGAGTTTGGCAGCAATGACATGAAATGACGTGCAAATCTGTCTTTTTTCTGCACAAACCTGCACATCCAACCCTTAATGTGCACTTCTGACAAGTGCGCACTTCATAAAGGGTGTAGGGTTTAGGGTGGGTGTTGAGACGGGGCTTCTGTCTCTGATCTTTTCTGCTTCATATATCTGGTCTTTGTCATCAGTCCAATGAGCATCATGTTGATGTGGATCTGCTGCTCATGTGGATCCTCTCAGAGTTTCATCAGAGCTTTAACAGTGTGTGAGCTCCTCTAGTGGATGTTGTGGAGTATTGTGTTGTCTTTGCTCCAAAGCTTTTTCTCCACACTTTTGCTGTTTCCTGTCACTGTGGGCTGCAGAGCACAGTAGTACACAGCAGAGTCAGACAGCTGGAGCTTCTGGATCTTCAGAGGAACTGATCTGATGCTGGATTCCAGTGATGAAGAAAATCTCTCCTTGAACTCTTCTTCAGTTTTCCCTTCATCCAGTTTATAACGCATCAGGATGAATGTGGGGCTGCTGCTTCCATCCTGTTTGTACCAGTAAAGGTAATTACTTGTACTACTACTATTATACAGACAGCTGAGAGTTGCTGTGTGTCCTTCAGCAGCAGTCACGTCTCCTTCTGCTTGCAGGACGTTGTCTTTTTGTCCTCTGCATTCTGTAAAACAGCAACAAACAGCATCAGTGTGCTGATAAAGAATCATGTCAGTGTTGGACTGATATCAAAGAAACAGAGTTTTGTTCATACCAAGCCACACAGCAGCCAGCAGCACTGAGATGAACAGAGGTGTCATATCTGCAGTGTTGAGGAACTGAGAGCTCCAGCAAGTAGAAAGAAGGCTGTGATCTCTGTTTAGTCTTCATCAACACTAAGTTGCTGGATTAGAAGGAGGAGCCTGATCACAGTCACACCACTCATTCACAGCTCTGTTATTCCCCCCACTGACAACTTTACACTCAACACATCTTTGTGCTGCCTGACTTTGTAGGCGGTGCTGGGTCTGGGGGGGGGAACACTGGCTCGGGTATGTAGCATGAACTCAGCTGTGATGTTAAATTTTAGTGATTGTTGATAAAACACAACACAGTTAATATTTGTTAATATTGTCTCCATCACTGTTCCGAGGAAACACCGAATCATGATTTTTGTGTACCGTAACAGCCCTAGTACCCTCTGTATATAATCACATCTCTTATGGTGGTTTGCTGAGCAGCATCAGCGGCAGCCATCTTACTACAGGCAGCTCTCTATCGGGTCCTCTGGTTCCTGAATGAAGGACAGTGATCTCCACAAACACAAATAATCACATTTCACTGAAATCTTGACAGATTTACAAACGGTTTGGTTTCTTAAACGTTAACGTGGCTACAATTCCAGATGCTTGAACATGTTGACATCACAGCATTTCTTTTTGAAAAATGACTTTATCGTGTAGCACAGTTGTATCTCGGCTAATAGCTAGCTTACTTGCACAAGTAATAAAGCTGAGACCAGAATGAGATCGTTAAATAAACAGCAAGGTTTAAGTACATCAGTGACGATTTTATGATCCACCCTTTAGTTTAAATCACCATCTTTGGTTGTAGTGTGATTAGCTGGAGTGCGTTTCCCTAAACCTTTGTTGCTAACGGAATGTAATTTTCCAAACTATGTTGCTAACAGCTTAGCAACTATGGTTTCAGTAAACGTGGCCTGTCTAAAGCCTTTTCAAAATCTACGGATGGAGCTTTAATCTGGTCGCCCCGCCAATTTTTCTTTTTTTCTGATGACTAAAAAGATTACGTTTGAATAAACCGATTTGCAAAGAAAGTAATTCAGGCGAGGTGGAAATCAAACTGGTAGTAAGGTTTACTCAGAAATTTTACAGTTTAAGTTTTATTGAATGATTTGTCCCTACTTTAAATAAACTAACTGGCATCGTTAGTTATAATCATTAAAGGAATAGTTCACCCACAGATTGATTTAACTTTATTTTCCACTTACCTTCATGGTGAGCAAGACTCTGGAGCACTTTTTTAGTATTTCAAATGCAGCCGGAGATCTGGGGGGTTTCATTATCCACAGACTTTCATATAATGGAGTTCACCTGCGTTCGAAACAAAAAGGTCCATAAAAGTCCACAAAAACTTGTCAATATTCCTCCATACTGCTCGTCCAATGTAATCCAAGTGTCCTGAGTGGGTAGCGTCCAGAATTTACTCGAAACGACGTCATTTACTATATTTTTAGAGCCTAAAAAGTACTACAAATTACTTCTGCGAAGCATGCACATGCGCATTCACGGAACTATGGAAGCCTCGGCGTTCAGAGCCTAACCTGCCGATAATGCAAGCGTAGAAGAAGAAATGCTCTGTTTACATTGTGTTAAGCGACAGAGCTGCAGACAAACCGGGACAAACACAAGAGGGGTTGGATATTGATTTAAAACAAAGAAAGAAAGAAAAAGAGAACGCGCAATCTTGTCTGCTGTGCCTTCCGTAGTTTCATGAACGCGCATCGGCGTGCACGCAGGAGATGTGATGTACTTCTGTTTAGGCTCTAAAAATATATTAAATGGCGTAGTTTCGAGTAAATTATGGACGCTACCCACTCAGGACACTTGGATTACATTGGACGAGCAGTATGGAGGAATATTGACAAGTTTTGTGGACTTTTATGGACCTTTTTGGCTCCGGCTCAATCGAATTCCATTATATGAAAGTTGGGTGGAAACGAGAAGTCGTCCTGATCTCCGGCTGCATTTGAAATACTAAAAAATTGCTCCACAGTCTTGCTCACCATGAAGGTAAGTGGAAAATAAAGTTAAATCATTCTGTGGGTGAACTATTCCTTTAAGTATGTAGTTTCATACCTACATCTCTGACGTTTATAACAAACCAGACTGATTGAAAATCGGCAGAAAATTGAGGAAGTTGTGGTCATTTAAAAAGTCCATCAGCACTAAAAGCCGATGCTGTAAGTTAGCAAACTGCCTGTGGTAAGATGGCCGCCTAACCATCACCTGTAGATATGGGCTGTGTCCGAATGTCCCCCCTCCCCCTACATAGGGCCCTATAGGGATCACGCCATTTTGTAGGGGTGTCCGAATGTCCCCCTCCTCCCCACATAGGGCCCTATATAGGGATCACGCCATTTTGTAGGGGTGTCCGAATGTCCAGAAAGAAAACAGTAATGCAATCAAAGTTACCCACAATGCATCTTGAAAACTAGTGAGCTTCGATGGTCCCTAGACGGGACAATATAGACCACAATGCATTGCGGTCAGAAGAGCTGAATGGCGTGAGGTGTTGAACATATCGAGCGGCAGAAAAAAAAGGAGAGAAAAAAACAACAGAAAAGGGATTAAACACAATATAAGTAAATAAAATACCGTCATTTAAAATTACAGATTTGATTTAAGATTAAATCTTTTCGCGAGTTGTGGATGCCGCCTTGGTTGCCACGCTGACAGCTGGTAATCACGTGATTACAAAGTTTATTAAGTTTATTAAAAAGTAGTCAGCTTCGTGTCCGAATTACAGGCAGAATGAGGGGCGCTAGATAGTCTGCTATGTAGTGAATGAGGGGTTAGGGAGTAGGGAGGACATTCGGACACAGCGATGGTCGCAACTCGGTTTCATCACAGCTCTGGAACGAACCTGAGTGTTGACGTCACATCCGCTAGGAAGAGGCTGCGTGTTTTCCTTCCCCGCGTGGTCTTTGATGAGAAGCTGGGAAGTTTTCTGCGTGTCTCCTCCTTCCTCGGAGCTCGTGGCTGCTTTCTTCCTTCTTCTTCTTCTTCTGCTGTTTCTCTTCCCTCCTCGCGCTCGCGGACCTCCATCTGAAGCTCTGCGGAGACGTCAGCAGCTGTTTGGTTTCTCTTCGACATGTCTGTCTCATCTCCAGGTGGGTGTTCTGGACGGTTCTGAGCGGGAACTGGACCCCCGTGAGACGGGGGTCGTGTTGGGGTGGGGTTGTGGGGGGGGGGGGGGGGGGGCTGCTCAGTTTTTCTCCAGTCAGATTTCTGCTGAGTCATCATTGAAGTCAAACTCTCTATCTGAAGTCAAATCAGCGGTTTTTCATCCAGAAATGATGAAACAGAAACTCTGTTTGCCTTCTTTCATCCTGAAACCATGATGATGATGATGACGATGAAGGCGAGGTGGGGGGGAGGGGCGCGTTTGATTTGAACCCTTTGTTTACTTCCTGATGTCACGTGAGCAGAAATGGAGGCAGTTCAGTTTTTCTTCTAAAACTCCACCAGAGCAGAGAAATGAGTTTGTTTCTAAGATGGAGACCAGAACCTCCATGTGGTCTGGAGGTCCAGTTTCTGCTTCGTAGTCCAGAATGAGACGTTGTCTTCTTCATCCCTCCAGAACCCCCCCAGAACCACATCTGGAAGGAGGAGGAACCAGAACCTCCACTGGTTACAGAACCAGAACCTCCACGGGTCAAAGAAGAACCAGAACCTCCACAGATCATAGAAGAAGAATCAGAACTAAAGATTCAAGATGTTTGTGGGAATTTCAACATGACTGCGATGAAGGACGAGGAAGAGGAGGAGACGGATGGTCAGAGACTGCCGGACATCACCTGGAGACCACCTGGAAACTCAGCAGGTACCAGACTCTGATGGTCTAATATCCACACCAACGTTGGTATCTATAATACCGATAAGTATCAGTAATATTAACACCAACATTGGTATCTATAATATCGATAAGTATCGGTAATATTAACACCAACGTTGGTATCTATAATAACGATAAGTATCGGTAATATTAACACCAACGTTGGTGTTGATGTTACTGATACCAGGATAGTATATACTGATACCTGATATAGTATAGATACCATAGACTGTATATAATTACTGGACGTAGCTTCCGGTCTCTTCTGAATAGAGAAATGTGAAGCCAGGTGGGCGTGTCTTACCGTCGCCATCTTGCCGTGTCACGTACGTCGTCACTCCAGGAAAATCCTAAAATGGGCACAGCGCGGCCGCGGGACAAATGATTGACAGCTGACGTACTGTGGGCTAAACGCTAACTGAGCTAACACGAAACTAAGAGGAGCTAACAAAGATAAGCCCCCTAAGCGGCATGGTTAAGGTAAGACATGCTTAGACTTGCAATTCGCTGACTAAACACCGCCGTTGTGCGACTCTGTAACAAACTGAGACCTTATTAAGAGCAAAGAAGGAGCTAACTAGGAGCCTCCGGTCGGCAGGCGGAGCTTCCGGTCTGCCGCATGTCAATCATAAGGACACGCCCTTAATTATGTGTAATTTGAAGAATAAATAACATCTAAACGAATGAGTTATAAAAAAATGCACCCCCCTCACAGTTGACATGAAGGTAAACGTGACCTAATAAACCTAAAATGATTTTTTGAACCAGGCTGTAAACCTGTTTATTTCTGCTGTGAAGTCGGCGTTTTTAACATGGGAGTCTATGGGGATTTGCTCGCTCTTGGAGCCAGCCCCTAGTGGATGAAGGGAGGATTACACTATTTACAACAAGGAAGCGAGCTTCACTGTTCTGAGGCGGAGTTTGCCCCTTGATAGATACCAACGTCAAGGATGGGAAAAAATATAATTACATTGAAATGTCGTAATATTTTCATGTGCAGATTTCATATAGATATTTGAAAATCTATTTTACCAACGAAATCTGGCGAGATTTCATGAAAACCTGTGAGATTTCGTTACTGAACAACTAAATCTCTCGAGATTTCATAAGTAAAATAGATTGATACTCCATTTTTAATTATTAATATATCAGCATATGAAAACATTGCGATACTTTCATATGCTGATATAGTATTGATTTTCAAAAACCCTGTATCGATCTTTTCACCAACAAAATCTAGCAACATTTCGTTAGTAAAATCGATCGAGACTGAGTTTTTAAATATTGATATATCGGCATATGAAAATATCGCGATACATCAATGTAAGTAAGGAAAGAGATTGTTGAAGAGGGAGAATTAAAAATAGATGGCACTGAAATCAAAAGTTTTTTATGTTCAGGAGTTGGAATTGACTCCAAATTCACCTGGAAGCAACATAAACATCAGATTGAGGCAAAAATATCAGAAACACTTGTATCCTGTATGAAACTAAAGATATTTTCTCTAAAGCTTCTTCTATAATTTATTGTACCTTCATACTCCCGTATATGACTTACAGCACGAAGCCGTACGCCTGATAAAAATGCTGGATATTATGAACACACGGATCCATTATTTATTAGATCAAATCTTATGAAATTTAAACATATAGTTTATGACAGAACAATCCAAGTTAAACAAAATACTCTTCCAGAAGGTGTCCACAAATGTTTTAAGCTTCAGCAACTAAAAATAATATCAGAGATGATTGTAAATTTATTGTGCCAACATCCAAAAAAGGGATGAAAAGAAGATGTGAGTCCAGATATGTAATAATCTCAGAAAAGAGAGAAAGAATTGTAATACTTTATTTATATTTAAAAAGACGATGTCCCGGTCCATGTTTACGTTCGTTCGTTCGTTCGTTCGTTCGTTCGTAGTAAAAGTGCTCAGAAATCCTGATCCAGCCAGACATGGATACTCCCCAGTCAGAGTATTTACTGCATCACAACGAAGCCGTACACACTGAAAGTATCTGTGTAAAATAATATTTAGGCCCGAGCACCGAAGGCGGTGCGAAGGCCTATTGGAACTCTAGCGTTTTTTCTTATTATTATTTTTATTATTATTATTTTTTTTATTTTTATTTTTCTTCTTCTCCCGCCACTTTAATCGCATTTTTGGGGGTCTGAACATGCTCAAAAACTCACCAAAGTTTGCGTACCCCCCCAAGGGAATGTGAAAAATTACGTAATTTTGGGTGCTCGGGCATGTTCGGGCGAAATTGCGCGACAGCGCCACCTATTTTGACTGCCCCGCCACTGCATCACATCAATCTTTATGAAAATTGGTGCACAGGTTCTCCATGCCAGGGCGAACAAAAAATCCTCTTGGAGCATATTTTTAAAATGTACAGGAAGTCGGCCATTTTGGGTGAAAGTTGGCGTTTTTGCATATTTTGGAATTTTACACACCTCGCATTTGAACGAACTTGTCCTAGAGCTTTTATCGCACGGCCACCAAAATCGGTCAGGATGTTCAGAAGGAGTAGACGATCCAAAGTTATCAAAAGAATTTTGATACGACAAAGTGCGTAGAGTGGGCGGGGCCTCAAATTTGGATGTTTGATTTTTGATGTCAGAGCTTGAATCAAATTGATATAACTCCCACATAGAATGAGATATCTGCACCAAAACTCTTGGGTGAGTTGCTACTATGACCCTGAACAAATCTAAATGTTAATATTTTGATTACATCATAGCCCCGCCCCTGGTGACAGGAAGTCATATGTTTTACTTGAGCATCCATTTCCCTGACATTTTGGACACAAGCAGGTCAAAACTCCTTCAGAGGGCAGAAAACATGTTGATGATGACTTCCATCGAAAATCATCTGTCTACACTGCAGGGCGTGGTCATGGCGGCACGGCGAACTTCGATGTGACGCCATGACCACTAAAATGATCATAACTCAAAAACGAAAACAGATAATGACATGAAATTCAATGACCAAGTAGGCAACTCCAATTTCTACGTGTGTTCCGATTTTGGAAAAATTCCAACTCTAGGGGGCGCTACAATTGTGAGTAGTTTATAGCGCCAAAACGGCTGCACGGATATGCACCAAAATCACTACGTATATCCACATAGACATCCTGAACATAATCCTAGAATATGGTTATGATTGTCAAAAGTGGGCGGGACTTATGAGCAAAAGAATGTGGCCACGCCTCCAAATTTCAGAAAATGATGAAAAATCATGCGTTTGACCTACAGAGCTAAGATTTGGAGGATATATTCACTGAATCCTCCTGAACATTTCACTCACTGGGACTTGTGTTCTACAGACAAGTCGCACACTCTACTTTTTCACAAGTATGCAAATTAGCTCAACATGTGGATCTCTGTAATGGATTACTCAATTCCCACCAAAATTGCAACAACGATACTCTTAATAGTCCTTGTGAAGTATCTTGCGTTTGAAGAAGTTTGATCAAAGTATTGATTTTTAAGAATTATTTATACTTTCTCATTACATGCAAGAAATGCTTAACAATTTTTAAATCTGAAATTTTTAAGTTGACATAAACCAAAAAAATTCATAGCATTGCTAACACTATTCTGATCATGTAGGAATATTTCCATGATTTTTAGACCAACTTTCTATTTTTAATGAATATTTTTTAATTTTTCCATGCTTCATCCACTTCTAAAAAAGGAGGTCTTTTGGGGGTCTGAACATGTTCAAAAACTCACCAAATTTTGGCTACCCCCCCAATGGAATGTGGAAATTTACATATTATGGGGTGTTTGGGCATGTTCGGGGCAAAATCGTGAAACAGCGCCACCTATTTTGGCTGCTCCGCCACTGCATCCTATCCATCTTTATGAAAATAAGTACACATGTTCTACATGCCAGGGCAAACAAAAAAATCCTCTTGGAGCATATTTTTAAAATGTACAGGAAGTCGGCCATTTTGGGTCAAAGTCGCCATTTTGGCGTTTTACCCACCTCGCATTTGAACGAACTTGTCCTAGGGCTTTAATGGTAGGGCCACCAAAATCGGTCAGAGTGTTCCCAAGGCATGTGTCATCAAAAGTTATCAAAAGATTTTTGATAAGTCAAAGCATGTGGACTGGGCGGGGCCTGAAAGTTTGATGTCTCGCCATGAAAAATCAATCTCGTATAACTCCCACATAAAATGAGATATCTGAACCAAAACTCTTGAGTGAGATGTCAATATGACCCTGAACACATAAACATGTCAATATTATCAATATGTCATAGCCCCGCCCCCTTGTTACAGTCACCATTTTGGCATTACGTCACCACGCATTTGAACGAACTTGTCCTAGGGCGTTTATCGTACGGCCACCAAAATTGGTCAGAATGTTCCCAACGCATGTGTGATTAAAAGTTATCAAAAGCTTTTTGATAGGAAAAAGTATGTGGCTTTAGCGGGGCTTCAAAGTTGGCCCTCTCACCATGGAACACAATGTACCTTTGCTCCGCCTCCTGGTGACAGGAAGTGCTGTTTTTCTTACTCTTACTGGCTCACCTCAACAAGCAAGTCAACACCTTTCAGGACCCATTACAGTTTGCATATCGTAAAGGGCTTGGAGTTGAAGACGCCATCATCTTCCTGCTTCAGAGAGCCCACTCTCATCTGGACCAGTCAGGCAACACTTTGACGGTCATGTTCTTTGATTTTTCAAGTGCCTTTAATACTATTCAGCCTGCATCACTATGTGAGAAGCTCCAAAACTTTCAGGTTGATCGTCCACAACCACCTGGAATTATGATTGCATAACGAACAGACCACTGTTTGTGAGACTGAAAGGTTGTGTGTCTGAGACGGTGGTCAGCAGCACTGGAGCAATCCAAGGAACTGTACTCTCACCATTCCTCTTCACACTATAGAGATACAGAAATTCATTCCTACCAGCAGCTTCACACTGAAGAAAAAAATGACTTACTGAAATAGTAATAAAGCAACAAAATAATCCATGTTCTATTAACCAAAAAAGTGAGCTTTATACAATACTGAATTTCCCTTCTGGGATTAAAAAAAAAAAAGTTTTTTAAGTCATTTTCTGACTCTTTGCTCATGATCATCCAACATATAGGCCAGATATTTGAAAATACTTCACGTTTCAAACCTTTTGCTGACACTACAGTGTCATCAGGTGGATTTGCCAAAAGAAACCATGGTGAAATTAGCCCCAAAGCCATGAAAACAAGACCTCGAGATAACACATAAAAAACGGTTGATCTCTACCAAACTCGCCACAGATCCTGAACTCATTTAAATAGACATGTGCTGGATAGGTTAAGTCCCTATAGCTCCATAACACCCCCAAAAAACTTCAATTGGTGACTCCCAGCCAGCACAAAAAACTGCAGGCATGAAAGTCGGCACACAGTTGTGATGTGACATGGACGACGCGGTGCATAGGCCGGAGCGCCGCCAGAGGTGCGAGGGCCTTCAATGCCGCTTGCGGCTTTAATTTTAGTATTTTTTTACTGAATACAAATCTGAATATGCAAATGAGCTGAAACCAGACTCAGCCGGTTTCTGAGCTTCCGGAAGCTGCTGGTGATCATCACTGCTGAAGCTGCTCGGTGTCCTTCACATCAGCAAACTTCTGTTTCCCAGAGAGCTCACGGAGGAGGAAGAGGAGGAGGAAGAGGAAGAGGAAGAGGGGTGAGATCATCCAGGACACCAGTTCCGGGCCAGCCAGGGTCCTGCAGGCTTCCAGCTGGGTTCAGGACTTCCATCCTCATCATGGACTTCATCCCTGCAGAAGATCATGGTGCTTTTTGTTCTAGATTACAGGAGGAATGATGATGATGATGATGATGAGGACGTCCCAGTCCAGAAGTCCTCCTCAGGAACCGAAGCTAAAAGACAGAAGATGATGGTCAGTAGTTTTTCCTGGAGAGGTTTTCATTCGCAGGTCAGGTCTCAGATACATGATGATGATGATGAAATCTTCATCGGTACATCAAGATTTTTCACCGGCACGTCTCCGGTTCCGTTTCTTCTTCATCGTTATCGGTGTGTTTGGTTTTCGTGGTTTCTTCTCCATCGTTATCGGTGTGTTTGGTGTTC
>JALJCO010006400.1:212500-327500 GCA_023101725.1 Atherinomorus stipes | reverse complement strand
CACCAGCTAGACCTGGTCCTACACCAGCTAGACCTGGTCCTGCAAGACCTGGTCCTGCACCAGCTAGACCTGGTCCTGCACCAGCTAGACCTGGTCCTGCACCAGCTAGACCTGGTCCTACACCAGCTAGACCTGGTCCTACACCAGCTAGACCTGGTCCTATATCCCGTGTCCTCCCCCCGTGCCCCCCCTACCTGCAGCCGGGCCAGGATGCTGGCCTTCTTGGAGTTGGAGGAGTAGCTCCTGGAGCAGGAGACGCTGCAGAACCTCTTGGTCTTGCTGTAGAAGGCGTCTCTGACTCCAACCATGCCGCACATCTCACAGGTGGCTGAGGAGGAGGAGGAGGACGAAGGTCAGACTGGAGCACCTGCTCGTCTTCTTCTGTGGTGGCTCACACCATAAACCGTTTACAACCAGTCCTAATCCACCTGAAACCAGGTCCAAAACCATCTAAGACCAGTCCAAATCCACCTGAAACCAAGTCCACAAACCATCTAAAACCAGTCCAAATCCACCTGAAACCAGGTCCACAAACCATCTAAAACCAGTCCAAATCCACCTGAAACCAAGTCCACAAACCATCTAAAACCAGTCCAAATCCACCTGAAACCAAGTCCACAAACCATCTAAAACCAGTCCAAATCCACCTGAAACCAAGTCCACAAACCATCTAAAACCAGTCCAAATCCACCTGAAACCAAGTCCAAAAACCAGTCTGACACCAAGTCCACAAACCATCTAAGACCAGTCCAAATCCACCTGAAACCAAGTCCAAAACCAGTCTGAAACCAAGTCCACAAACCATCTAAAACCAGTCCAAATCCACCTGAAACCAAGTCCAAAACCAGTCTGACACCAAGTCCACAAACCATCTAAGACCAGTCCAAATCCACCTGAAACCAAGTCCAAAACCAGTCTGAAACCAAGTCCACAAACCATCTAAAACCAGTCCAAATCCACCTGAAACCAAGTCCAAAACCAGTCTGACACCAAGTCCACAAACCATCTAAGACCAGTCCAAAACCAGTCTGACACCAAGTCCACAAACCATCTAAGACCAGTCCAAAACCAGTCTGACACCAAGTCCACAAACCATCTAAGACCAGTCCAAAACCAGTCTGACACCAAGTCCACAAACCATCTAAGACCAGTCCAAATCCACCTGAAACCAAGTCCACAAACCATCTAAAACCAGTCCAAATCCACCTGAAACCAAGTCCACAAACCATCTAAAACCAGTCCAAATCCACCTGAAACCAAGTCCACAAACCATCTAAAACCAGTCCAAATCCACCTGAAACCAAGTCCAAAACCATCTAAGACCAGTCCAAATCCACCTGAAACCAGGTCCAAAACCAGTCCAAAACCAAGTCCACAAACCATCTAAAACCAGTCCAAATCCACCTGAAACCAAGTCCACAAACCATCTAAAACCAGTCCAAATCCACCTGAAACCAAGTCCAAAACCATCTAAGACCAGTCCAAATCCACCTGAAACCAAGTCCAAAACCAGTCTGAAACCAAGTCCACAAACCATCTAAAACCAGTCCAAAACCAGTCTGACACCAAGTCCACAAACCATCTAAGACCAGTCCAAAACCAGTCTGACACCAAGTCCACAAACCATCTAAGACCAGTCCAAATCCACCTGAAACCAAGTCCAAAACCAGTCTGACACCAAGTCCACAAACCATCTAAGACCAGTCCAAATCCACCTGAAACCAAGTCCAAAACCAGTCTGACACCAAGTCCACAAACCATCTAAGACCAGTCCAAATCCACCTGAAACCAAGTCCAAAACCAGTCTGACACCAAGTCCACAAACCATCTAAGACCAGTCCAAATCCACCTGAAACCAAGTCCACAAACCATCTAAAACCAGTCCAAATCCACCTGAAACCAAGTCCAAAACCATCTAAGACCAGTCCTAATCCACCTGAAACCAGGTCCAAAACCATCTAAGACCAGTCCAAAACCAGTCTGACACCAAGTCCACAAACCATCTAAGACCAGTCCAAATCCACCTGAAACCAAGTCCAAAACCAGTCTGACACCAAGTCCACAAACCATCTAAGACCAGTCCAAATCCACCTAAAACCAAGTCCAAAACCAGTCTGAAACCAAGTCCACAAACCATCTAAAACCAGTCCAAATCCACCTGAAACCAAGTCCACAAACCATCTAAAACCAGTCCAAATCCACCTGAAACCAAGTCCAAAACCATCTAAGACCAGTCCAAAACCAGTCTGACACCAAGTCCACAAACCATCTAAGACCAGTCCAAATCCACCTGAAACCAAGTCCACAAACCATCTAAAACCAGTCCAAATCCACCTGAAACCAAGTCCACAAACCATCTAAAACCAGTCCAAATCCACCTGAAACCAAGTCCACAAACCATCTAAAACCAGTCCAAATCCACCTGAAACCAAGTCCACAAACCATCTAAGACCAGTCCAAATCCACCTGAAACCAGGTCCAAAACCAGTCTGACACCAAGTCCACAAACCATCTAAGACCAGTCCAAATCCACCTGAAACCAAGTCCACAAACCATCTAAAACCAGTCCAAATCCACCTGAAACCAAGTCCACAAACCATCTAAAACCAGTCCAAATCCACCTGAAACCAAGTCCTAAAACCATCTAAGACCAGTCCAAAACCAGTCTGACACCAAGTCCTAAAACCATCTAAGACCAGTCCAAATCCACCTGAAACCAAGTCCAAAACCAGTCTGAAACCAAGTCCACAAACCATCTAAGACCAGTCCAAATCCACCTGAAACCAAGTCCAAAACCAGTCTGACACCAAGTCCACAAACCATCTAAGACCAGTCCAAATCCACCTGAAACCAAGTCCAAATCCACCTGAAACCAAGTCCACAAACCGTCCAAAAACCAGTTCTTATCCACCTGAAACCAAGTCTAAAATCAGTCCAAAACCAAGTCCACAAACCATCTAAAACCAGTCCAAATCCACCTGAAACCAAGTCCACAAACCATCTAAAACCAGTCCAAAATCAAGTCTACAAACTGTCTAAACCAGACTATATCCAGGTATAAATCCAGTCTAAAACAGAGACCAAAACCAGTCCAAATCTAGATTAAAACCCAAATCTAAACCAAGTCCCAGGTCATGTCTGACTTTGTATTTAACTTGAGCTGAGGTCCAGTGACAAGCGTTTCCATGGAAACGGGAAAACCTAACCTAAAACCGCTTCAGTCTCAGGACAGGACGGACGGAGGACCAGCAGAGGTTCTGAGGTTGTGTTCAAATGCAGAGAAGAATCGGACATGCGAGTTTCATCCAGGTCTTTCTGTAAACGCCGGTCCCACTCACCCATGCCCGCCTTGCCGTCAGGATAGGTGTAGACCTGTCCGTTGGTCTTGATGAGCATCAGAGACGAGGCAGACGAAGACGAGGAAGAGGACGTGAGTTGAGGCACTCCTCCTCCTCCCAACTCCTCATCCTCGCTGTCCTCTGGGCTGGACGCTGCGCTCCCAGCGCTGGAGTCGGTGCTGCAGCTGCTGCGGTCGTCCTCCAGACTGTCCAGCATCCCGAAGGAGTCCCGCCGCTTCCTGGACAGACGCTCCGCCTGAAACCAGAGGACACAAACCGGTTTATTCCGGTTTAATCCAGGAAACCTGGACAGACGCTCCACCTGAAACCAGAGGACACAAACCGGTTTATTCCAGTTTAATCCAGGAAACCTGGACAGACGCTCCGCCTGAAACCAGAGCACACAACCGGTTTATTCCGGTTTAATCCAGGAAACCTGGACAGACGCTCTGCCTGAAACCAGAGGACGCAAACCGGTTTATTCCGGTTTAATCCTGGAAACCTGGACAGACGCTCCGCCTGAAACCAGAGCACACAAACCGGTTTATTCCGGTTTAATCCTGGAAACCTGGAGAGATGCTCTGCCTGAAACCAGAGGACGCAAACCGGTTTATTCCGGTTTAATCCAGGAAACCTGCACACATGCTTCGCCTGAAGCCGGAGGAGACAAACCGGTTTATTCCAGTTTAATCCAGGAAACCTGGACAGACGCTTCGCCTGAAACCAGAGCACACAAACCGGTTTATTCCGGTTTAATCCAGGAAACCTGGACAGACGCTCCGCCTGAAACCAGAGCACACAAACCGGTTTATTCCGGTTTAATCCTGGAAACCTGGAGAGATGCTCTGCCTGAAACCAGAGGACGCAAACCGGTTTATTCCGGTTTAATCCAGGAAACCTGCACACATGCTTCGCCTGAAGCCGGAGGAGACAAACCGGTTTATTCCGGTTTAATCCTGAAAACCTGGAGAGATGCTCTGCCTGAAACCAGAGGAGGCAAACCGGTTTATTCCGGTTTATCTAATGAGACCTGGAACTCATCTTCATTATAGAGTCTTCAGTATCTCCTGAAACCAGGTTTAGGAAGACTGACAGCAGGCTGGAGGGGTCTACTTTTACCTTCAGCTGTTTCATTTACAAGTCACGTGACCACATTCGGCCCCTGTCTTTGAACTCATCAGCTGTCAGCTGTTGCGTTCACTGACATGCGTGCCGCGCAGCGCTGCACTGCGGTGCGCGGACCAGATGACCTCCAGCATCCCCAGCCTCTCCGGGTCCTGACAGCAGGAGGCAGGTCCTGGAACCCGGTCCAGGACCAGGACCGGGTCCAAGTCAGCAGCAGCTGTCATCACCCCCGACCCGGACTACCCGGGTCCGGGACCGCAGTCCGTCACGAAAACCGCGTTTCTATTCATCAACGGCGGCGCTTTGATGTTTGCTTTGAAGCATCCGCAGAGGAGCGCGAGAACAACCAAAACAAAGGCGCGCGCGCCCTGGCAGACGGCGCTCGAGACTCACCGGGTCTCTGGTGCTCTCCATGAGGCTGAGCCGCGGTGGTGGTGGTGGGGGGGGACGCTGTCTCAGGCAAACCACCACCCGCTGGAACAACGTTAAAAACCAGCAGCAGACATAACAACACAATCATCAGCGCAGCGCCACCGCGCAGGCGCAGCAGCTGCAGACGCTGGCTGCTGATTGGCTGGCGGCTCTGCTTCGTGTTTTGGGTGAAGATGAGCTGAAGGTCTCTCTGGCGCCCTCTGCTGGACCGAAGCGGAACCTCAACAACAAAACCTGCAGGTTCACGGAGACCTCACGCGGGTTTTTACCTTTAACTGTGGATTTTCTTTACATCTGTTGACTTTGTGATAAAAACAGAAAAAAGTTTTTGCTTTATGATGAAAACTCTGATTTATCTCTGAATCAATGGGCAAATATTTCATAAACTAAGAACATTTGTCAAAAATCACGTGAAAGCAGAATCAGTAATAAATAAGCATCTTTTGTCTTGTGTGTGTCACTGGTGTTACTAAAGTTTTCCTTATATTAACTCATAAAAATGGGTCATATTTCACAGAATAATTTCACAAACATGTAGTTCGCTTTACTCATAAGTTAAGATTTTAAGGACTGCATCCTTCAATGTTTATGCCAGATTTTCAACTATTTTCTTTTTTTTATAGCAAAAACGTGGTTGGAAATGAATAAAAGTCTTTCAGTGACACTTTTAACAAACCTTAGCACGACCACATGAGCTGCAGAGACGAAGACCTGCTTTATAAAAGCCTTAATTTATGCAGGTAAAAAGGTGAGGAAACCAGAGACAAGAAAGCAGCTAAATGTACAAAAAAATACAAAATCATTAAGCTTTCATTTATGTGTATCATTTTGGGCTTTGAATGAACGGCAATGTGTTTTTTGTTGAGCTTTTCCAGCTTCCGCTTTGGGGAAGGCAAAATGTCTCATTTTTTTCTTTTTTTTTACGTTTAAACTTGGACTACATTTTTAAATAAGTTGTTGACTTTGCGTCTAAACCAGTCCAAGCCAGGCGTAAACCAGTCCAAAGTCAGTCCAAACCAGTTCAGGACTACTGGACCTGCTGGATATGTTTGATCTACTGAAGTCTGCTGGATCTTTTGAGGTCTGCTGGATCTGCTGGATCTGCTGAAGTCTGCTGGATCTGCTGGATCTGCTGAGGTCGGGTCTGCTGGATCTTTTGAGGTCTGCTGGATCTGATGGATCTGATGAGGTCTGCTGGATCTGCTGAAGTCTGCTGGATCTGCTGAGGAGTGCTGGACCTTTTGAGGTCTGCTGGGTCTGCTGGATCTTTTGAGGTCTGCTGGATCTTTTGAGGTCTGCTGGGTCTGCTGGATCTTTTGTGGTCTGCTGGGTCCGGGCGGTCTCGGTCCTCCAGGCTGCAGCTGAACTTTTGGCCCTCGAGGACTTGGTGATGCTGAACATCTGCCAGACGTGTGAAAACCTGACAGGACCAGCGAGGAGGGCAGGGCCGCCATCCTGCTGGAACCTGTTCTGAGGATCAGGATCTGAAGCCTGACGCCGATTAAACCGGAGCCTCATCAGGTCCTGATAGGAAACCACCTGAGGGTGTCAGGACCAGCTGCTGCACCAGGATCCAGGAGTTCTGGAGAACACGATGAGCGGCGACAGGACTGCTGATGGAGGTCGCCATGGAGACGGAGTTCTGGTCCGGAGACGGAGCTTCAGCTGTGCTGCTGCAGGTCCGGACAGAAGCCGGACCTCCGGCTGGTCTGAGGAGAAAGTCGGTCTGAACGGGCGTGTGGATGCATTCCTGCAGCAGGTAGGAGCGAAAATATCTGAGACGAGGACAGACAGACGGAATAAAGACGGGATTATTACAACCTGTCCGAACCGACAGAATCCGGATGGTTTTATTTTCATGTCCTTATCTGACGGGAGTCCCGTTTTACTTCTCATCAATAAACCATAAACATTTCAGAGAAAAAGACGATCTTTTCCAAAAATGTTCCTTAAGAGACACTTTCACTGGTTTTAGCTTCAGAATGAACCTTTCTGGATAAAGAGAAAACGTGTTTAAGAGAAAAACTGTAAAAACTGAACAGCAGAACCAACTTAAATAAATCGATTCATTAAATCAAGTTTTTCCTACTTTAGTTTGTTCAATTTAGCAGTTTTCAGTTAGGCTTAAATCCAAGGGCAAGCTGAAACGGACTCTAAAACAAGTAAAAAATCAGCTCAAACCAGTCCAAACCCACCTAAACCAGTTCAAACCAGTCTCAAACCAGACTGGAAACTTGAAACCAGTTCAAAGTTAGACCAAAACCACATTACCGTTTCTAAGTAGATCAAAGCAAACAGAAAACACCTCTTAACCAGTCCAAAACCAGTCTAGACCAGTCCAAAACTAGTCTGAACCAGTCCAAACCCACCTAAACCAGTTCAAACCAGTGTGGAAACTTGAAACCAGTTCAAAGTTAGACCAAAACCACATTACCGTTTCTTAGTAGATAAAAACAAACCAAAACCACCTCTTAACTCATCCAAAACCAGTCTAGACCACTCCAAAACCAGTCCAAAACTGGTCTGAACCAGTCCAAATCAGTCTTAGCCAGTCCAAAACTAGTCTGAACCAGTCCAAATCAGTCTTAGCCAGTCCAAAACCAGTCTGAAATTAGTCCAAACCACTATATAAACAGTCTGGATACTTGAAATCAGTTAAAAGCTTGACCAAAACCACATTACCATTTCTAAGTAGATCAAAGCAAGTCAAAGTCAACTTTATTGTCAAATGTGCCCCGTGTTAGACATAAAACACAGACGAAATGACAGTCCTCTCAAACCCACGGTGCATATAATAAAATATAAGAAACGATAAGAAAACAATATAAAAATCTAGGAATATGCTCAGATAACCTAGAAATCTAAACACAAAACCCAAGTTTAAATACTAAAGAAGATTACAAATCTGCAAATGGGTTGACAGTAGACGATGTAAACGGTATTGCAATCCTGATGTAGGAGGTAGCGCAGATATTACAGAGCAATGACAATGTGAACAATGTAACTGTAGCATGTAACGGCAAAGTTTGACAGTGTAACAGTACAGTGGTCCTGATGGACACTAGTGCAAATAGTCACTGTAAACATGTAACTGTAACATACACAGTAAGTTCTTAGTAATATAGCAGTACAGTGGCAATAGTGCAAAAATGCATATGGCAGAGTAAACTGAGTGGCAGTCCTGATGGACAGCGAACCGAAACCAGCTCTAAACCAGTCCAAACCAGCCTAAAACCAGCCCAAACCAGTCTTATCTAGTCCAAAAACAGTCTAAGATTAGTCCAAACAACTATAAAAACAGTCTAGAAAATTGAAAACCTGTTAAAAAGCTAGACCAAAAGCACATTATTGTTTATTACTAGTTTAAAGCAAACCCCAAACCAGCTCTAAACAAGACCTAAATTCATCTAAACCATTTCAAAACCAGTCCTGACCAGTCTAAACCAGTCCCAACAGTCCAAAACTAGTCTGACCTAGTACGAACCAGTCTAAACCAGTCCAACACCAGTCCAAAACTAGTGGGAACTAGTCAAACCCAGTCCAAAAGAGTGGGAACCAGTCCAAACCAATCTAAACCAGTCTAAAACTAGTCCAACACCAGTCTATAGCTAGTGGGAACCAGTCCAAACCAGTCTAAACCAGTCCAACACCAGTCCAAAACTAGTGAGAACCAGTCCAACACCAGTCTAAACCAGTCCAACACCAATTCAAACTAGTGGGAACTAGTCCAAACCAGTCAAAACTAGTCCAAACCAGTCCAAACCAATCAAACTAGTGGGAACTAGTCCAAACCAGTCCAAACCAGTCCAAAACTAGTGGGAACCAGTCCAAACCAGTCTAAACCAGTCCAACACCAGTCCAAAACTAGTGGGAACCAGTCCAAACCAGTCTAAACCAGTCCAACACCAGTCCAAAACTAGTGGGAACTAGTCCAAACCAGTCCAAAAGAGTGGGAACTAGTCCAAACCAGTCCAAACCAATCCAAACTAGTGGGAACTAGTCCAAACCAGTCCAAACCAGTCCAAAACTAGTGGGAACCAGTCCAAACCAGTCTAAACCAGTCCAACACCAGTCCAAAACTAGTGGGAACCAGTCCAACACCAGTCTAAACCAGTCCAAACCAATCCAAACTAGTGGGAACTAGTCCAAACCAGTCCAAAATTCCACATAACTCAGTTTCTCGAGATAAAGAAGTTGGATTAACTTACGTAAAAGTTATGACCTGGTCAAACAGAGTCATCACCAGGATAAAAAGTCTCAATCTGTAATGTTGGACGGATGTCTCTCCGTGTACACATACACGAGTGTACATGTGTAGTACATGTATATAAAAGCAGTAAATCCAGGGCCTGACTTCCACAGGCGACCCTTGTTTTCAGACGTGCACACAGTTGTGGTTAGTTTGATCACCGTAAAGACGGAAGTCGTTCATTTAGTTTGGTTCCACAATTCTCTTCAAGTTTTCTCACCAACCAAAACGGCGCATTTTTCACGTGTACTTCACTAAAACAACGGCGTGTACTTCACGTGTACTTCACGTGTACTTCACTAAAACAACGGCGTGTACTTCACGTGTACTTCACAAAGTGTACTTCACGTGTACTTCACGTGTACTTCACCAAAACAACGGGTGCTTCACGTGTACTTCACGTGTACTTCACCAAAACAACGGCGTGTACTTCACGTGTACTTCACGTGTACTTCACCAAAACAACGGCGTGTACTTCACGTGTACTTCACGTGTACTTCACCAAAACAACGGCGTGTACTTCACGTGTACTTCACCAAAACAACAGCATTTACTTCACGTGTACTTCACCAAAACAACGGCGTGTACTTCACGTGTACTTCACGTGTACTTCACCAAAACAACGGCGTGTACTTCACGTGTACTTCACCAAAACAACAGCATTTACTTCACGTGTACTTCACGTGTACTTCACCAAAACAACGGTGTGTACTTCACGTGTACTTCACCAAAACAACAGCATTTACTGGTCACGTGTACTTCACGTGTACTTCACCAAAACAACGGCGTGTACTTCACGTGTACTTCACCAAAACAACGGCATGTACTTCATGTGTACTTTCACGTGTACTTCACCAAAACAACGGCATGTGTACTTCACGTGTACTTCACGTGTACTTCACCAAAACAACGGCGTGTACTTCACGTGTACTTCACCAAAACAACAGCATTTACTTCACGTGTACTTCACGTGTACTTCACCAAAACAACGGCGTGTACTTCACGTGTACTTCACCAAAACAACAGCATTTACTTCACGTGTACTTCACGTGTACTTCACCAAAACAACGGTGTGTACTTCACGTGTGCTTCACCAAAACAACGGCGTGTACTTCACTTTCACCAAAACAACACATTTACTTCACGTGTACTTCACGTGTACTTCACCAAAACAACGGCGTGTACTTCACGTGTACTTCACCAAAACAACGGCGTGTACTTCACGTGTACTTCACGTGTACTTCACCAAAACAACGGCGTGTACTTCACGTGTACTTCACCAAAACAACGGTGTGTACTTCACGTGTACTTCACCAAAACAACGGCGCGTACTTCACGTGTACTTCACCAAAGTAGAGGCGTGTACTTCATGTGTACTTCACGTGTACTTCACCAAAGTAGAGGCGTGTACTTCACGTGTACTTCACCAAAGTAGAGGCGCGTGCTTCACGTGTACTTCACCAAAGTAGAGGCGCGTGCTTCACATGTACTTCACCAAAGTAGAGGCGTGTACTTCATGTGTACTAAGTGAATCTGCTGATCCAGGTCCGACTGCTGGAAGCGGCCAATCAGAGGCTGGAGAGACAGATCCAGGAGGAGCTGGACAGACGGGGGCTGGGACAGCTGGACAGACGGGGGCTGAGACAGCTGGACGCACACCTGAGGACGGTGGAGCTGCTGCAGCAGCAGGTAGGTGAAGTTCGTAAAACACGAAACATCACGTGTTTCTATAAAAGTCTGTTTCTCTCGTCCTGACAGCAGAAATCTAACATTTCTCCTCCGTTTGGCTGAAATGACGACTTTTCTCATTGATACCTGATCAATAACTTTTCTCATTGATACCTGATCAATAACTTTCTCATTGATACCTGATCAATAACTTTCTCATTGATACCTGATCAATAACTTTCTCATTGATACCTGATCAATAACGTTCTCATTGATACCTGATCAATAACTTTCTCATTGATACCTGATCAATAACTTTCTCATTGATACCTGATCAATAACTTTCTCATTGATACCTGATCAATAACTTTTCTCATTGATACCTGACCAATAACTTTCTCATTGATACCTGATCAATAACTTTACTCATTGATACCTGATCAATAACTTTCTCATTGATACCTGATCAATAACTTTTCTCATTGATACCTGATCAATAACTTTCTCATTGATACCTGATCAATCTTTCTCATTGATACCTGACAAAACTTTCTCATTAACCTCCACTTCATTCCCAATAACTTTCTCATTAACCTGATCAATAACTTTCTCATTAACCTACAATAACTTTCTCATTGATACCTGATCAATAACTTTTCTCATTGATACCTGATCAATAACTTTCTCATTGATACCTGATCAATAACTTTCTCATTGATACCTGATCAATAACCTTCTCATTGATACCTGATCAATAACTTTCTCATTGATACCTGATCAATAACCTTCTCATTGATACCTGATCAATAACTTTTCTCATTGATACCTGATCAATAACTTTTCTCATTGATACCTGATCAATAACTTTCTCATTGATACCTGACCAATAACTTTCTCATTGATACCTGACCAATAACTTTCTCATTGATACCTGATCAATAACTTTCTCATTCTCATTGATACCTGACCAATAACTTTCTCATTGATACCTGATCAATAACTTTCTCATTGATACCTGATCAATAACTTTCTCATTGATACCTGATCAATAACTTTCTCATTGATACCTGATCAATAACCTTCTCATTGATACCTGATCAATAACTTTCTCATTGATACCTGATCAATAACTTTCTCATTGATACCTGATCAATAACGTTCTCATTGATACCTGATCAATAACTTTCTCATTGATACCTGATCAATAACCTTTCTCATTGATACCTGATCAATAACTTTCTCATTGATACCTGATCAATAACTTTCTCATTGATACCTGATCAATAACTTTCTCATTGATACCTGATCAATAACTTTCTCATTGATACCTGATCAATAACTTTTCTCATTGATACCTGATCAATAACTTTTCTCATTGATACCTGATCAATAACTTTCTCATTGATACCTGATCAATAACTTTCTCATTGATACCTGATCAATAACTTTCTCATTGATACCTGATCAATAACTTTCTCATTGATACCTGATCAATAACTTTCTCATTGATACCTGATCAATAACTTTCTCATTGATACCTGATCAATAACTTTCTCATTGATACCTGATCAATAACTTTCTCATTGATACCTGATCAATAACCCTTCTCATTGATACCTGATCAATAACTTTCTCATTGATACCTGATCAATAACTTTCTCATTGATACCTGATCAATAACTTTCTCATTGATACCTGATCAATAACTTTCTCATTGATACCTGATCAATAACTTTCTACATGTGACATCACCAACAGCACAGAATGAAGGGAACCATCAGCGATACCGGTCCTGTGGTATCGGACTGATACCACATCTTGCAGTATCACTCCTACTTTAAATGTACGACTGTGAGGTTAAAGGGACAGTACGCCACAGAATGATGCTCCTTCATCTTCTCCTCATCCTCATGCTGAGCAAGACTCTGCAGCACTTTTTATTATCTCAAATGCAGCCGGCGATCCGGGGGGGGGGGGGGGGTCATTATTCACGACTTTCATATAATGGAGTTCACCGGGGTCCGAGACAAAAAGGTCCTTAAAGTCCACAAAAACGTGTCAATATTCCTCCATACTGCTCGTCCAATGTAATCCAAGTGTCCTGAGTGGGTAGCGTCCAGAATTTACTGGAAACCACATTTAGTAGATTTTTAGAGACTAAACAGTAGAACATCAGTACTACATCAGTACAACATCAGTACTACATCAGTACTACATCTTACTTTCACGAATCACGCATATGCGCGTTCATGAAACTACGGAAGCCACGAAGTTCAGCGCCTACTCTGCCGATAATGCAAGTGTAGAAGAAGAAATTCGCTGTTGTGCTAAGAGCGACAGAGCTGCAGACAAACACAAGAGGGGTGGATGCTGATTTAAAACAAAGAAACAAACAAACAAAGAAAAACAAACAAACCAACAATGAAAGAAAGAAAGAAAGAAAGAAAGAAAGAAAGAAAGAAAGAAAGAAAGGAACAAACAAACGGACGAACAAAGAAAGGAAGGATGTGCAACGCAATCTCGTCTGTCGCAGCTCCGCAGTGCATGACCCCCCCGGGCGTCCCGAGCGCCCTTTTCCCCCCCCCCCCTCCCCCTTCCCCCTCCTTCCCCCCCCCGGTGAACTCCATTATATGAAAGTTGGGGGATAATGACCCCCCCCCCCGGATCTCCGGCTGCATTTGAGATATTAAAAAGTGCTCCAGAGTCTTGCTCAGCATGAGGATGAGGAGAAGATGAAGGAGCATGATTCTGTGGTGTACTGTCCCTTTAATCCACTGTGACTGTAGTATCTCTGTTCTGCCACTAGATGGAGACAAGCTTCCGTCCAGGTCAGGACTGGCTCCTGATCCTGATCTGGACTCAGGACTCGCTCCTGATCCTGATCTGGACTCAGGACTGGCTCCTGATCCTGATCTGGACTCATGCAGGATCAGCTGGTTCTGACCGGTTTGGACTTGTTTCATGTTTTTGCATATTTCAGCATTCGTTCATTTCACGCTCACGCTGATTCACAGCTTTTACTCTGACGTTCATCCCGGTTTGATTCCAGGTTCAGACCCGGTTTGATTCCAGGTTCAGACCCGGTTTGATTCCAGGTTCAGACCCGGTTTGATTCCAGGTTCAGACCCGGTTTGATTCCAGGTTCAGACACGGTTTGATTCCAGGTTCAGACCCGGTTTGATTCCAGGTTCAGACCCGGTTTGATTCCAGGTTCAGACACGGTTTGATTCCAGGTTCAGACCCGGTTTGATTCCAGGTTCAGACCCGGTTTGATTCCAGGTTCAGATCCGGTTTGATTCCAGATTCAGACCCGGTTTGATTCCAGGTTCAGACCCGGTTTGATTCCAGGTTCAGACCCGGTTTGATTCCAGGTTCAGACCCGGTTTGATTCCAGGTTCAGACCCGGTTTGATTCCAGGTTCAGACCCGGTTTGATTCCAGGTTCAGACCCGGTTTGATTCCAGGTTCAGATCCGGTTTGATTCCAGGTTCAGACCCGGTTTGATTCCAGGTTCAGACCCGGTTTGATTCCAGGTTCAGATCCGGTTTGATTCCAGGTTCAGACCCGGTTTGATTCCAGGTTCAGACCCGGTTTGATTCCAGGTTCAGACCCGGTTTGATTCCAGGTTCAGACCCGGTTTGATTCCAGGTTCAGACCCGGTTTGATTCCAGGTTCAGACCCGGTTTGATTCCAGGTTCAGACCCGGTTTGATTCCAGGTTCAGACCCGGTTTGATTCCAGGTTCAGACCCGGTTTGATTCCAGGTTCAGACCCGGTTTGATTCCAGGTTCAGACCCGGTTTGATTCCAGGTTCAGACCCGGTTTGATTCCAGGTTCAGACCCGGTTTGATTCCAGTTCAGACCCGTTTGATTCCAGGTTCAGACCGGTTTGATTCCAGGTTCAGACCCGTTTGATTCCAGTTCAGACACGGTTTCATTCCATTCAACCCGTTTTCCAGTTCAGACCCGTTTGATTCCAGGTTCAGACCCGGTTTGATTCCAGGTTCAGACCCGTTTGATTCCAGGTTCAGACCCGGTTTGATTCCAGGTTCAGACCCGGTTTGATTCCAGGTTCAGACCCGGTTTGATTCCAGGTTCAGACACGGTTTGATTCCAGGTTCAGACCCGTTTGATTCCAGTTCAGACCCGTATTCCATCAACCTTTGATTCCAGGTTCAGACCTTTTTCTTCACCCTCTCCTTCCCGTTCAGACCCGGTTTGTTCCAGGTTCAGACCGTTTGATTCCAGGTTCAACCCGTTTGATTCATTCAGACCCGGTTTGATTCCAGGTTCAGACCCGTTTGATTCCAGTTCAGACCCTTTGATTCCATTCAACACGGTTTGATTCCATTCAACCCCCTTCACCCTTCCCACCTTTGATTCAGGTTCAGACCGTTTTTCCAGTTCAGACCCGTTTGATTCCATTCAGACCGGTTTGATTCCAGTTCAACCCGTTGATTCCAGTTCAACCCTTTGATTCCATTCAACCCTTATTCCAGTTCGACCCGTTTATTCCATTCACCCGTTATTCCATTCACCGTTATTCATTCAGACCCGTTTATTCTTCAGACCCTTTATTCCAGTCACCCTTTTCCAGTTCGACCTTTGATTCCAGTTCAACCGTTTATTCCAGTTCAACCGTTTATTCCATTCAACACGTTTATTCCATTACCCGGTTTGATTCCAGGTTCAGACCCGGTTTGATTCCAGGTTCAGACCCGGTTTGATTCCAGGTTCAGACCCGGTTTGATTCCAGGTTCAGACCCGGTTTGATTCCAGGTTCAGACTCCAGGTTCTTTATTCCAGGTCAACCCCGGTTGCCACAACCCGGTTACCCAACACGCCTTTGATTCCCCCAGGTTCAGACCGGTTTGATTCCAGGTTCAGACCCGGTTTGATTCCAGGTTCAGACCCGGTTTGATTCCAGGTTCAGACCCGGTTTGATTCCAGGTTCAGACCCGGTTTGATTCCAGGTTCAGACCCGGTTTGATTCCAGGTTCAGACCGGTTTGATTCCAGGTTCAGACCCGGTTTGATTCCAGGTTCAGACCCGGTTTGATTCCAGGTTCAGACACGGTTTGATTCCAGGTTCAGACACGGTTTGATTCCAGGTTCAGACCCGTTTGATTCCAGGTTCAGACCCGGTTTGATTCAGGTTCAGACCCTTTGATTCCATTCAGACCGTTTGATTCCAGGTTCAGACCCGGTTTGTTCCAGTTCAGACCCGGTTTGATTCCAGGTTCAGACCCGGTTTGATTCCAGGTTCAGACACGGTTTGATTCCAGGTTCAGACCCGGTTTGATTCCAGGTTCAGACCCGGTTTGATTCCAGGTTCAGACACGGTTTGATTCCAGGTTCAGACACGGTTTGATTCCAGGTTCAGACCCGGTTTGATTCCAGGTTCAGACCCGGTTTGATTCCAGGTTCAGACCGTTTATTCCATTCAACCCGGTTTGATTCAGTTCAGACCCGTTTTTCATTCAACCCGTTTATTCAGTTCAGACCCATTTGATTCCAGGTTCAGACCCGGTTTGATTCAGGTTCAGACACGGTTTGATTCCAGGTTCAGACCCGTTTGATTCCAGGTTCAGACCCGGTTTGATTCCAGGTTCAGAAACGGTTTGATTCCAGGTTCAGACCCGGTTTGATTCCAGGTTCAGACACGGTTTGATTCCAGGTTCAGACCCGGTTTGATTCCAGGTTCAGACCCGGTTTGATTCCAGGTTCAGACCCGGTTTGATTCCAGGTTCAGACACGGTTTGATTCCAGGTTCAGACCCGGTTTGATTCCAGGTTCAGATCCGGTTTGATTCCAGGTTCAGACACGGTTTGATTCCAGGTTCAGACCCGGTTTGATTCCAGGTTCAGACCCGGTTTGATTCCAGGTTCAGACCCGGTTTGATTCCAGGTTCAGATCCACAGACCGGTTTGATTCCAGGTTCAGACCCGGTTTGATTCCAGGTTCAGACCCAGTTTGATTCCAGGTTCAGATCCGGTTTGATTCCAGGTTCAGACCCGGTTTGATTCCAGGTTCAGATCCGGTTTGATTCCTGGTTCAGATCCGGTTTGATTCCAGGTTCAGATCCGGTTTGATTCCAGGTTCAGACCCGGTTTGATTCCAGGTTCAGACACGGTTTGATTCCAGGTTCAGACCCGGTTTGATTCCAGGTTCAGATCCGGTTTGATTCCAGGTTCAGACCCGGTTTGATTCCAGGTTCAGACCCGGTTTGATTCCAGGTTCAGACCCGGTTTGATTCCAGGTTCAGACCCGGTTTGATTCCAGGTTCAGACACGGTTTGATTCCAGGTTCAGACCCGGCAGAACCCCCCACACCCACATAACCTGAACTGCCTTTGTTCTACGAGTAAAAGTCTGAATTTGTCGTCCTCAAAATAATTCACACGCTCCAATTAAAGAAAAGGTTAAATTCACAATAATTCAAATAACAAAAAATAAATAAATAAAAAGTAAGAGTAAATAAAATTTACTAAATAATGGCTAAAAATAACAATAAAAACAAATAAAATACTTCTGTTGAACCTCAATTCAGAATGAATTTTTATTCATTATTATTTTTGTCAGTTTCATCTTATTTCACTGACAGATGATTTTTTCCTTCTTTAATTGGGGGATGAATCATTTTGAGGACGACTGCACATAAATCTGAGATTTTATTTAAAAAATGTCTCTTTTAATCAGATCCTCCACAGAAACGTCTCCACCAGCGTGACGGTAATAACATGTTACAGTTTCTAGCTAACTGTACTTCGTTAGCATAAATAATTTTAGCTAGATAAAACTGTACGAAGTTTTTACACAAAAATCTTTAAATATCTATAAAGTATAAGCTGTTTGATGATGACACGTGACAAAATATCCTGTAATGAGGTAAAAACGTGCTGTTCCAGCGTTTAAACGTCCGTTTTCTGTCCAGCATGAGCTGCAGCACAAACTGACACCGTTAAAGAATCAGATTTAAAATAAACTTTATTGATGTGAAATGTTTAACGTGGTGGTAACGACTGCAATACAGTACTACAGGGCGGACATGTTATTCAAAAGATTAATAAATGGGTGAGAAGTTTTTGTCAAATATGAGAAGAAATCACTCATTTTATTATATTTTAAGGAATTTATACAAAAAATTGCAGAATTTGATGACTTTTTAGTAGAAAGATAAAACACTGCATATCTAGAACGTGTTCTGGGACGGAAGGAAACTCAAATCTTACCAAGTACATGTTTCTAATTTCTAGTCCAAATATCTCATCACACTCAAAATCAGACAAAATCACCTGAAGAGAAACATTTCAGTGAGATAAAGGAACTTTATTTCAGACAAATGCATCTGATTTCAAGAAATCTGATCAAGAACATTTCACTTGTTCTGTTGGCAGAATTTTGTTGCTTTTTACAAACAGAAAAAAAAAACGTCTTTTACTTATTTTAAAAGTGGTGAAGATGAAACAGAACGAGGGAAGTTTCCAGGTCGCTGAAATGTTTCTGTTTAGGTGATTTTGTCTCGTTTTGAGTGTGATGTCATATTTGGACTAGAAGTGAGAAAATCTACTCGGTCAGATTTGAGTTTTGCAGTGAACTCCATAAAAAAAGACGTGAGAAGATGTTCCATCATGACTGCTCGTTAAAACATCTGCAGTCATGGAAAAATGAGGAGAGCAGCCTTGATTTTCATATTTCTTGGTCATTTTAATACCCGGTACCACGAACAGCACATCTGTCTGGATAAATATAACGAGAACAACAAAAATAGCTTTAATTCAGAACTGATATCTGACATTTTCATGCTTTTCCTGATCAGTGATTGTGGTTATAACATTCTTCCATCATCTTTGGTATTCCACGGATAAAAACAGCTTTTAGGGATTCGACATGTTCTTTTCTGTCTCTTTTAGTCGCATGATTCACGCCAAAGATGCTACTGTAATCAGATTACCTCCTCCATGTTTTACCAGGTGTAGTGGATGTAATCAGATTACCTCCTCCATGTTTTACCAGGTGTGGTGGATGTAATCAGATTACCTCCCTCCATGTTTTACCAGGTGTGGTGGATGTAATCAGATTACCTCCTCCATGTTTTACCAGGTGTAGTGGATGTAATCAGATTACCTCCTCCATGTTTTACCAGGTGTGGTGGATGTAATCAGATTACCTCCTCCATGTTTTACCAGGTGTAGTGGATGTAATCAGATTACCTCCTCCGTGTTTTACCAGGTGTGGTGGATGTAATCAGATTACCTCCTCCATGTTTTACCAGGTGTGGTGGATGTAATCAGATTACCTCCTCCATGTTTTACCAGGTGTAGTGGATGTAATCAGATTACCTCCTCCGTGTTTTACCAGGTGTAGTGGATGTAATCAGATTACCTCCTCCATGTTTTACCAGGTGTGGTGGATGTAATCAGATTACCTCCTCCGTGTTTTACCAGGTGTAGTGGATGTAATCAGATTACCTCCTCCGTGTTTTACCAGGTGTGGTGGATGTAATCAGATTACCTCCTCCATGTTTTACCAGGTGTGATGATGTAATCAGATTATCTCGACCATGTTTTACCAGGTGTGGTGGATGTAATCAGATTACCTCCTCCATGTTTTACCAGGTGTAGTGGATGTAATCAGATTACCTCCTCCGTGTTTAACCAGGTGTGGTGGATGTTATCAGATTACTTCGACCATGTTTTACCAGGTGTGATGATGTAATCAGATTATCTCGACCATGTTTTACCAGGTGTGGTGGATGTAATCAGATTACCTCCTCCATGTTTTACCAGGTGTGGTGGATGTAATCAGATTACCTCCTCCGTGTTTTACCAGGTGTAGTGGATGTAATCAGATTACCTCCATGTTTTACCAGGTGTGGTGGATGTAATCAGATTACCTCCTCCGTGTTTTACCAGGTGTAGTGGTTTGTAATCAGATTACCTCCTCCATGTTTTCCCAGGTGTGGCGGATGTAATTAGATTACCTCCTCCAGGTTTTACCAGGTGTGGTGGATGTAATCAGATTACCTCCTCCATGTTTTACCAGGTGTAGTGGATGTAATCAGATTACCTCCTCCGTGTTTAACCAAGTGTGGTGGATGTAATCAGATTACCTCCTCCGTGTTTTACCAGGTTTGGTGGATGTAATCAGATTACTTCGACCGTGTTTTACCAGGTGTAGTGGATGTAATCAGATTATCTCGACCATGTTTTACCAGGTGTGGTGGATGTAATCAGATTACCTCCCTCCGTGTTTTACCATGTGTGGTGGATGTAATCAGATTACTTCGACCGTGTTTAACCAGGTGTGGTGGATGAAATCAGATTACCTCCTCCGTGTTTTACCAGGTGTGGTGGATGTAATCAGATTACCTCCTCCATGTTTTACCAGGTGTAGTGGATGTAATCAGATTACCTCCTCCGTGTTTTACCAGGTGTGTGGATGTAATCAGATTACTTCGACCGTGTTTAACCAGGTGTGGTGGATGAAATCAGATTATCTCCACCATGTTTTACCAGGTGTGGTGGATGTAATCAGATTACCTCCTCCATGTTTTACCAGGTGTAGTGGATGTAATCAGATTACCTCCTCCAGGTTTTACCAGGTGTGGTGGATGTAATCAGATTACCTCCTCCAGGTTTTAACAGGTGTGGCTCTCTTCATTTTTCCATGGCTGTATTTATATTTTTCTTAAAATTCATCAGGGATTTAAAACATGCAGACATCATCAACTCTGAGTCTGCTATTCTGAAAATACACCGAGTTTACAGCATTTCTGTTATATTTGTGGACATCCCATAATGCTTTCCATGCATGCTTCTGGGAAATATGTCTGCCTCCACCTGTGTGCTGGCCTGTGGTAATGTTGTTGCCCCCCATGCAGGAGATCATGAGTCTGCTCATTTATAGGATCATCTCATGCTTCTCCTCCTCTTTTGGAGAAAACGTGTGATGTGATGTAACAGGTTTCTGCAGCTTCACCCGGCTGATCTGGACGAACGGCATTTCAAAGCTGGCTGCGGTGGTTCGGATGATCTCTGTCTCCTCTTTTCCCAGGTCAGTGAACGCCTCTCGGCTCGGGCGGAGGTGGAGCTGGAGCTGCTCGGAGCCGAACTCGCCGTCCTCAACCTCAGTTTCAGGTAAAACCGACGTCCACACTCAGAGACATGACTGCAAAATGTCAAATCTTACCAAGTACATGTTTCTAATTTCTAGTCCAAATATGTCATCACACTCAAAATCAGACAAAATCACCTGAAGAGAAACATTTCAGTGAGATAAAGGAACTTTATTTAAGACAAATGCATCTGATTTCAAGAAATCTGATCAAGAACATTTCACTTGTTCTGTTGGCAGGTTTTATTTTGCTTATTAGAAGCAAAATAATCTTGGACACTTAAAATAAGTAAAAAATGTTTGTATTTTTTGCTTGTAAGAAGCAAAAACATTCTGCCAACGAAACAAGTGAAATGTTCTTGATAAGATTTCTAGAAACAAGATGCATCGCCTCAAAACAAGTTCCTATATCTCACTGAAATGTTTCTCTTTAGATCATTTTTAGGGTGCACGATATTGGAATTTTGGCCGATAACCAATTTACCGATATTTTAAAACTCATGTGGCCGATAACCAATATCAATACCGATATTAAATCTAAAAAATAAGCAGTCATTTCAAATAGCAGTTTTGTTATCTGTTTCCAACACTTTGAAAAATAGGGGTAGGAAAAAATAACTATACACTGAAATATCGCGATATTTCCATCTGCCAATATGAAATCAATATTTAAAAATGCGGTCTTGATCTATTTTACTTACAAATCTAGCGAGGTTTTATCGTTCGGTTACAAAATCTCACAATATTTCATGAATTCTCGCCAGATTTGTAAGTAAAATAGATCGATACCATGTTTTTAAATGTCAATATGATATCAGTGTATGAAAATATCGCGATATTTCAGTGTATCGATATTTTTCCCAGCCCTAGTCTTTAGAAATGTTAAAGTCTGTAAAAAAGAAGTTTTTGAAGAAGAAGAATTTTTGTTTTAGACGTTAGCAACAGCGGGCTGATCGGTTAAATATCGGTTAAATATCTGTCAAATATCGGTGAGGTGGCCGATGTCCGATACTCAGTTTTAAGGCCGATATAGGCCGATACCGATAGGGGCCGATTATGTTGTGCATCCCTTGTAATTTTCTTATTTTGAGTGACATGAGATATTTTGACAAGAGATTATAAAAAATCTACTTGGTTTTATTTGAGTTTTTGCAGTGTGTATCCCATAATGCTTTGCTGTCAGGTGTGAGAAGGAGCGCGAGCAGCGCAGCTGGGTGGAGGCGGAGCTTCAGAGCCTGAGACTGAGGAAGGCGGAGCTTATGGTGGGAAAGCTGCCGCAGCTGCAGAATCTGCTGATCGTCCAATCAGGACAGCTGGTGAAGCTTCGGATGCGTCACCGACAGGTGAGAAACTCACCGTCATCCTTCACCTCAGCAAACTACCGCACGGTTCCCGTTTACCTGTCCAGCAGGTGCAGAGTCTCCTCCGTCTGAGGTCTGGGACCGGCACCGTGAAGCCGTCAGATCCGATCCAGCAGTCGGACCACCGGAGACGGACGAGGACAACCCAGATCCACAAGGACCAGACCTGGTTCCAGACTCAGGTACGCAGACGTCTGCAGGCTGGAAACAGCGCTGGAGACTCAGGTGGGGGTGATGTGTCCAGGTGTTCAGGTGGGGGTGATGTGTCCAGGTGTTCAGGTGGGGGTGATGTGTCCAGGTGTTCAGGTGGGGGTGATGTGTCCAGGTGTTCAGGTGGGTGTGATGTGTCCAGGTGTTCAGGTGGATGTGATGTGTCCAGGTGTTCAGGTGGGGGTGACGTGTCCAGGTGTTCAGGTGGATGTGATGTGTCCAGGTGTTCAGGTGGGGGTGGTGTGTCCAGGTGTTCAGGTGGATGTGACGTGTCCAGGTGTTCAGGTGGGGGTAATGTGTCCAGGTGTTCAGGTGGGGGTGATGTGTGCAGGTGTTCAGGTGGAGGTGATGTGTCCAGGTGTTCAGGTGGGGGTGATGTGTCCAGGTGTTCAGGTGGGGGTGATGTGTCCAGGTGTTCAGGTGGGTGTGATGTGTCCAGGTGTTCAGGTGGATGTGACGTGTCCAGGTGTTCAGGTGGGTGTGACGTGTCCAGGTGTTCAGGTGGGGGTGATGTGTCCAGGTGTTCAGGTGGATGTGATGTGTCCAGGTGTTCAGGTGGGGGTGATGTGTCCAGGTGTTCAGGTGGGGGTGATGTGTCCAGGTGTTCAGGAGGGGGTGATGTGTCCAGGTGTTCAGGTGGGGGTGATGTGTGCAGGTGTTCAGGTGGGGGTGATGTGTCCAGGTGTTCAGGTGGGGGTGATGTGTCCAGGTGTTCAGGTGGATGTGATGTGTCCAGGTGTTCAGGTGGGGGTGATGTGTCCAGGTGTTCAGGTGGGGGTGATGTGTCCAGGTGTCGGGGGGTGAGTGCCGGGGGGGGGGCGGGCGGGGGGGGCCGGGGGGGGGGGGGCGGGGGGGGGGGCCGGGGGGCCGGGGGGGGGGGGGGGGGGGGGGGGGGGGGGGGGGGCCAGGGTCAGGGGGGTGAGGCCAGGTGTCAGGGGAGTGACGTGCCAGGTGTCAGGGGGGGGACGGCCAGGTGCAGGGGGGGGAGTGTCCAGGTGTCAGGGGAGGAGTGTCCAGGTGTCAGGGGGTGTGAGTGTCCAGGTGTCGGGGTGTGAGGCGGGGGGGGGGGGGGGGGGCCCCCCCCCCCCCCCCCCCCCCCCCCCCGGGGGAGCCAGGGTCGGAGAGGCCAGGGTCAGGAGAGGCCGGGGTCGGGGGGAGGTCCAGGGTCGGGGAAGAGTGTCCGGGTCGGGGGGCGTGAGGCCAGGGTCGGGGGGGAGTGCCGGGTCGGGGGGGACGGCCAGGGTCAGGGAGAGTGTCCAGGGTCGGGGGGGACGGCCAGGGTCGGGGAGGGCGGCCAGGGTCAGGGGGGGGACGGCCAGGGTCGGGGGGGGAGTGTCCAGGGTCGGGGAGTGAGTGTCCAGGGTCGGGGGGTGAGTGTCCAGGGTCGGGGGGTGAGTGTCCAGGGTCGGGGAGTGAGTGTCCGGGTGTCGGGGGGTGAGTGTCCAGGTGTCGGGGAGTGAGTGTCCAGGTGTCAGGGGGGTGAGTGTCCAGGTGTCAGGGGGGTGAGTGCGCCCCCCCGCCCGCAGGGTCAGGGGGGGAGGTCCAGGGTCAGGGGGGGAGTGTCCAGGGTCAGGGGAGTGTCCAGGGCAGGGAGGAGTGTCCAGGGTCAGGGGGGGGAGGTCCAGGTGTTCATGTGGATGTGATGTGTCCAGGTGTTCAGGTGGATGTGATGTGTCCAGGTGTTCAGGTGGATGTGATGTGTCCAGGTGTTCAGGTGGGTGTGATGTGTCCAGGTGTTCAGGTGGATGTGATGTGTCCAGGTGTTCAGGTGGGTGTGATGTGTCCAGGTGTTCAGGAGGGGGGAGTGTCCAGGTGTTCAGGGGATGGACGTGTCCAGGTGTTCAGGTGGATGTGATGTGTCCAGGTGTTCAGGTGGGTGTGATGTGTCCGGTGTTCAGGTGGATGTGACGTGTCCAGGTGTTCAGGTGGGGGTGATGTGTCCAGGTGTTCAGGTGGATGTGACGGTCCAGGTGTTCAGGTGGGGGTGATGTGTCCAGGTGTTCAGGTGGGGGTGATGTGTCCAGGTGTCGGGGGGTGATGTGTCCAGGTGTTCAGGTGGATGTGATGTGTCCAGGTGTTCAGGTGGGGGTGACGTGTCCAGGTGTTCAGGAGGGGGAGTGTCCAGGTGTCGGTGGGTGTGAGGGCCAGGTGTTCAGGGGAGTGAGTGTCCGGTGTTCAGATGGGTGTGAGTGTCCAGGTGTCGGTGGGGTGATGTGTCCAGGTGTTCAGGTGGGGGGAGTGTCCAGGGTTCAGGAGGATGTGATGTGTCCAGGTGTTCAGGTGGGTGTGATGTGTCCAGGTGTGCGTCAGGTGGGGGTGTGCAGGGATGATGTCAGAGTCTCCAGCTGGGTCGTACGTCAGCCATTATGAGCTGGAGGAGTTGAGGAAGACAGCAGCTCATCAGACCGAAGAACTGACTCATGTTCAGAACCTGGTGAGTCCATCCATCAATTATCCATCCATCATCCATCCATCATCCATCCATCAATTATCCATCCATCCATCCATCCATCCATCCATCCATCCATCCATCCATCATCCATCCATCATCCAACCATTATCCATCCATTAATTATCCATCCATCCATCCATCCATCCACCATCCATCCATCCATCCATCATCCATCCATCCATCCATCCATCATCCATCCATCCATCCATCCATCCATCCATCCATCCATCCATCCATCCATCCATCCATCCATCCATCCATCCATCCATCCATCCATCCATCCATCCATCCATCCATCCATCCATCATCCATCCATCCATCTATCCATCCATCCATCCATCCATCCATCCATCCATCCATCATCCATCCATCCATCCATCCATCCATCCATCAGTTTAATCATCCATCCATCCATCCATCCATCCGTATAATCATCCATCCATCCATCTGTATTATCATCCATCCATCCATCCATCCATCCATCCATCCATCCATCATTCATCCATCCATCCATCCATCCATCCATCATCCATCCATCCATCCATCCATCCATCCATCCATCCATCCATCCATCCATCCATCCATCCATCCATCCATCCATCCATCCATCCATCCATCCATCCATCCATCCATCCATCATCCATCCATCCATCCATCCATCCATCCATCCATCCATCCATCATCCATCCATCCATCATCCATCCATCATCCATCCATCCATCCATCCATCCATCATCCATCCATCCATCCATCCATCTATCCATCCATCCATCCATCCATCCATCATCCATCCATCCATTTCCATCCATCCATCCATCCATCCATCCATCCATCGATCCATCCATCCATCCATCCATCCATCCATTCATCCATCATCCATCCATCAATCCATCCATCCATCCATCCATCCATCCATCCATCCATCCATCCATCCATCCATCCATTCATCCATCCATCCATCATCCATCCATCATCATCCATCCATCCATCCATCCATCCATCCATCCATCCATCCATCCATCCATCCATCATCCATCCATCTCATCCATCCATCCATCCATCCATCCATCCATCCATCCATCCATCCATCCATCCATCCATTCATCCATCCATCAATCCATCCATCCATCCATCATCCATCCATCAATCCATCCATCCATCCATCCATCCATCCATCCATCCATCCATCCATCATCCATCCATCCATCCATCCATCCATCCATCCATCCATCATCCATCCATCAATTTTCCATCCATCCATCCATCCATCCATCCATCGATCCATCCATCCATCCATCCATCCATCCATCAATTATCCATCCATCCATCCATCCATCTATCCATCCATCCATCCATCCATCCATCCATCATCCATCCATCAATTTTCCATCCATCCATCCATCCATCCATCCATCATCCATCCATCCATCCATCCATCCATTCATCCATCATCCATCCATCAATCCATCCATCCATCCATCATCCATCCATCAATCAATCCATCATCCATCCATCCATCCATCCATCCATCCATCCATCCATCCATCCATCCATCATCCATCCATCATCCATCCATCCATCCAGGTCCTGGTCCTGGAGACCTTCAGACGGTATCAGGAGGACTCCTTCATGGTGCAGATGGAGGTCCTGCAGCAGATAGAAGATGGTCTGAGACGGGAGCTGAACTCAGTGCTTCCGGCGACAGATCGGGCAGACCAGGTTCTGCTGGAGATCAGGAACGAGCTGGAGGCTGAAATGCTGAACTGCAACAGGCTGCTGGGCGGATGGAACCAGGACAGGTGTGTTTTGGTCAGATAACTGCTCTCTTGCTACCTTCACTAACAACTAAATTCAGAATAAATTTACCATGTAAAATTGTTCCATGTCAGTCTGCGAGACGTGAGGGGGGGGGGGGGGGGGTTCAGAAACAACTCTGTAATTCTGAGAAAGATTAAACAACTTAACAGTGGGGGAGGTGAAATCTGATTTACCAGAAAGATAAACCTCAGTGTCATCCACATAGCAGCGAATGTTTATCGCTCAATTCCATTTCAGTTGGGCTTTATTTGTTTAGTCAGTTCCCAACAAAGTCATTTAAAGACACTTTATACAAATTCAGATCAAGCCTAACCCTAACAATCCACAGTGATCCGGTTTCCTGGCTTACTGATAAAAATCTTTATTTAAAAACTGCATTTTGTGTTTACTTGTGTCATCTTTGTCTAATATTTAAATTTGTTTGATGATCTGAAACATACGCGTGTGACAAACATGCAAAAAAAAAAAAAAAAAAATCAGGGCAATTTTTCACACAATTGTAGATAATGAAAAGACAGGACTCCGGGACAAAACCCTGAGGCACACCAGAGCTGTAAGATAATAATGGGGGTCCTGGATACTCCTGGATACTCAGAAGTATCTGGATACTCAGAAGTAAGACTAAAACCAGTCTACAGAGGAAGCTTTACTTGTGAATGAAACTGGGTCAGAAATAGGAATTTAACCGTTTGTTAATCCATTTGCTTCATTTTCTTCTTTAATCAGGGTTCCACGTCTTCACGTCAACTTCAGACCTGCAGCTTCATCCTCCTGCGCTGAAACCAGACCCGGAGACTTCAGAACAAACATGGCTGCAGGTGAAAGGGCTGATGTTTGGGGAGGAAATCTTGGAATGAGGTCTAGAGGTCACGTCTTAGGTATCGGACAAAAACCAGCACCAGGAAAAGCTGTCGGTCCATCAGTCAACAGGGGACGTTGGTCAATGGTGGTTCAGAATGGCGTCTCCAATAAAGTCAATCTGACGGATGTCATCGAAACGGGAGTAAGACATGAAGACGGTGTCCCAGGACATGACAAAAGTTCGGCATTGTCCAACATGTCCAACAGTCAACCAAAAACAATCAAAGATGCAGAGTTCAGCATTTTAGCGGTTCCTGCCTCCGTACCAGACAGCAACTCCAGGGATGGCTTCACAAGTTCGGGAGTTTCAAACGATGGAGATGAAGAGGAGGATGACTATGTTACCAGCAAGGGAAGCGTTGACCCTGCTGAGTCGGACCATGAGTCAGCAGATCCACAGCCAAGACTTTCCACAAGCAAGCGTGACTCTGAAGAGCTTCAGAGCCCCGGAGGAGTGGATATCTGGAGGAACCTGGTGGTCCTACTGGTCCCTCGCTTCAGTCCAGAGTCGAATCCGAGTCCAACTCAGGTGGGCGTCCCAGAGTCGAGTCCGAGTCCAGCTCAGGTGGACGTCCCAGAGACAAGTCCGAGTCCAGTTCTGGTGAACGTCCCAGAGTCAAGTCCATGTCCAGTTCATGTGGACGTCCCAGAGTCGAATCCGAGTCCAACTCAGGTGGACGTCCCAGAGACGAGTCCGAGTCCAGCTCAGGTGAACGTCCCAGAGACGAGTCCGAGTCCAGCTCAGGTGGACGTCCCAGAGTCAAGTCTGAGTCCAGCTCAGGTGGACGTCCCAGAGTCAAGTCCGAGTCCAGCTCAGGTGGACGTCCCAGAGACAAGTCCGAGTCCAGCTCAGGTGGACGTCCCAGAGACAAGTCCGAGTCCAGCTCAGGTGGACGTCCCAGAGTCGAAGTCCGAGTCCAGCTCAGGTGGACGTCCCAGAGTCGAGTCCGAGTCCAGCTCAGGTGGACGTCCCAGAGACGAGTCCATGTCCAGTTCATGTGGACGTCCCTGGGTCGAGTCCGAGTCCAGTTCAGGTGGACGTCCCAGAGTCGAGTCCATGTCCAGTTCAGGTGGACGTCCCAGAGTTGAGTCTGAGTCCAGTTCAGATGGACGTCCCAGAGTCGAGTCTGAGTCCAGTTCAGGTGGACGTCCCAGAGTCGAGTCCATGTCCAGTTCATGTGGACGTCCCAGAGTCAAGTCCGAGTCCAGCTCAGGTGGACCTCCCAGAGACGAGTCCGAGTCCAGTTCTGGTGAACGTCCCAGAGTCGAGTCCATGTCCAGTTCATGTGGACGTCCCTGAGTTGAGTTCGAGTCCAGCTCAGGTGGACGTCCCTGAGTTGAGTTCGAGTCCAGCTCAGGGGAAGGTCTTTAAGGGTCCGGATGGGTCATTCCACCACATTGACCTGGAGGACTGCCTTGGAAGCCCAGCTTTGCTTCTCAGCCCAGATGACTCAGAAAGATCTCTGAGTCCCCTTGAGATTAGGGTGTACCTCAGTCCAGAAGCTGATGAAGATGAAGATGAGGAAACATACCTGAGTCTAACTGAAGCAAACCCATACATGAGACCAGTTGAGAGATACCTCCTGTCAGTCAGAGAGGAAGGCAAGTCGTTTGAGGAGGACTCCGGCTGTAGACCAACCAGCAGCCCTGGAGGTCTGGAGAATCCAGCCGGTCGGAGTATCAGAACTGAAGAAGAGCTGTTAGGTTTCAGATGCCTGTATCAGAGAATCCTGGAAGATGCAGGAAGTCCAGGAGACGGATCCAGAGATCCAAGCGGGCTTTTCAAAAACATCATGAAAGAGAGGACCAGAACGTGTAGTGGTGCGACTGGACTGAGAGACAATGATTGGCCGAGTGTCAGAAAGATAGAAGAAGTTGGTGAAAGAGGCATCGGAGGTTTCGTCCGAACCACCTTCAGCAAGCCGGCCCACAAACAAGGTGTGCTCACCAGAAGCGATACCTCTGGTGGTAGAACGGAATATGATACCCTTTTATTGTCAGACATGTCTGAAAAAACGCAAAGAGGAGAGAGAGATGCGGGGAAGATTCCAGGATGGCAGCGTAGAGCGGACGGTCCATGCTGGTGGTTTGGGATCTGCAGGTACCTTCCTAAGGAACTCCCGTAGTGAAGGAAACCTGTGGCCGGCGTCGTACCGAGCAGCGAGCCTGCCAGAGACCGGGAGGTTCGGCAGGAGTGGGGGGTGGATGGTTTACGGCAGCAGTCTCAGCCGCAGGACCAGCCTGGACGTTACCAACAGTTTACCAAACGACCAGAGCGAACAACACCCCCCCACAGCCACCAACCTGGCGACCAGTCCTCCGGGACCAGGGAGGTTCAGCTGGAGAGGGGGTGGGGACTGGATGGTGTATGATGGGAGTCAGGGACGTCTGGATCGTACTGGTAGCTCTGAGAGAGTCACTGCCGGCGGCCCCATCACCGGTCCACCAACCAGCAACACAAGTGCCCCACCAGGACTCTGTAGTCCAGGTAGAGGTGGCAAGCTGAGGTCAGGACAGGTTGTTAGACGCAGTAGCAGCGTGGAGGGTGGAGGCAGGTTTGGTAGCCCAGGTGGGGGTGTCAGTGGACTCAGCGGCTCTGCTAGCACTGGTAGAGGTGAATGGAAACCGCTTTACAGCTCAGGAGATGCTCACAAGAGCAGTGCTGGAGGTGGACGATGGTCGGGTAGAGCGGCAATCACTACCGGCCAGAGAGCCCCCAGTCCAGGGGGGAGGATGGGGAGTGTGGGTGGAAGGCTGAGAAGTCCAACAGCTGGATCAGGGTCTAAATGTAGCAGCGACAGGACGGGCAGCCGAGCCGGAGGCACCATCAACAGCTCCTGGAGCTCAGGGAGGTCCAACGGGGCGGGGCTAAAGGTCCTGAGCAGCAGCGACCGGCCAATCAAGGAGACGGGTCGCAGCGACGGGCGCGGCGGGGGAAGAATCAGCGTTTGTAAGAAGGCGGCGTTGTCCATCGCAGCTGCAGGAAGACGGAGAAGCGAAGAGAGACGGACCCCGAGAGCAGAGCAGCAGGCTTCAGGTGAGATTTACAACATCCCATCAGAGACCGAGGTGCTCTACGTTCCAACGAGAACGGCGAGAACCTACAGGCAAATACGCTAAACCATGTAACTATCACCATGAAACGTTCCTGCTTTAGTCCTCACATCAGGACTATCAGGTTTTGTAATGCAAGTTTTCTGAAATTTTATGTTTAAATATGCAAATGAGGTGTTATATAGTGAAAAATGCACTAATTTGCACATTTCAAGGAAAAAAATCTAAACAAGATTAAACCAGGTTTAAAGTTTCTTTTGAATTTTGTTCACATATTAAAGTCAAAAGTTTTTCCAGAGGGGATTTTGGATTTCTCTGTAGATCATTTCACAGTTTAGAATATACTGTCAACAACCAGAAAAAACTTATTTTGTGGCTTATTTTTGGGATGAAATGTTCCATAAATCAGGCTGTGAATGAGATATGAAAGAATCTTCTGTAAAAACTGTAAGAATCCAGTCAGGAGCAAAACCTGAAAGTTTGGTTTCTGTAAGTTCTCCTGATGAGGAGATTTTTTTAACCTGGAATAAGAGAAAAAACTCATTTTGCGAAAACAGCCTTTAAAGTTTTGGATGTAAAATTCTCCACATTTTTGTTCAATAACTATTTACAGACATCAGATCCAATCAGATTCATGAGCTGGAAATATCAAGTTTGGTTGAGACGACATGGTTCAGGAGAAAGAGACGTTTCCATGGATACCAGACATGACGGGTTCAGACGAGCTCCACGGTGCTGCTCCGTTAAAAACACCAACTTTAGCTGCAGTTTGAGGATCAGACAAAGAATCAGGAAATAAACTCCTGAAATGTTGATTTTTGATGGGTTTTTTTCACACTAGTCTGAAAAAAACATGTTGAAGGAGGAAAAAAAACAAAAATCTCAAGATTGACCAGGTGATGAGAGAACGGGGTGTTTACCTGTAGTGCCCCCACCTTAAAAAATAAGACGCAATAAAAGATTATGAACCAACAAAACAAAAAATAAGAGAAATAAAAGACAACAGTCATGATAAACACGATATTCGTTTTCAAAGAGCCAATTCAAGGAGGTCATGTGACCTGTAGACCTGCAGGGCTCTTTCAGTCAGAACCAGCTCCCCCTAGTGGCCACAGCGATAATGACCACAGCAAAGCCCGACCAGCGGGAGGCTGAGGTGGAAGGAAAGGGTTGGCATGAAGGGTGCTCCACCTTTTTCATGATGGGTCCAGTTTCCAGTCCAAACTGGTCCAGGAACCAGGTTCCAGTCCAAACTGGTCCAGGTTCCAGTCCACTGGTCCGGCGTCCGCCCGTCCATCCAACTGTCCAGGATCCAGGTTCCAGTCCAAACTGGTCCAGGATCCAGGTTCCAGTCCAAACTGGTCCAGGATCCAGGTTCCAGTCCAAACTGGTCCAGGATCAGGTTCCAGTCCAAACTGGTCCAGGATCCAGGATCCAGGTTCCAGTCCAAACTGGTCCAGGATCCAGGATCCAGTCCAAACTGGTCCAGGATCCAGGTTCCAGTCCAAACTGGTCCAGGATCCAGGTTCCAGTCCAAACTGGTCCGCCAGTCCAGTTCCAGTCCAAACTGGTCCAGGTTCATCTTTAACTCTGTATCAGTGTAATGATCATTCCTGGTTTCTTTCTTTAATAACTAAAGCAAATCCAGCTGCTTTAACAGACTGAACCTGTAAAATGTGGCTGATAAACATGAATAACATCATATAAAATATATTCTGAGATGGTCACAAACACATTTATATCACACGTATAATTCATGGAATAAAATCAGACTCCTACAAGAACAAATCAGAATTAGGCTATAAACACAAAATCTACAACATTTTACTACAAAAAGAGGAACGACAGAAAAAACTGATGGAAACTGATTTAAAAAGAGATAAAATGCTGCAGAAATAGATCACATTGGAAATAAAAAGGATCATTTTAAAGGGGAACTCTCAGTAACTTTTTTACCTCAAAATGCTTTTCGGAATCCCCGTGGGGCTAAACAAAGTGTTTACGGAGCGATTCAATGTCCCCCCCCCCCTCCCCCCGGGGCATCTGGCCTGTGAGCAGCTCTATGCAACTTTGCCTGCGCCGACCCGAGCAGAACTTGCGACAACAGAAACCGCCACCACCCCCCCCCCCCACCACCCCCCCCCCCCACCGACCCCCCCCCCCCCTACCGACCCCACCCCACCCAATCCAACCCCCACCCCACCTATCCAGACTACCACCCATCGATTACACCCCCAACCAACATTCAGATCACCTACCCCCTGATCTAACCACCCTACCACCCCTATCCACTTCACCCTATCTCCACCCATCTTCCCAGTCCAACCCCCCTTTCCTCCTTTGTTTTACCCCCACCCCACCCCATCCACACCCCCACCCCACCCCAGACCTAACCCCAACTCCAACTCCACTCTCACCACCCACCCACCCGACCCCAACCCCCCCCACCCTCACCTGCCCCCATCTACCCCCCCACCCCCCCCACCCCAAATGGAAAATTACCTTTTTTCCTCCCCCCACCCCCCACACCCCCCCCCCCTCCCCCCCCCCCCTCTTCACCACACGAGAGACCCCAGCTACCCCCCCCCCCCGCCCCGACCCCCCACCCCACTCCTATAATCCCCTTTCCCCTCCCCGAAAAAAAAATTAAAATTCCTTTTCCTTTCCTCCCCTCCCCCAAACCAAAGAAAATATATTCCACCCCCATTTACCCCCAAATTCCCCGTTAAATCTCCCATTTTAAAAGATTTAGGTTTTTTCTTTGAGCAGAGGGAGACGAGGTGCTGCTACCAACGCAGCAACGTAGCATCAACAAGCTAGTAAACGCTTAGAAATATATCCAGGGATCAAAATAGAGGAAAGAAGGTAGAGAAGCCGTCTGTGTGCTGTGGGGGTGTAAGGGGGGGGTTGAACTTTTAGACAGTGAAAGGACGCCACTAGGGGGAGCCCCGAGCTGAAGTTACTGAGTTCTGCTTTAAATAATCTAACCTGGATTTTATTTGTTTAGACAGGAAATTAAGGCACAAAATTTCATTGAACAATTAATTCATTTAAACTTTTCTTAGAATTTTTTAAAGAACTTCCAAACATAACAGACATTTTCTCTCTTTTTTTCCAACAAGTGTTAGATGTTTGTTTCTAGATGAAGCTGCAGATTCTTCAGGGCTTCTGTTAGCGTTAGCAATAGCATTAGCTGGTGCTCCATCCATCTTCCAGACCATTTTTATTTTCATTATTTCGTTTTAATTCTTCTTTACAATGTTAGCAACAGGCTAGCAGCTAGCTAAGTGTCTTCTCCTGCTTGTTTGTTGAACTCTGACAAATTAGCGCCACCAGGTGGGGGGAGGCTACATCGCAACTCATCCAGTCACAAATAACAGTGTTGTATACGGTCCTAGCTTGAAACAAAAACACAAAAGTGAAATTTCTAGTTTACAAGACGTTTATAGGAAATAGAGCTAGTTTACATGAATTTAAGTTGATAACGTCAGTTCAGGAGCAGCTGTCAACAAAAACAAGCTGAACAGCAGAAGAAAATAAACATTTTATGTCTTCTTCTTCTTCTTTCAGCTCCTCTTATCCAACGATGGCTGACCGCGGGCGTCACGGCGATGAGTGCTGACCACGATGACATCATGCATCTCTGATTGGCCCATCAGCTCATCTCTGACCAGACGGTTTCATCTGATGTTTAAATGCTACAGTGTGAAAACGTTGATGATTAGATTTATTACCACGGTTCTATTTACAGCTTCTCTCTAGTTTTGAGTCATCAGTGATGAAACAATATCATATTTGAAATGAAACAGTTGTTTGTGAGAAGTGTCAGAGTATTTAATGAAGGGAAACGGACTTCGGAGCAAACCTGTAGATGCAGAGTTGGTGTCCAATTACAGAATCTTGTTTCTGGGTTACTTTTTTAAAATTAAATACGTCAAATCTTTTCATGAGGAAAAGAAAATCTGCTTTTTCCTGGTGAGTTATTAAAGGGTTAAAGTCTAAAATCTCCCAGCTGTTTGTTTCTGATTAAACGTGAAGCAGAAGTTTGCTGCATCCTGATCCGTCGGCGTGTCTGATCGATAACCGGTCGGCTCATCCTCGTTATTGATCCTGATCAGAAACGAACCAATGAAAAGACAGAATGATCCGTTCATGTTCAGCCAGGAATCATGAAGTCATGGAGGAAATATGTCAGTCTGAAGCTGGAGCTCCTGGAGGAAGGACGAGGCTGCAGTACCAGCGGGCTGCCAGCAGGAGGCGGTAAACGCCACACCTGCACAGCTGCAGGGGGGTGGGACCGCTGCTGCAGCGCAAACATTCAGCGTTCCTTCACCTCTAACCTCAGTCCCAGACCAGAGCTGGTGATCCGGTCTAGAAACGTCCACCAGAGACTCCAGCGGGTCTTCATGGGAGTTAAAGAACATGTACGTATAAATGTTCCAGTATGTGATTTTATTTGTTTTTACTTAAAGGGACATTCCACCCACAGAATGATGTAACTTTATCTTCCACTCCCCCTCATGGTGAGAAAGACTCTGCAGCACTTTTTTAATATCTCAAATGCAGCCGGCGATCAGGAAGGCTTCTCGTTTCCCCCCAACTTTCATATAATGGAGTTCACCGGGGTCCGAGCCAAAAAGGTCCATAAAAGTCCACAAAAACGTGTCAATATTCCTCCATACTGCTCGTCCAATGTAATCCAAGTGTCCTGAGTGGGTAGCGTCCAGAATTTACTGGAAACGACGTCATTTAGGAGATTTTTATAGAATAAACAGTAGAACATCAGTACTACATCTTACTTTCACGAATCACGCATATGCGCGTTCACGAAACTACGTGAGCCTCGGCGTTCAGAGCCTACTCTGCCGATAATACAAGCGTAGAAGAAGTAATTCGCTGTTTACATTGTGCTAAGAGCGACAGAGCTGCAGACAAACCGGGACAAACACAAGAGGGTCCAAGAGGGGTTGATGTTGGGCCTCATGCAACAACATGTTCGTATTCTTTTCGTAACTTTCTCTTACTTTCTCTCCGACCGTGGACTCCTACGAGTGCGCCAGGTCAGATTCAACAAACGTTCTGAACTTCAGATAACTGCGATGATGATCCTCGTAAACATGATGCTTCCACGACTTCCCACGCTTGTCAGGTGTTCATTCAGAAAAATGGCATGAAGACGGAGGAGAGAAACTTTACAAATGTGGAGATGGAGGTTCTGCTGGCTGAGATCTGAGCAGCAGAGATGACGGAGGTAAAAGCCGAGCAGAGGAGAATAAATCAGAGCTGGAAATGCCGTGTCTGCTGGTCGCACTGTTACAGAAGGAAAAATAAATTGAGCCAAAAATGGTTTAAACAAAAGCAAGACAGTCATTGAAAACGAGCCTACTGTTGGAGGCCGAGAGGTGCGATATATGATGGAAATGTTTAATATGAGTTTCCATCAACCAACATTCTGCAAAATCTCCTTTTAATACTAAACACGCACACGTACTGTCGTCCCAGCTGGATAAAAAAGCCGGCGTGTATCTGGACCACGTCTGTCGTCCTCCATCAGCCTCCATCTCTCAGACAAAGCACTTAAAAATGTGAAACTCTAATGTGACAAATTCAGACCCAAACATGAAGCCGAGGCGTCGTGAACGGCACGTCTGACCGTTAGAAGAGCTGCAGCGACTGTTGCTGAACCTCCTTCTGAGCTCTCCATCATTTTCTGTTCAGATGTTATTTCAGTTTTATAGCAGCTTGGTCTTACGTACATCTCACTGACTGCACTTTCTATTGTGAAATGACAGCAGATTAAACCATCGTCCCCTCACCGACATGCCGGCTGCAACTGAAATGTCCGATAGTCGCTCAGTTTGTGCATGAAAATGTCATTTATAACTGCAGAGTGAGAGCCTACATAGTAGTGGAATTTATATGGATTTTAAAATACACAATAGCTTCAGAGTAACGATGAATACGGTTCTTAATGAAAAACCATGTTTGGATAACAGCAGACTGATGCAAGACTCCTACATCTAGTCTGAAGCAGTCGTGAAATTTGTTCGTGCCTGACAGAAGATTAGAAATACGAGAAAATTGGTGAATGCGACAATCACTCGTACGAACCATTTAAGAACAAATTTGTTCGTGCGAATGCTTCTTGCATGAGGCCCAATGACATGAAATGATGGAGGAACATCACTGTCCTGGTTCTGCCTTTTTCCTGCACTAACCTGCACATCCAACCCTGAATGTGCACGTTTACCAGCTGCACGCTCATGCAGGACCGCAGGGTTCAGTGCGGGAGGGGGCGGGGCCTTGTTTGGTCATGACCCACTGATTCAAGTCAGGTGTGCTGCTGCAGGGAAGCTGCTGATACCTGCAGGATACTACACACCTGAACCACCGTCCCACACTGGTCCATGTGCACCCCTGTGATTCCAGGTCCAGAATTCCTGGTTAGTTTCTCTTGTTTTAAGATCTTTTCTCTCAAAATGAGAAAGCAGCAGTGAAAACAAGCATTTCCAGACTAGTTTAGAGGGTTTTTCTGAGTAAGAGACTTGAAATGAATGTTTCAGCTTGTTTAAGCTGTTTCCCACTCGTCTAGACTCTAGAACTGGTACGGCAGATCTGAACACAAGTTTTTACAACTGAAACTGGGAGTGAGAGACAATGTGATCTAAAACAGTGAATTAGTGAGATACTGATTAGGATTCAATGACTAAGGAAGAAATAAAACATGATTAATAATCCTACATATTCTGCTCTGGTCTAGAATATTCCTCTCACATCCAGCTGGTTAAGACAGGTTTAGCTGAATGTAAGACTGTCAGACATGGTTGGATGGACAGTTCCTGGTTGGACGGACAGGTCTTGGTTGGACGGACAGTTCTTGGTTAGATGGACAGTTCTTGGTTGGACGGACAGTTCTTGGTTAGATGGACAGATCTTTGTTAGATGGACAGTTCCTGGTTGGACGGACAGGTCTTGGTTGGACAGACAAGTCTTGGTTGGATGGACAGGTCTTTGTTGGGTGAACAGGTCTTGGATAGATGGACAGTTCTTGGTTGGATGGACAGGTCTTGGATAGATGGACAGTTCTTGGTTGGATGGACAAGTATTGGATAGATGGACAGGTCTTGGTTGGACGGACAGGTCTTGGTTGGATGGACAGGTCTTTGTTGGGTGAACAGGTCTTGGATAGATGGACAGTACTTGGTTGGATGGACAGGTATTGGATAGATGGACAGGTCTTGGTTGGACGGACAGGTCTTGGTTGGATGGACAGGTCTTTGTTGGGTGGACAGGTCTTAGATAGATGGACAGGTCTTGGTTGGACGGACAGTTCTTGGTTGGATGGACAGGTCTTGGATAGATGGACAGTTCTTGGTTGGGTGGACAGGTATCGGATAGATGGACTGGTCTTGGTTGGACGGACAGATCTTGGTTGGATGGACAGGTCTTTGTTGGATGGACAGGTCTTTGTTGGGTGGACAGGTCTTAGATAGATGGACAGGTCTTGGTTGGACGGACAGTTCTTGGTTGGATGGACAGGTCTTGGATAGATGGACAGTTCTTGGTTGGATGGACAGGTATTGGATAGATGGACAGGTCTTTGTTGGATGGACAGGTCTTTGTTGGGTGGACAGGTCTTAGATAGATGGACTGGTCTTGGTTGGACGGACAGTTCTTGGTTGGATGGACAGGTCTTAGATAGATGGACAGGTCTTGGATAGATGGACAGGTCTTGGATAGACGGACAGTTCTTTGTTGGGTGGACAGGTCTTAGATAGATGGACAGGTCTTGGATAGATGGACAGGTGTTGGATGGACAGGTCTTGGATAGATGGACAGTTCTTGGTTGGATGGACAGGATTGATAGATGGACTGGTCTGGTTGGACGGACAGTTCTTGGTTGGATGGACAGGTCTTAGATAGTGGACAGGTCTTGGAAGATGGACAGGTGGAAGATGGACAGGTCTTGGAACGGCAGTTCTTTGTTGGGTGGCAGGTCTTAGATAGTGGCAGGTCTTGGAAGATGGCAGGTGTGATGGACAGGTCTTGGAAGAGGACAGGTATGAAGGCAGGTCTTTGTTGGATGGCAGGTCTTTGTGGGTGGCAGGTCTTAAAGGGCAGGTCTTTGTTGGTGCGCTGCGCAGCGCGCCCGCCCGCCTGCCCGCCGGCGGCTTGAGGCAGTCTTGATGCAGGATGAGCGGCTTTGCGCAGTCTTGTGGGGCAGGCTAACAGCGAGCAGGCGGACGCAGTCTTTGTTGGGGCAGGCAGAAGCAGGCTGAGCAGGGGTGACAGGCTGGAAGAGGACAGGATGAAGAGGACAGGCTTGGTTGGACGGACAGGTCTTGGATAAATGGACAGGTCTTGTTTGGATGGACAGGTCTTGGTTGGATGGACAGGTCTTGGTTGGATGGACAGGTCTTTGTTGGGTGGACAGGTCTTGGATAGATGGACAGGTCTTGTTGGATGGACAGGTCTTTGTTGGGTGGACAGGTCTTGGATAGATGGACAGGTGTAGATGGATCTGGACAGGTCTTGGTTGGATGGACAGGTCTTGGATAGATGGACAGGTGTTGGATGGACAGGTATTGGATAGATGGACAGGTCTTGGATAGATGGACAGGTCTTGGTCGGACGGACAGGTCTTGGTTGGATGGACAGATCTTGTTTGGACGGACAGTTCTTGGTTGGATGGACAGGTCTTGGTTGGACGGACAGTTCTTGGTTGGACGGACAGTTCTTGGTTGGACGGACAGGCCTTGCATGTGGACAGCTCCGTTCACATGATGGACAGATATCATACAATCGACATGAATGACATGAACATCAGTTTGGAACTAGAAGGTTTTCTTCTTCTAACATTCTGACTGTCGGACGACTCAACATTCCTGAACTCTTGTCTGCCCCCCCCCCCCCCCCCCACCGTATCGGTCATTGGTTGGTGATTTACAGCTGCACTCTCCTCTGACATGTGGGGGTCAGAGGTCAGAGAGACCAGTAGAGCCAGTTCATCTGAAGGGCCATGAATCACTTGTGGGACGTTGTGGGACATTGTCCCTGTCTTCATGCAGCAGGACTCATACGTTAGATGAAGTTCAGCCGGAACCTGAGAGGTTCAGCAGAGTTCACTCTCAGGATAGAATCTGTGTCTTTCTGTAGCTGTAAAACACATCAGAGGTGGTTTAGTGCGGCTTATTTAGCATTTATCTGCTAGCATAGCACATCATTTAGCCAGTTCATGACCTGTAGCCCCGAAGATCCTGCTCAGAGGAGCCAGGAGGAGCCAGGAGGAGCCAGGAGGTGCCAGGAGGAGCCAGGAGGTGCCAGGAGGTGCCAGGAGGAGCCAGGAGGTGCCAGGAGGTGCCAGGAGGAGCCAGGAGGAGCCAGGAGGTGCCAGGAGGAGCCAGGAGGTGCCAGGAGGAGCCAGGAGGAGCCAGGAGGTGCCAGGAGGAGCCAGGAGGAGCCAGGAGGAGCCAGGAGGAGCCAGGAGGAGCCAGGAGGAGCCAGGAGGAGCCAGGAGGAGCCAGGAGGAGCCAGGAGGAGCCAGGAGGAGCCAGGAGGTGCCAGGAGGAGCCAGGAGGTGCCAGGAGGAGCCAGGAGGTGCCAGGAGGTGCCAGGAGGAGCCAGGAGGAGCCAGGAGGAGCCAGGAGGAGCCAGGAGGTGCCAGGAGGAGCCAGGAGGTGCCAGGAGGAGCCAGGAGGAGCCAGGAGGAGCCAGGAGGAGCCAGGAGGTGCCAGGAGGAGCCAGGAGGAGCCAGGAGGAGCCAGGAGGTGCCAGGAGGAGCCAGGTGGAGCCAAGAGGTGCCAGGAGGAGCCAGGAGGAGCCAGGAGGTGCCAGGAGGAGCCAGGAGGAGCCAGGAGGAGCCAGGAGGTGCCAGGAGGTGCCAGGAGGTGCCAGGAGGTGCCAGGAGGAGCCAGGAGGAGCCAGGAGGTGCCAGGAGGAGCCAGGTGGAGCCAGAGGTGCCAGGAGGTGCCAGGAGGAGCCAGGAGGAGCCAGGAGGAGCCAGGAGGAGCCAGGAGGAGCCAAGAGGTGCCAGGAGGTGCCAGGAGGAGCCAGGAGGTGTCAGGAGGTGCCAGGAGGAGCCAGGAGGTGCCAGGAGGAGCCAGGAGGAGCCAGGAGGAGCCAAGAGGTGCCAGGAGGATGCCAGGAGGTGCCAGGAGGAGCCAGGAGGTGCCAGGAGGAGCCAGGAGGTGCCAGGATGCTCAGCTGTCCTGTACGAGGGTGCAGCCTCTGACTCTGACACTATTTTAGAGATTTGGGGACGCTTAGGAGGCGTTCAGACTTCATGAACTGGCTCCAGCGTGATGTTGGTGAGAGGGAGGGAATTCTGAACCCAGAGATCTGTAACGTCTTACTTTTGATCTGTAATAAATTCACTTTTATTCGGCAGTGTTTGGTTTTCATTCCTGATACAAAAGGTCCCGCTGAGAACGAGTACAGAAGGTTACAGCAGAGTTTATGCCTACAAGGTTTAAACGCCCATTTTCTCACAACGGCCGTCTCTGTCCAACGGTGGTCCTGATTCAGAGGTCCTGACTCAGTGGTTCTGACTCAGAGGTCCTGATTCAGTGGTCCTGACTCAGTGGTCCTGACTCAGTGGTCCTGATTCGGTGGTCCTGACTCGGTGGTCCTGACCCGGTGGTCCTGACTCAGTGGTCCTGACTCAGTGGTCCTGACTCAGTGGTCCTGACTCGGTGGTCCTGACTCAGTGGTCCTGACTCAGTGGTCCTGACTCAGAGGTTCTGACTCAGAGGTCCTGACTCGTGGTCCTGACTCAGTGGTCCTGACTCGGTGGTCCTGACTCAGTGGTCCTGACTCAGAGGTCCTTGACTCCAGTGGTCCTGATTCAGTGGTCCTGACTCAGTGGTCCTGACTCGGTGGTCCTGACTCAGTGGTCCTATTCAGTGGTCCTGATTCAGTGGTCCTGACTCCCAGATCCGGTGGCTTTGTCCAGATTCAGTGGTCCTGACTCAGTGGTTCTGACTCAGTGGTTCTGACTCGGTGGTCCTGATTCAGTGGTCCTGATTCAGAGGTCCTGACTCAGTGGTCCTGACTCGGTGGTCCTGACTCAGTGGTTCTGACTCGGTGGTCCTGGATTCTGTGGTCCTGACTCAGTGGTTCTGACTCGGTGGTCCTGACTCCGTGGTCTTTGTCCTGACTCAGTGGTCCTGACTCAGTGGTCCTGACTCAGTGGTCCTGACTCAGTGGTCCTGACTCAGTGGTCCTGACTCAGTGGTCCTGACTCAGTGGTCCTGACTCGGTCTATGTCCAGGCTGGATTCTTGGCTTCAGCCCCCCAGATCTGGTCTTCGTCCAGTGGTGGTCCTGACTCAGTGGTCCTGACTCGTGGTCCTGACTCGTGGTCCTGACTCAGTGGTCCTGACTCAGTGGTCCTGACTCGGTGGTCCTGACTCGGTGGTCCTGACTCAGTGGTCCTGACTCGGTGGTCCTGACTCAGTGGTCCTGACTCAGTGGTCCTGACTCGGTGGTCCTGACTCAGTGGTCCTGACTCGGTGGTCCTGACTCAGTGGTCCTGACTCAGTGGTCCTGACTCGGTGGTCCTGACTCAGTGGTCCTGACTCAGTGGTCCTGACTCAGTGGTCCTGACTCGGTGGTCCTGACTCGGTGGTCCTGACTCAGTGGTCCTGACTCAGTGGTCCTGATTCAGTGGTCCTGACTCAGTGGTCCTGACTCAGTGGTCCTGACTCAGTGGTCCTGACTCAGTGGTCCTGACTCGGTGGTTCTGGCTCAGTGGTCCTGACTCGGTGGTCCTGACTCAGTGGTCCTGACTCAGTGGTCCTGACTCGGTGGTCCTGACTCGGTGGTCCTGACTCAGTGGTCCTGACTCGGTGGTCCTGACTCAGTGGTCCTGACTCAGTGGTCCTGACTCAGGTGGTCCTGACTCAGTGGTCCTGACTCAGTGGTCCTGACTCAGTGGTCCTGACTCAGTGGTCCTGACTCGGTGGTCCTGACTCAGTGGTCCTGACTCATCAGTGGTCCTGACTCGGTGGTCCTGACTCGGTGGTCCTGACTCGGTGGTCCTGACTCAGTGGTCCTGATTCAGTGGTCCTGACTCTGTGGTCCTGACTCAGTGGTTCTGACTCGGTGGTCCTGATTCAGTGGTCCTGACTCGGTGGTCCTGACTCTATGTCCAGGCTGGATTCTTGGCTTCAGCCCCCCAGATCTGGTCTTCGTCCAGTGGTGGTCCTGACTCGGTGGTCCTGACTCAGTGGTCCTGACTCAGTGGTCCTGACTCAGTGGTCCTGACTCAGTGGTCCTGACTCAGTGGTCCTGACTCAGTGGTCCTGACTCGGTCTATGTCCAGGCCGGATGCTCCAGCGGCCCTGACTCTGTGGTCCTGACTGGTGGTCTGACTCAGTGGTCCGTCGGGTCCTGACTGGTCCTGCTCGGGTCCGCAGTGGTCCTGACTCGGTGGTCCTGACTCAGTGGTCCTGACTCGGTCTATGTCCAGGTCGGATGCTTCCGCCCCCCAGGGTCCTGACTCGGTGGTCCTACTCGGTGGTCCTGACTGGTGGTCCTGACTCGGTGGTCCTGACTCAGTGGTCCTGACTCAGTGGTCCTGACTCGGTGGTCCTGACTCGGTGGTCCTGACTCGGTGGTCCTGACTCAGTGGTCCTGACTCAGTGGTCCTGACTCGGTGGTTCTGACTCAGTGGTCCTGACTCGGTCTATGTCCAGGCTGGATTCTTGGCTTCAGCCCCCCCAGATCTGGTCTTCGTCCGGGACGATGTGACCGGAACCGATGATGTCAGCGCGCTGCTGGGATCTGCAGATTGCAGCTGCAGATCCTCAGCAGCGCGACAGCTGGGTGTGGTGATGGGCTGAGATTTACCGCCGGGCCGGAGAAAGTTCTAGAGGAGAGGAAGCTCAGGAACCGGTCCATCGGGTCAGCCCTGCCCGCAACCATCAGGAGACAAAGATTTATGGGTCCATAAACCACCGCAGTTTAAAGCCGTCCAAGCTGACGCCCGTTTCAAATGTGAAACATCCAGACCGACACGGTGAAGAGGAAGCTTGTTCCTCATGTCTGCCTGCTGAAATAAAAGTCAAATAAATGAATGAATAAATAAATGAATGAATAAATGAATAAATGAATAAATAAATGAATAAATAAATAAATGAACAAAAATGAATGAATGTGTAGATAAATGGATGTATAAATGGATATTTTTGTCTTTTTATTGCTTTAATAAAACATCATGTTCAACATAATTTGGCTTTTGTGACCAAAAAAATGTAAAAAAAAAAAGAAGTTATTTTTGATCAATCGTTGGTAAATCATGTTATGCAGAGCTAGCCATGCTCTTTACCAGAATGCCCTTCATGTACCGTATGATTCATGTCATGTCTGATTTGAGTTACTGTGTTGAAGTATGGAGGACTGCTACATGTCAACTTTATTACCATCTTATTACACAAAGGCCATAAGGATTGTTCAGTATTTTTTTTCTGTCCAGCATCGTAGCAGGTTGAGTTAAATTTAAAGTTGTACTTCCGTGGTGATTTCATTAATATTTCTGTGTTCTCCATTATTATTGAATGCATTCTGCATCGGTTCTGTTTAAAAAAACCTTCTGGTATCTTTGTATCCAGCTGTATTTGTATACTAGAAGAGAGGCTTGTGGTCCAACGGCAGCTTTTCCGGGTCCTTCTCATGAACTTCCGTCTGATTGGCTGCCTCCCATCAGTGTATGAAGGAAGCTCCGCCCTCCGCTCTTATTTTGTTACAGACAGGAAATAGAGCCGACAAACAAGTTTGTTCCGCCATGCTAACAAACAGTTAGCTAATTAGCTTCTCAACTCCGAAGCTACAGTCGTGCCGTCTTTACTTCTAGTGTGTAGTGGAGGGTTACCTGCCTTCCAATGGACAGATAGAAAGCCCACGTGGGATACGCTATTTGCAATGTGACGTAGAAGTGCGAGGCTGTTCCCGATTCGCTCTTTTCTTCGTATTGTTTCTGTGATGAGGAAGCACAGCCGACTGGGGGGGACGCAACGCTAGCAAGTCAGCATGTGTAAGTAAACAAGGAGAAACCCTCCGTATTTCAGAAGGAGCAAGTTAAACGGGTTTTCAGTGGAAGGAGGCCTTTAACAACCATACAAACACATTAGTTAAAAAAAGACATCATGTTTAAAACTGTATACTTGTCTTGACCTTATTTAGCCCCACCCACTTCTGATCGTCCTCATCTTCCGGGAATGTGTTGACATTTCCGGCCGCTAGCTGCGGCTCATCGGTTACGCTGACGAACACGGTTGCCAACGAAGCGAGATGCAGCGACTTAGCTGGGAAGAAACTAAACAAACTTTTTTTATAAATTAATGGAGGTTAATAAAATCCACCGAGTGATGGACGGAGGCGGATTGGGAATATTGAGCATAAAAACGTGATATTCTGTAATCTGGATTAGCATGTGCTGCTCTGTAGTAAACATCACACACATCAGAGGTGAGATGAGATGTGATCCGTCTTCTATTACTGTCAAGTTTGTGGCGTTAAATCCGTGCAGTTTGGTCCGGTCCAGTAACATGTGCCAGTATTAAAGGCATATGCCCCCCCTGGTTTAAACTGAGCCTCCCCCCCACAGTCCCCTGAGTTGGACATGTGGGCAGAAGCGTTTTCAAACCGACCCAGTCAGCTAACTTTAGCTTAGCTTAGCATAGATGCTGTAATCTGGTGGTTCCAACTAGCATCACTTGGTGAAAGTGAACTAACTAACTTGAGATTTTTTTCCAATTACGTTTCGTGACCCGCTCATTCTGATCGAGTACAAACGAGAAGCCGATTTCACATCAAAGATCAGACTAGACGGCGTTCAGGAGGGAACTATATGCTGCAGAAGTACCGGCCACTTTCACCAAGATTCACTCACAGAGTAAAAGCTGAAACATCCAGGGGGGGTGAATACTTGTTCTGGGTTCTGTATCTAGTTTTACCTGTTGGCCTCCAGCTTGGTATGCAACCTGGTTTTTATGTGGTCTGGTTTCACTGCAGGACTTCTGCTGTACTTTGTTTTACGGTAACTTTACTGCTGTGCAGCTCTCCGCTCCAGCCTGGTCTGAGGAGCATGGCGGCAGGTAACCATGATGTTACGCAACCACATTCTTCCCTCTGAGGGGGTGTGGGGGACATGTGGGGGCCTGCCTCTGCTACGGCAGGTATTTCCCAGAGTCTTCAGAGGCCCGGGGGAGAAGAAGGGGGACGGTTTCTGTCTAATCTCCATGACAGGTGAGCCGTGCCTGAGCTAACAGTGGCTCAGGTCCAACCCAGAGCCGTCCTCAGGATCTGTCAGGGACATGAGGAATTACCGTCTTCTGTTCAGAGATGAACAAAGACTCCAGGTGGATCTGTGCAAACATGTCTGCGGTTTTACAAGAACGCTGACCTGGATCCGGCCAGGATTTCTATAAAACCAAGAACAAATCTCTACGATCAACTACAGATTATTTACTGCTTCCATTATGATCTGTCCTGGTCCCTTTAAACGCAGTTTTCTCAGGATAACGAGATGAGTTGTCCTGTTATCACGAAAACGAGTAAACGTAGAACCGTGACTACTATCTGCTTCCGCATAAGAGCTTGAAATGATCCTCTGGGCTGTTTTAACTTACAAAGAGACTAAAAATGTCGAGAACAAACAACCTGAGGTGCTCTTAGACTGCAGGAACCTCCTGGAGTTCCTAGAACCTTTTCAGGAACCAGGCCGTTTTTTGCACAATCGGACACATCGGAACGAGGAACATCGGACCTCAGTTCCTAGAACCTTTTTAGCTCGTACTCCGAGGCAGGATCTTTTCAGGGTTCCATAGGAACTGAAATACGTAGATGTTTGGTGATTGGTAGAAATAACAAGCCCCGCCCCTTGCGTGATCTCCGCTTCTTTGGGCCCGCCATATATAAAAAGTCCCACAGCTGTTTACATGTTTACAGAGATTGTAGTAACAACAAGAACTATTCCAACAGGAGTGTACCGATTCATTATTAAGTCCATCACAATGGAACACGTCCTGAATCCAGAACTATTCTGAAATGTCCAACAGCAAATATTTCATACTAATTTAAGGACCCAGATACAGCTGCAAAGTGGGTCAGTAGAACCTGCGGCTGCTGCCCGGACACCTAAGTGGACGATCCGTCCACTTAAGCAGGTCCGCAGGGATGGTCAGGGACAAATATGGACAGTCAGGGGCCGGTCTCCTGGTTGTTCCTAGGGGACCAGGACCTATGGACGGCCAGGGGCCGGTCTCCTGGCTGTTCCTAGGAGACCAGGACCTGTGGACGGCCAGGGGCCGGTCTCCTGGTTGTTCCTAGGAGACCAGGACCTGTAGACGGCCAGGGGCCGGTCTCTAGGTTGTTCCTAGGGGACCAGGACCTATGGACAGTCAGGGGCCGGTCTCCTGGTTGTTCCTAGGAGACCAGGACCTATGGACGGCCAGGGGCCGGTCTCCTGGTTGTTCCTAGGAGACCAGGACCTGTAGACGGCCAGGGGCCGGTCTCTAGGTTGTTCCTAGGAGACCAGGACCTGTAGACGGCCAGGGGCCGGTCTCTAGGTTGTTCCTAGGAGACCAGGACCTGTAGACGGCCAGGGGCCGGTCTCCTGGCTGTTCCTAGGAGACCAGGACCTATGGACGGCCAGGGGCCGGTCTCCTGGCTGTTCCTAGGAGACCAGGACCTATGGACGGCCAGGGGCCGGTCTCTTGCTTGTTCCTAGGAGACCAGGACCTATGGACGGCCAGGGGTCGCTTCCCTGGTTGTTCCTAGGGGACCAGGACCTATGGACGGCCAGGGGTCGCTTCCCTGGTTGTTCCTAGGGGACCAGGACCTATGGACAGTCATGGGCCGGTCTCCTGGTTGTTCCTAGGAGACCAGGACCTATGGAAGGCCAGGGGTCGCTTCCCTGGTTGTTCCTAGGGGACCAGGACCTATGGACGGCCAGGGGTCGCTTCCCTGGTTGTTCCTAGGGGACCAGGACCTATGGACAGTCAGGGGCCGGTCTCCTGGTTGTTCCCACAGTGGGGACCAGGACCTATGGATGGCCAGGGGCCGGTCTCCTGGTTGTTCCTAGGAGACCAGGACCTATGGACGGCCAGGGGCCGGTCTCCTGGCTGTTCCTAGGAGACCAGGACCTGTGGACGGCCAGGGGCCGGTCTCCTGGTTGTTCCTAGGAGACCAGGACCTGTAGACGGCCAGGGGCCGGTCTCCTGGCTGTTCCTAGGAGACCAGGACCTATGGACGGCCAGGGGCCGGTCTCTTGGTTGTTCCTAGGAGACCAGGACCTGTGGACGGCCAGGGGGGGGGGGGGGGGGCCGGTCTCCTGGTTGTTCCTAGGAGACCAGGACCTATGGACGGCCAGGGGCCGCTTCCCTGGTTGTTCCTAGGGGACCAGGACCTATGGACAGTCAGGGGCCGGTCTCCTGGTTGTTCCTAGGAGACCAGGACCTATGGACGGCCAGGGGCCGGTCTCCTGGTTGTTCCTAGGAGACCAGGACCTATGGACAGTCAGGGGCCGGTCTCCTGGTTGTTCCTAGGGGACCAGGACCTATGGACGGCCAGGGGCCGGTCTCCTGGTTGTTCCTAGGAGACCAGGACCTATGGACGGCCAGGGGCCGGTCTCCTGGTTGTTCCTAGGGGACCAGGACCTATGGACGGCCAGGGGCCGGTCTCCTGGTTGTTCCTAGGAGACCAGGACCTATGGACGGCCAGGGGCCAGTCTCCTGGTTGTTCCTAGGAGACCAGGACCTATGGACGGCCAGGGGCCGGTCTCCTGGCTGTTCCTAGGGGACCAGGACCTATGGACGGCCAGGGGCCGGTCTCTTGGTTGTTCCTAGGGGACCAGGACCTATGGACAGTCAGGGGCCGGTCTCCTGGTTGTTCCCATGGGGACCAGGACCTATGGATGGTCAGGGGCCGGTCTCCTGGTTGTTCCTAGGAGACCAGGACCTGTAGACGGCCAGGGGCCGGTCTCCTGGCTGTTCCTAGGAGACCAGGACCTGTGGACGGCCAGGGGCCGGTCTCCTGGTTGTTCCTAGGAGACCAGGACCTATGGACGGCCAGGGGCCGGTCTCCTGGTTGTTCCTAGGAGACCAGGACCTGTAGACGGCCAGGGGCCGGTCTCTTGGTTGTTCCTAGGAGACCAGGACCTGTAGACGGCCAGGGGCCGGTCTCCTGGCTGTTCCTAGGAGACCAGGACCTATGGACGGCCAGGGGCCGGTCTCCTGGTTGTTCCTAGGAGACCAGGACCTGTAGACGGCCAGGGGCCGGTCTCCTGGTTGTTCCTAGGAGACCAGGACCTATGGATGGTCAGGGACCGATGTCCTCGTTGTTCCAAAGAGACCAGGACCTATGGACAGTCAGGGGCCGGTCTCCTGGTTGTTCCCACAGTGGGGACCAGGACCTATGGATGGCCAGGGGCCGGTCTCCTGGTTGTTCCTAGGAGACCAGGACCTATGGACAGTCAGGGGCCGGTCTCCTGGTTGTTCCTAGGGGACCAGGACCTGTGGACGGCCAGGGGCCGGTCTCCTGGTTGTTCCTAGGAGACCAGGACCTATGGACGGCCAGGGGCCGGTCTCCTGGTTGTTCCTAGGGGACCAGGACCTATGGACAGTCAGGGGCCGGTCTCCTGGTTGTTCCTAGGGGACCAGGACCTATGGACAGTCAGGGGCCGGTCTCCTGGTTGTTCCTAGGGGACCAGGACCTATGGACAGTCAGGGGCCGGTCTCCTGGTTGTTCCTAGGAGACCAGGACCTATGGACAGTCATGTCCATAGGTCTTTCCGTGTCCATTTTTCTGCATCACATGAGCAGCTGCAGACAGACGAGTCGTCGCGGCAACCAGGCGATGGCAGACAGATTTGACACCTTCCCTCAGAAATCTCGATGTCTGCAGCAGATTTTGTCCTAATATCTGGATCTGATTTAGCATTTTGGGTCATTTTAACGTGAATCGTGTGGAGTTGTTTCAGCTCCATGAGTCATGGACGGAGCTGCCGGGCCTCATATTTCACATAATTAGTGGTGTCGCTGAGCTGGAGGCCAAAGATGAGCAGGTAAGAACACCTTCACGTCTCCTTATAAGGTAAAAAGCAGGAGGTGAAGAGAACAAGCAGGAACACGAACTGAGTCATCTTGTCAGTTGTCATTCAGCTGCTTCCAGGCTGATAAAATCAACTTCTTCCTCCGGCTCAGAAAAAAACATGTTGATACAACCCGGACTGAGAATCTGAACACAGTTACCCGGTTATTATGCAATACTCCACCAGTGATTCAGACAATGAACATTCACTCAGCTAAGACACGTGTTTAGTGGATTAAATTCATCCAACAATGCCAAATGTGTTCAACTGACACGATCAAGTTTCGTGAAAATGGGCACCACGATCCAGCTGTGTTCATGTTTGTGTGAAGGACGTGCAGCGTCCTGCAGGCCGAGGAAGCTCCGCTGCTCCTCTTCATCGAAGAGAAGTGATGCAGAACGTGCAGAATTAGGAAAATGATAACTTTACACAAAATAGCAGAGCTATAATAATGTCCCGCTGAAGCCAAGACGACGTCATGTCCCAGACCAGGTCCTGAGCTACGGGCTCGGGTCTCACGCCTGGAGCGTCCAGTCCAGCTTTATACCCGAACCACCTCCTACGAGACAAACCATCACTGATTAACATTCGCTTTAAAGACACACAACGGAGCTTTTAGCAGTTTTCTTAGTGACCCTAAACTAGCATCCATCTTGTACCGTACCTGCACTGTGATTCCCTCCAGCCAGCAACAGACGGTCTTATCTTGACTCTTGTTCTGTCCCTTCCTCTCTTCCTCCGGTAATGTTTCCTTGCGTGTTTTTACTAAATCCGACATGATGCGCGTTCAAAGCACCTGCGTGTTCATGTCTGGTTCATGTCCGTGTGCTAGTCAGTGACACCGTGTGCAACCAATAGTCGGCTGCAACATCACAGCTGCGTCCCGGATGGGAAACCTGCATACTGCTGTACTGATCCCCGGGACGCCTCTGGACAGCGACGACTCAAAATGCGCATAATGGATGCTGGTGTGCCATCAAAACAAATCGGACTTTATTGTTAAGGTCTAAAAGTTATGTTGTGTGTCTTCAAAGGTTGAATCTGGAACACGGACAGAACAGCGACATCACGTGTGTCCAGGTTGTAGTTGCAACGACAGAAAAACAACTCCAGCCGCTGGGATGCCAGAATCTGCCGATACGTCAAGTGACCAGCAGCCTGAAACATGTCCAACAAGTAACGCAGAGGAGTTTATAACGGACAGCTAACGTTAGCCACGTTAGCAAACGAGTTAGCTTACCGATCCAGTAGAATATTGTCATTTCCGTGTTTTGATGAAAACGTTTATGTGGGTCCATCTACACACTCAGAAACAGAGGTACCAGTTTGTACCTAAAAGGGTCCAAAGCTTGTTTCTGGGGGGGGGGTTCCTTTCTGAAAGACATTTCTGTACCTTCATGGTCCATTTTTGTACCTTATCAAGCTGTATGAGTTAATAAAGTACAATTAAACCAATTAAAGATGATGAATAAAAGTCAATAAAATAGAGATTATGACAACAATCAAAGATGCTAATAATAAATGAATAATTATTATAGAAATATTAGGCCAAACACATATATAATTATACATATAATTATTACTATCATTATTATGAAAATCATAATATAATAACTATAATTATACTACTGTTTAGAAGTACTGCTATTTATAGTTATTGTATAAGCTACACACATGTTTCAATGCTGCAGGTACCCTTAGGGTTGGAATGGTACAAATGTGTACTTTATATTACTTTGGAGCCTTTTTCATAGTATATAGGTACTTCTGGCCTCATAAAGACCAATATTGTACTTTTGAGAGAACATTTGTAAACAAATGTACCTACAGGTACAGAAATGGTCCTGTGTAGTACCTCTGTTTCTGAGAGTGTAGTGCAGCTTCACCTAAATTTACTCCAGTTGTTCCTCTTCTGAGACTGAAAACATCTCCGAGCTCTGAAGCAGCTGCTGGACTCACCGTCTCCACTGTTTCCTCCTGTACCAGCCTCAATGTGCCCAACATACCGCTGCCGCACAGAGATCGTGTTTGGCAACCCGCAGTGGCGGCGTGTACATGTAAACATAATGCCATTATCAATCCCGTCAAAATTTATTTCATATTCATTTTCAGGCTAAATATAATTTTTTAAGTTAATGGGGTTATTTTGCACCCCTAAATTACTTGAGGAAGTTTGAAAAAATATTTAAAAATATATATAACATGGATGTGCACACCCTCATAGATGGATAGATAGATAGATAGATAGATAGATAGATAGATAGATAGATAGATAGATAGATAGATAGATAGATAGATAGATAGATAGATAGATAGATAGATAGATAGATAGATAGATAGATAGATAGATAGATAGATAGATAGATAGATAGATAGATAGATAGATATGAGCTCGCGAGGGAGTGATTTCAGATTCGCAACAAGATCTTGGAGAAAAAAAAGAATATTGTTTGCCTGTAAAGGGACTTGAACGCCGGACTTTTGGATTGCAGGTAAGCTTGCTACCAACCGGCCCACATGAATGCTTCCATAGGCAGTACAATTAAGGATATGATCCGTCCCTCCCATCTTATTTCTCCTCGTCTTCTTCCTCTGTTGCTGTTTTTACTGGCGGCTGGCTAACAGTTAATGAGGTGCGTTACCGCCACCTACTGGTAGGGAGTGTGAACTGTTGCTGCTGTCGTTTACGCCGCACAATCTAGTACGTGGCAGCAGCTTCACTCTGACCCCCCCACTTGTGGTCGGGGTAATGGACTGTAATGGAAAAGCTACCAAGCAGAGTTGAATTGAGTTGAGTTTAACTGAGTTGAGCTGACCTGTGGTAGTGGAAAAGGCCCATAAGGGGCCCAAAGTGGGCCAAGAAAATCTCTCCCACACCATCACACCACCACCACCAAGCTGAACCATTGATACAAGGCAGGATGGATCCATGCTTTCATGTTGGTGACACCAAATTCTGAGCCTACATCTGAATCTGGGAGCAGAAATGGAGACTCATCAGACAAGGCAACATTTCTCCATCTTCTATTGTCCAATGTTGGTGAGTCTGTGTGAATTGTAGCCTCAGTTTCCTGTTCTTAGCTGACAGGAGCGGCACCCGGTGTGGTCTTCTGCTGCTGTAGCCCATCTGCTTCCAGGTTGGATGTGTTGTGCATTCAGAGATGCTCTTCTGCAGACTTCGGTTGGAACAAGTGCTTATTTGAGTTCCTGTTGCCTTTCTGGATATTTCCTCTTTCTGGGACCATTCTCTGTAAACCCTAGAGATGATTGTGCAGGAAAATCCCAGCAGATCAGCAGTTTCTGAAATACTCAGACCAACAACCATGCCACGTTCAAAGTCACGTAAATCACCGTTCTTCTTCATTCTGATGCTGGTTTGAACTGCAGCAGATCGTCTTCACCATGTCTACATGCCTAAATGCTGCCATGTGATTGGCTGATTAGAAATTTGCATTAACGAGCAGTTGGACAGGTGTACCTAATAAAGTGGCCGTTGAGTGTATACCCAACTCTCCTCACGTCATCATTTTCCTTCTCTGCAAACAGGTGCTGCTCATGTGGCTGCACCCCCAGCCTGCCCACTTCTGTCTGTATTGTGTCTGCACGATCTTGGACGGGTTGTGCTGAAACGGAGTTTCATTGCTCTGTGACGCCGGTACAAAGACAATAAAAGCTTCTGAAAATATGCGTGAACGCAGGTTCTACTGCTTCTTGCTGTAAGTCTGCTATGATGGTGGTGGTTCCTCTGATCTTTCTGAGCAGGTTTGTTTCTACGTGACATCGTGTAGATGATTTTGTGCTGTTTGAGTGTGTGACACGTTCTCCCTGCAGCCAGATATTAAAGCAGGATGTTGAACAGCATCGGGGTTCCTGCAGGGCTGGAGAGGAACCAGGTTTACAGCCTCACCCTGAAACACATGCTGGGAGATGCGAGACAGAATAAAACCCAACCAGAAAAAGAGCTCAGTGCATCATGGGACATCTCCCAGCAGCCTTGGAAGCTGGAGAACCTGCGGAGAACCCAAACATTCACGGGAGAACATGTAGACCCCACGCAGGAGGACCCGGTCCAGACCCCCCCCGAGCTGCATCTACCTGGTACCTGTGCACAGACACACCCACGTCCTGGTTTCATGAGAATCACTTGTCACACCTGCAGCAGTGTGTGGAAGCCCCGCCCCCAGGTGTGCTCTCAGGTAACACCTGGCATGTAAAACCACGGCTGCAGGCGGAGGATTCAGGTTTCTGCAGAACTGGTTCATGTCAGGCTTCCACAAGCTTCTGCCCAGCATGCAAAGTCAGCCCCTCCTGTTTGTTTGTAAAATGAGATGAAAATCCAGGCGAGCCGCCGCAGCAGCACACAGGTGAGCTCACCTGGAGACGCTGCCGCCGCCAGAAAGAGGTCCGGTCTAAGCATGAGGATGAGGACTGATGATGAGGAAGATGAGGACGATGAGGACTGATGATGAGGAAGATGAGGACTGATGAGGAAGATGAGGACTGATGATGAGGAAGATGAAGGCTAATGAGGAAGATGAGGACTGATGATGAGGAAGATGAGGGCTAATGAGGAAGATGAGGACTGATGATGAGGAAGATGAGGGCTAATGAGGAAGATGACGACTGATGATGAGGAAGATGACGACTGATGATGAGGAAGATGAGGACTGATACTGACTAATGAGGAAGATGAGGACTAATGAGGAAGATGAGGACTGATGATGAGGGATGACTAATGAGGAAGAGACGGAAAGAGGAAGGGAGGGACGAAACTAATGAGGAAGAGAGGACTATATGAGGAAGATGAGGACTAATGAGGAAGATGAGGACTAATGAGGAAGATGAGGACTGATGAGGAGGAAGATGACGACTGATGATGAGGACGATGAGGGCTAATGAGGAAGATGAGGACTGATGATGAGGAAGATGAGGACTGATGATGAGGAAGATGAGGATTGATGAGGAAGATGAGGACTAATGAGGAAGATGAGGACTGATGATGAGGAAGAGAGGACTAATAGGAAGATGAGGACTGATGATGAGGAAGATGAGGACTAATGAGGAAGATGAGGACTGATGATGAGGAAGATGAGGACTAATGAGGAAGATGAGGACTGATGAGGAAGATGACGACTGATACGGACTAATGAGGAAGATGAGGACTGATGATGAGGAAGATGAGGACTAATGATGAGGACTATGATGAGGAAGATGGGGACTAATGAGGAAGATGAGGACTGATGATGAGGAAGATGAGGACTAATGAGGAAGATGAGGACTGATGATGAGGAAGATGAGGGACTAATGAGGAAGATGAGGACTGATGATGAGGAAGATGAGGGCTAATGAGGAAGATGAGGACTGATGATGAGGAAGATGAGGACTAATGAGGAAGATGAGGACTGATGATGAGGAAGATGAGGACTAATGAGGAAGATGAGGACTGATGATGAGGAAGATGAGGACTAATGAGGAAGATGAGGACTGATGATGAGGACAATGGGAAGATGAGGACTGATGATGAGGAAGATGAGGACTAATGAGGAAGATGAGGACTGATGATGAGGAAGATGAGGACTGATGAGAGGAAGATGAGGACTAGATGAGGAAGATGGGGACTAATGATGAGGAAGATGAGGACTATGAGAGAAGATGAGGAGAGAGGAAGATGAGGGCTATAGGAAGATGAGGACTATATGAGGAGATGATGACTATGATGAGGAAGATGGGGACTAATGAGGAAGATGAGGACTATGATGAGGAAGATGAGGGCTAATGAGGAAGATGAGGACTGATGATGAGGAAGATGAGGACTGATGATGAGGAAGATGAGGACTAATGAGGAAGATGAGGACTGATGATGAGGAAGATGAGGACTAATGAGGAAGATGAGGACTGATGATGAGGAGGATGAGGACTAATGAGGAAGATGAGGACTGATGATGAGGAAGATGGGGACTAATGTGGAAGATGAGGACTAATCAGGAAGATGAGGACTGATGATGAGGAAGATGAGGACTGATGAGGAAGATGACTGATGATGAGGAAGATGAGGGGCTAATGAGGAAGATGAGGACTGATGATGAGGATGATGATGACTGATGATGAGGAAGATGGGGACTAATGAGGAAGATGAGGACTGATGATGAGGAAGATGAGGACTAATGAGGAAGATGAGGACTGATGATGAGGAAGATGAGGGCTAATGAGGGAAGATGAGGACTGATGATGAGGACGATGAGGACTGATGATGAGGAAGATGGGGACTAATGAGGAAGATGAGGACTGATGATGAGGAAGATGAGGACTAATGAGGAAGATGAGGACTGATGATGAGGAGGATGAGGACTAATGAGGAAGATGAGAACTAATGAGGAAGATGAGGACTGATGATGAGGAAGATGAGGAACTGATGATGAGGAAGATGAGGACTAATGAGGAAGATGAGAACTAATGAGGAAGATGAGGACTGATGATGAGGAAGATGAGGACTGATGATGAGGAAGATGAGGACTAATGAGGAAGATGAGAACTAATGAGGAAGATGAGGACTGATGATGAGGAAGATGAGGACTGATGATGAGGAAGATGAGAACTGATGATGAGGAAGATGAGGACTGATGATGAGGAAGATGAGGACTAATAAGGAAGATGAGAACTAATGAGGAAGATGAGGGCTAATGAGGAAGATGAGGACTGATGATGAGGAAGATGAGGACTGATGAGGAAGATGAGAACTAATGAGGAAGATGAGGACTGATGATGAGGAAGATGAGAACTGATGATGAGGAAGATGAGGACTAATGAGGAAGATGAGAACTAATGAGGAAGATGAGGACTGATGATGAGGAAGATGAGGACTAATGAGGAAGATGAGAACTAATGAGGAAGATGAGGACTGATGATGAGGAAGATGAGGACTGATGATGAGGAAGATGAGAACTAATGAGGAAGATGACGACTAATGAGGAAGATGAGGACTGATGATGAGGAAGATAAGGGCTAATGAGGAAGATGAGGAAGATGAGGACTGATGATGAGGAAGATGAGGACTAATGAGGAAGATGAGAACTAATGAGGAAGATGAGGACTGATGATGAGGAAGATGAGGGCTAATGAGGAAGATGACGACTGATGATGAGGAAGATGAGGACTAATGAGGAAGATGAGGACTAATGAGGAAGATAAGGACTGATGATGAAGAATATGAGGACTGATGATGAGGAAGATGAGGACTAATGAGGAAGATGAGGACTGGTACGGACTAATGAGGAAGATGAGGACTAATGAGGAAGATGAGGACTGATGATGAGGAAGATGAGGACTGATACAGACTAATGAGGAAGATGAGGACTAATGAGGAAGATAAGGACTGATGATGAAGAATATGAGGACTGATGATGAGGAAGATGAGGACTAATGAGGAAGATGAGGACTGATGATGAAGAAGATGAGGACTGATGATGAAGAAGATGAGGACTGATGATGAGGAAGATGAGGACTGATGATGAGGAAGATGAGGACTGATTATGATGAAGAAAACTTGTACAGTCATCTTTAAATGATTCATCCCCTCTAATTAAAGACGAGGTTAAATTCACAACAGTAATTCATATAACAAGTGAAGAAAAAATAATAAATAAAATTTTACAAAATTAGAATTCAGTGAAATAAAATATTGCTTTTGAATTGTGGTTGAAAATAATTAAAGTAGAATTTTTATTTATTATTACTTTTGTAAATTTAATCTATTTCACTGGAAGCTGATTTCTTTGCTTCTGCAGAATCACTTTGAGGACGACTGTAAAACCTTTATTCACTTCATACAAAACAAGCGTCTTTCCACAGAAGTGATGCTTTAACTCCCGGTGGTCAAAGTTCGCCGCAGAAACCCAGAATATTCTGGACTAGTTGACCCTGAAGTCCCTGCAAACCTCTCCAGGTGAAGTCAGTTGTTTAGAAGAGGAGCAGATCCTTTTATCCCCCCCCAGCTCTTTCTAAAGCCTCAGGATTGAGAAGGCTCATTAAAACAGTGCTGTAGGTCTGAAGGGGTTAATCTTTTAAGCTCATCCACCTCTTAAACAAACACCCGGCTGCCATCCGTGTTTGGACTCCTGAGGCGGTGTTGGTTTTCCCTGCAGGCAGGGTGCACCGTCTGCAGTTCCACCCAAACCGCGGAAACCATTAAAGAGCTTCATGTTGCAATAAAACGAGACGGAATAACAAGTTCTGCCCGGCGGACTTTCCCGGTCCAGACCAGCCCTGCTGCCGCCTGCAAACCCGGAAACGAAGCAGCAACATAACCGACGCTGCATCTGCGCTCGCTACGCGGGCCTGACGTGACGTAGACGCCGCACGAGTATAAGTACAGCTTTAGGGTCCATCCCCCAGTATACTTCATCGGACTGAATTGGTCCACTTTAAGTATCTAAAAGTACACTTTCAAGTATACTGATTGAAATTAATCTTCTAGTATACTGATAGTTCACTCATACTAAAACTTCAAGCTTACCCTTACGTTTAGAAAGTACACTTTTAAGTAGACTAAAAGTAATATATGATATGAACCGGGGCTTTTCAAAGTGTGTGAGAGAGAACCCCGAAATCTTAAAAGATAGGATTTAAAAACATGATCGAATGTACATCTTGCAGTACACCACAAAGAAACAAGTATGTGTGAAAATGTACTGTGGATATACTATTAAAGTATATCATTCAAGTTTAAATATAAGTATGGGCTAAATATACTTAAACTTAGTGTATCTATGAGTTAATGCAAAGTAAACTTTAAGCATATTTCTGATAAGTACATGAACAGTGAACTGAAAGTATGCTGTCTTATTTAGAGTTTAAAATGAGTATACTTCAAGCATACTTGCATGTATTACTTTTTGGTAAGGGCATACTAGCCACGCTAGCTAGGCTAAAATACTGATGAAAAGCTTGTGAAGGCTTTTCAGCAGTTTACAGGAGACAAAAGTCTTAGTCAGCTCCCTGCGCTGTCCAAGTCCTTCTGCCGGTCCCCAGTCAACTCGGTTCAGCTCCAGCCTGAAAGACCCAGAATGAGCAGACTCTGACCAAACACGTTTAAGCATCAACAACAGGGTTGACAGTTCAACGATGTCCACATTTAATCAGATTCTTGACAACCAGAAAAAAACCCACTAAGAACACAGCAGTGTTACACGAGGAACGCAGCAGGATTGAACCAGGAACGCAGCAGGATTAGACCAGGAACGCAGCAGGATTGAACCAGGAACGCAGCAGGATTAGACCAGGAACGCAGCAGGATTGAACCAGGAACGCAGCAGGATTGAACCAGGAACGCAGCAGGATTGAACCAGGAACGCAGCAGGATTAAACCAGGAACGCAGCAGGATTAGACCAGGAATGCAGCAGGATTGAACCAGGAACGCAGCAGGATTGAACCAGGAACGCAGCAGGATTGAACCAGGAACGCAGCAGGATTGAACCAGGAACGCAGCAGGATTGAACCAGGAACGCAGCAGGATTAAACCAGGAACGCAGCAGGATTAGACCAGGAATGCAGCAGGATTGAACCAGGAATGCAGCAGGATTGAACCAGGAACGCAGCAGTATTGAACCAGGAATGCAGCAGGATTGAACCAGGAACAAAGCAGGGTTGAACCAGGAACGCAGCAGGATTGAACCAGGAACGCAGCAGGATTAAACCAGGAACGCAGCAGGATTAAATCAGGAACGCAGCAGGATTGAACCAGGAATGCAGCAGGATTGAACCAGGAACAAAGCAGGGTTGAACCAGGAACGCAGCAGGATTGAACCAGGAACGCAGCAGGATTAAACCAGGAACGCAGCAGGATTGAACCAGGAACGCAGCAGGATTAAATCAGGAACGCAGCAGGGTTGAACCAGGAACGCAGCAGGATTAAATCAGGAACGCAGCAGGATTGAACCAGGAACGCAGCAGGATCAAACCAGGAACGCAGCAGGATTAAATCAGGAACGCAGCGGGATTATACCCGGCTGATTGACCTCTGTCCCCGCTGTCTGAGCCGTTTGCTCTCCAGCTTCCCGCCATCGGCCTGCAGGTAAGCCAGCACACAGGTGGGTCATTTTCAGCTCATCACGGCTTCTTCATGCCTGCGGTTGCAGGAAAATGTCATCCATGTCTGGACTGGATCCTCCTCAGCCGGCGGCTCCTGTCATGTGAAGGAAAAGGTGAAAGTTGGCAGGTTGAAGCTAATCGTGGCTTTGTGTGTCAGACACACCTAAATTCATTAAGTCGTCAGGTGTTGGTGATAAACAATGAACGGTGTCTCCTCCCAGGACTGGTGTGAGCCGGCCACCTTCCTCCTCCTCCTCCTCCTCTATCTAAGCGTATAAAACAGGGCTGCTCCCGGAGCTCTCCACTCTCTCCTCTTCAGCTCAGACGCTCAGCCTCCTGAACCTTCATCACCATGATGTCCTTCACCTCCAGGTCTGTGGGTGGAGGAGCCTACCTGAGCAGCAGCAGGTCCATGTACGGGGCCATCGGGGGCCCTCGGATGAGGATGTCCTCCGCCAGCTCCCCCATGTCGGCCTACGGTGGAGTTGGAGGCAGCTTCAGCTCGGGTGGAGGAGCGGGAGGCGCCGACAGTGTCACCGTCTCGGCCACTATGCAGAACCTGAACGACCGGCTGGCGTCCTACCTGGAGAAGGTCCGCAAGCTGGAGGCCGCCAACGCCGAGCTGGAGCTGAAGATCCGACAGTTCCTGGATCAGAAGACGTCTCCGTCAGCCAAGGACTACAGCGGCTTCTACGCCACCATCACTGACCTGCAGGGGAAGGTAGGCCGGCCCGGGAACGGTAGGCCGACCCGGATACAGTAGACCGACCAGAGAACGGTAGGCTGACCCGGGAACAGTAGGCTGACCCGGGAACGGTAGGCTGACCCGGGAACAGTAGGCTGACCCGGGAACAGTAGGCTGACCCGGGAACAGTAGGCTGACCCGGGAACAGTAGGCTAATCTGGGAACAGTAGGCTAATCTGGGAACAGTAGGCTGACCTGGGAACAGTAGGCTGACCCGGGAACAGTAGGCTAATCTGGGAACAGTAGGCTGACCCGGGAACAGTAGGCCGACCCGGGAACGGTAGGCTGACCCGGGAACGGTAGGCTGACCCGGGAACAGTAGGCTGACCCGGGAACAGTAGGCTGACCCGGGAACAGTAGGCTAATCTGGGAACAGTAGGCCGACCCGGGAACAGTAGGCTAATCTGGGAACAGTAGGCTAATCTGGGAACAGTAGGCTGACCCGGGAACAGTAGGCTAATCTGGGAACAGTAGGCTGACCCGGGAACAGTAGACCGACCAGAGAACGGTAGGCTGACCCGGGAACAGTAGGCTGACCTGGGAACAGTAGGCTGACCCGGGAACAGTAGGCCGGCCCAGGAACAGCAGGCTAAACCAGGAACGGTAGGCTGACCCAGGAACAGTAGGCTGACCCGGGAACAGTAGACTGACCCGGGAACAGTAGGCTGACCCGGGAACAGTAGGCTGACCCGGGAACAGTAGGCTAATCTGGGAACAGTAGGCTATCCTGGGAACGTAGGCTGACCCGGAACAGTAGGCTAATCTGGGAACAGTAGGCTGACCCGGGAACGAGCCGACCAGAGAACGGTAGGCTGACCCGGGAACAGTAGGCTGACCCGGGAACAGTAGGCTGACCCGAGAACGGTAGGCTGACCCGGGAACAGTAGGCCGGCCCAGTTATTGTTGGCAGACCTGGGAATGGTACCTGTAGGGAACAGTAGGAGGCAGCAGGAACCCGGTCATGTGACCCGGTCATGTATCCCGGTCATGTGACCCAGTCATGTGACACGGTCATGTGACCCGGTCATGTATTCCGGTCATGTGACCTGGTCATGTGACACAGTCATGTGACCCGGTCATGTGACCCGGTCATGTGACCCGGTCATGTATCCCAGTCATGTGACCCAGTCATGTGACACGGTCATGTATCCCGGTCCTGTGACCCAGTCATGTGACCCGGTCATGTATCCCGGTCATGTGACCTGGTCATGTGACCCGGTCATGTGACCCGGTCATGTGACCCGGTCATGTGATCCGGTCATGTGACACGGTCATGTGACACGGTCATGTGACCCGGTCATGTGACCCGGTCATGTGTCACGGTCATGTGACCCGGTCATGTGACCCGGTCATGTGACCTGGTCATGTGACCCGGTCATGTATCACGGTCATGTACCCGGTCATGTGACCCGGTCATGTGACCCGGTCATGTGACCTGCTCACACCTCTTTGATCTGATCATGTTGATCTCTTTCACGTCGGGACGTTTCTCTGGACTGACGCTCGCTGTCCTTCAGATCCAGGCGGCCACCAGAGTCAACGCCGGCATCTACCTCTCCATGGACAACGTGAAGCTGGCCACCGACGACTTCAGGATCAAGTGAGTTCAAGACCATCACAGTAACTTTATTAGTCTTCATGAGTCGGACAAAATACAACACTATAAGATTATTATGCTAAAAGTAACAAGAAAGATACATAAATCAGTAACAGTAAATAAAAAATCTAATGAATTACTGTTTTAACCCTTTATGGAACCAGGTGAGTCCCAGTGAGATTAACATCTCTTCTACACGACATGACGGTCTCAGCGTGCATACAGAACAGAATAACTCGGTAACAACAGGACCAGACTTCGGTTTTTACCGACTGGAACAGACGTTTAAAATCTCCCAAAGAAACACAGCCGGGTCATTGAAATGTTTCCTGGAGCAGATTCCAGGACCTGGAGGGACGATGACGAGTCTGGCAGCTTAGATGGGGAGGAGATGGAAAGGTCTTCCTCCTGGGGAGGGATGCACGATATAATCCGCCCCCTATCGGTATCGGCCTATATCGACCTTAAAACTGAGTATCGGACATCAGCCACCCCACCGATATTTAACCGATATTTCACCGATATTTAACCGATATTTAACCGATCAGCCCGCTGATTCTAAAGTCTAAAAAAAAACTTCTTCCAAAACTTTTTGAACAGACTTTCAAACTTCTAAAGACAGTTTCTTTTAGGATGTTCTATGTGAACAGAGTTTATACACGTTCATTTGTGTAAATAACCAAATATCCCTTTTTTGTGGGGTATTTGTTTCTTTCGTCAGAAAGAAGCAAATCCAGGTAGTTCTACGATATAACGCACAAATCTGTTAGTTTTGTTTGAACAACTGTCGTTAAGTTTGACTTGTTATATATAACACGAGGTATTTTTCTAATTTTGCACAAGGAATGAATTAGGGGTCAGAGAAAATTTTGATTCACTGAATTGTTGCAATATTTTCATATGCCGATATATTAATATTCAAAAACGCGGTATTGATCTATTTTACTAATGAAATCGCGTGACATTGCATCGTTCTGTTATGAAATTTCGTGGGTTTTCTTGTGAGATTTCATAAGAGAACGATGAAATGTCACGAGATTTCTATGGTAAAAAAAGATCAATATCGCGTTTTTAAATATCAATATGAAATTTGCGTATGAAAATATTGCGATACTTCAGTGTATCAATATATTTTTCCCACTCCTACACACTCAGAAACAGAGGTACCAGTTTGTGCCTAAAAGGGTCCAAAGCTTGTTGCTGGGGGGGGGGTTCCTTTCTGAAAGACATTTCTGTACCTTCATGGTCCATTTTTGTACCTTATCAAGCTGTATGAGTTAATAAAGTACAATTAAACCAATTAAAGATGATGAATAAAAGTCAATAAAATAGAGATTATGACAACAATCAAAGATGCTAATAATAAATGAATAATTATTATAGAAATATTAGGCCAAACACATATATAATTATACATATAATTATTACTATGATTATTATGAAAATCATAATATAATAACTATAATTATACTACTGTTTAGAAGTACTGCTATTTATAGTTATTGTACAAGCTACACACATGTTTCAATGCTGCAGGTACCCTTAGGGTTGGAATGGTACAAATGTGTACTTTATATTACTTTGGAGCCTTTTTCATAGTATATAGGTACTTCTGGCCTCATAAAGACCAATATTGTACTTTTGAGAGAACATTTGTAAAAAATGTACCTGCAGGTACAGAAACGTTCCTGTCTCGTATCTCTATGTTTGAGTGTAGAATGAACTTACATAATTTATTTTTCAGCTTTAATATCAGTATCAATATCGGTTACCAGCCACATGAGTTTTAAAACATCGGCATATCTGATATCGGCCAGATTTATAATATCGTGCATCTCCATCCTGAAAGTCGTTAACGGTTAAAATCAGGAGAAAATCAACAGAAAGCGGATAAAACAGAGCTTCTAAGGCAGCAGCGTCCTCCACGTCCACCAGCTCCATCTCTGTCTCCCACAGGTACGAGAATGAGCTGGCCATGTGCCAGTCGGTGGAGGCCGACATGGGGGGGCTCCGGAGGCTCCTGGACAGGCTGACTCTGAGCAGAGGGGATCTGGAGATGCAGATCGAGGGCCTGAACGAGGAGCTGATCTTCCTGAAGCAGAACCACCAGGAGGTGAGAGGACGGTGGGGGTGATGGAAGGTCTGGCTTCAGAGGTGGGTAACCCCGGTGTCCCCGCAGGAGCTGCTGGCCCTGCGCGCTCATATGAGCGGCCAGGTCAACGTGGAGGTGGACGCCGCTCCGGGGGACGACCTCAGCAAGATCATGGAGGAGATGAGGCAGCACTACGAGACCGCCGCCGCCAAGAGCCGCAGAGACCTGGAGGCCTGGTTCCAGTCTAAGGTGAGGATCCGTCCCACGCCGTATCATCATGCAGGTGACACAGGGCTGTCCAGTTGGGGGCCCGGGGGCCAAAGTTGGCCCACGAGCTGGTATTTTTGGTCTGCTGCCAATTGTCATGCTTTTTAAAACTGAGATTTTCTGAGGAATATGAAAAGTGTGAAAATATATTTATTCATTGTTGCACTTCACACTATATTGTGGGAAGGGGGGGGGGGGGGGGGGGGGGGGCTGGTTTTCTCCTATCAGCTCAGACCTGATCCATGATCAGAGAACTTTCAAATCTCAAAGAAGATAAATCAAAGGCAGCAGCACACAGACAAGAGAAAGTTTAAAAGTATCTGGAACGTGTACTTTTCACAGAAATTGATTTTTAAGCAGTACACCTGATATTCAAGCAGAAAGTCGCCGTTTCAAAGGAGTATAATCGTTTTCTGTATTTTTTGTGTCACAGTCTGAAATTACTGAATATCCAAACAGGCCTTTGAAAACATTTGTTACCATAAACTCAAACTTCCATGACACAAAAAATACAGAAAACGATTATACTCCTTTGAAACGGCAACTTTCTGCTTGAATATCAGGTGTACTGATTAAAAATCAATTTCTGTGAAAAAGTACACGTTCCAGATACTTTTAAACTCTCTCTTGTCTGTGTGCTGCTGCCTTTGATTTATCTTTGAGATTTGAAAATCTTCTCATTTATTCTCTGATCATGGGCTTCCAGGTCTGAGCTGATAGGAGAAAACCAGGCCCCCCCCCCCCCCCCCCCCCCCCCCTTCCCACAATATAGTGTGAAGTGCAACAATGAAAAAATATATTTTCACACTTTTCACATTTGTCAGAAAATCTCAATTTTAAAAAGCATGACAATTGGCAGCAGACCAAAAATAATAGCTTGTGGGCCAACTTTGGCCCCTGGGCCCCAACTTGGACAGCCCTGATATAGGGTAAGATAACGTAAACATGTGGAGATGCTGGAGCTGGTTTTCCTCCCGACAGTCAGAAACTCTCAACAAAGAAGTGGCCAGCAGCACAGAGAACCTCCAGACGTCCCGGTCCGAGATCTCCGAGCTCAAGCGGACTCTGCAGGGTCTGGAGATCGAGCTGCAGGCGCAGCTTAGCATGGTGAGCGTCGCAGTCCGGCTACCGTAACGTCCCCCCGACCAGCCCAGGACACCAACCTGTCCTCTCGTCTCCTCAGAAAGCCGGCCTGGAGGGCACGCTGGCCGACACCCAGAACCGCTTCGCCATGCAGCTGGTGGGCTACCAGAACCAGGTGACCCTGCTGGAGGAGCAGCTGGTCCAGCTGAAGGCCGACCTGGAGCGGCAGGGCCACGAGTACCAGATGCTGCTGGACATCAAGACCCGGCTGGAGATGGAGATCGCCGAGTACAGGAGGCTGCTGGACGGGGAGGGCGGCAGCAGGTGAGACCGCGTCCTCAGGAAACTGAAAAGGAAGATGATAAATAATATCCTGCAGCATATTGAATTCTGGGTAACTATCAGGACAGAAAGTCAAGTAAAATATTTTTTTATATATTATATATATTTTATTACATAAATATTTTTATTCTTATAGAAATTAAATTGTTGATTCATTATTTTAAACTCCTGAAACATACCAAAAAATATTTTTTTTTGTACTGTGAGAAATTAAAAATCTCCCAAGTCATTGACACAAACAGCAGCGTATCGTCTGCATAACGGCGAACATGATGGAAGATATCAAACATTTTTGGCCCTAATATCAGCGTAATGTGAGTAATATTAGATGGTTTCCGGGTGAATGCCCAGCCTTGATGCGCGTCATCTTTGAACTCTGACATCACAGGACAGAGAAAAGTATTTCATAAATTCATGAAAGGTTTTAAGGTTCTACTACATCAGTGTGATACAGTTTGCCACCTGCCCGAATTCTTACTTTTTTGCATGTTAGTCACACTTAAATTTTTCAGATCATCAAACAAATTTATATGTGAGACAAAGATAACACAAGTAAACAGAAAAAGCAGTTTTTAAATGAAGGTTTTTATTAGTAAGGGGGGGGGGGGGGGGGTCTAACCCTCCATGTCCCTGTGTGAAAAAGTGATCTTCCCCTAAACCTAATAACTGGTTGTTCCACCTTAGCAGCAACAACTGCATCAAGCGTTTGTGATAACTGGCAGTGAGTCTTCTACAGCGCTGTGGAGGAATTTTGTTCCACTCATCTTTGCAGAATTGTTGTAATTCAGCCACATTGGAGGCTTTTCCAGCATGAACCGCCTTTTTAAGGTCATGCCACAGCATCTCAATGGGATTCAGGTGGGGGCTTTGACTAGGCCACTCCAAAGTCTTCATGTTGTTGTTCTTAAGCCATTCAGAGGTGGACTTGCTGGTGTGTTCTGGATCATTGTTCTGCTGCAGAACCCAAGTGCGCTTCAGCTTGAGGTCACCAACAGATGGCCGGACGTTCTCCTTCAGGATTTTTGGTAGAAGCAGAATTCATGGTTCCATTTACCACAGCAAGTCTTCCAGGTCCTGAAGCAGCAAAACAGCCCCAGACCATCACACTACCACCACCATGTTTTACTGTTGCTATGATGTTCCTTTTCTGAAATGCCGTGTTACTTTTACGCCAGATGTAATGGGACCTCCACCTTCCAGAAAGTTCCACTTTTGTCTCGTCAGTCCACAGAGTATTTTCCCAAAAGTCTTGGGGATCATCAAGATGCTTTCTGGCTAAACTGAGACGAGCCTTTATGTTCTTTTTGCTCAGCAGTGGTTTTGGTCTTGGAACTCTGCCATGCAGCCATTTTTGCCCCCCAGTCTCTTTCTGATGGGGGAGTCATGAACACTGACCTTCATTGAGGCAAGTGAGGCCTGCAGTTCTTGGATGTTGTTCTGGGGTCTTTTGTGACCTCTTGGATGAGTCGTCGCTGTGCTCTTGGGGTCATTTTGGTCGGCCGGCCCCTCCTGGGAAGGTTCACCACTGTTCCATGTTTTCACCATTTGTGGATAATGGCTCTCACTGTGGTTCGCTGGAGTCCCAAAGCTTTAGAAATGGCTTTGGAACCTTTTCCAGACTGATAGATCTCAATGACTTTGTTTCTCATTTGTTCCTGAATTTCTTTGGATGGCAGCATGATGTCTAGCTTTGGAGGATCTTTTGGTCTACTTCACTTTGTCAGGCAGGTCCTATTTAAGGGATTTCTGATGGAGAACAGGTGTGGCAGAAATCAGGCCTGGATGTGGATAGAGAACCTGAACTCAGCTTTCCGAAGAAGATAAACCACAATTATAGCAACCTTTACCAATCTTGCATTTCAGAAAGCACTGCAAGATTATTTGTATATAAACAGTCCCGCCTCACTCCTAAGACCCCTCGCTCCAAAATGTCTTTGTTTATGAAAAATAATATATTTATTAGTTTCTTTTAATTGTTGTTTTATTATATTAAAGAGAAAATTGTTAAATAATATTTTCAACTAATGGTGCACACTAATGATCAAATATCTCAACATCATCAGAAACGTTTTCATCATTAAATCTGCATTTATATCTGGTTTATCTCTTCCTGCAGCGCCCCCATCCCCTCCCCCGTCTCCTCCTCCTCCTCCTCCACCACCAAAAAGAAGCAGATCGTCATCATCGAGGAGGTGGTGGACGGGAAGGTCGTGAGCTCCTCAAAGGAGGAAGTGACCCTCTGAGCTCTGCCAGGAAGTGATGTCACAGAAACATGAATAAAAGTCTGCTGAGGTGTGGAAACAAACTGTTGTTGTTTTCTATGGCTGCGGTTCCTCTGCTGACCACCAGGTGGGGCATCAAGAAGAAATCCCCCCAGAGGTTCATCAGGATGAGAAAACCTTTCAAAAACGAATCCTGTGGATTCGTCATCAGTGGTTTTTATTCCTTCGTCATTTGAGATTTATGAATGTTGGTCATGAGGCTTGAAGAAGCTGCACACTTTAAATGCTGATTTCTGTCAAATCAGATTTGTGCGACGGAGTATCAGGGCCACATTAAAACATTTTACAGACTTCAAGAAAGCCTTAATTTTACAAGTATAAAGACGTAATTTAACGAGAATAAAGTCTTTGTGTTTTCAAGATTATGACTCCAGTAAATTATGACTTCATTCTCCTTAAACTAATAATAATCATAACAATGAAAACAATAATAATGTCAATAATAATCATTATTATTGATTTCATGATAATATTATGGACAAGTGCCTTTCGAGACCCACAAGGACAGTTGACAACATTAAAAACACTATAACAACATACAATATACACTACAACCTCATTCAGAAAACGGTCCAGGTAGGACAGGTGAGGTAAATGGGAGAGTGTTTGTGATTGAGGTTCAACAGGTGGGAGTCTGGATCTGAAGATGGAAACAGGATCAGTTCTGGTTCTGGATGTCTGGTGGAAGAGGGTTGCAGGTCTGGGGAGCAGGAAGCCTCTTGGTCTTCATGATTCATGCTGGCATTTATATATAATAAGACACTTGTGTGAAGAGCTGACAGCAACATTGAGGGATTCCTGTTTTACATAGTTTACACGAAATTGTGATTCATTTATTACAACACGGTGGGCTGACAGGCGAAAGTAAACTGATTTACATTTGCAGTTGATCTGATAAAGTAACCTGTGCTTAAAAGTAGCCGCTAACATTAGCATAGCTCCTGGTTCATGTTTCTGTCAAGGTTTTCCTGGAGAGACGTAGCTGTTCATGTCAGACATCCACTCCTGGTGTTAAAGGAACATTCCACCCACAGAATGATGTAACTTTATCTTCCACTTCCCCTCATGGTGAGAAAGACTCTGCAGCACTTTTTAATATCTCAAATGCAGCCGGCGATCAGGAAGGCTTCTCGTTTCCCCCAAACTTTCATATAATGGAGTTCACCGGGGTCCGAGCCAAAAAGGTCCATAAAAGTCCACAAAAACTTGTCAATATTCCTCCATACTGCTCGTCCAATGTAATCCACGTGTCCTGAGTGGGTAGCGTCCAGAATTTACTGGAAACCATCATTTAGATTTTTAGAGCCTAAATAGTAGAACATCATTTCATCTCCTGCAAGCACGCCGATGCACATTCATGAAACTACGGAAGCCACAGCAGACGAGATCGCGCGTTCTCTTTTTCTTTCTTTCTTTGTGTTAAATCCACATCAACCCCTCTTGGACCCTCTTGTGTTTGTCTGCAGCTCTGTCGCTCTTAGCACAATGTAAACGGTGAATTTCTTCTTCTACGCTTGCATTATCGGCAGAGTAGGCTCTGAACGCCGAGGCTTCCGTAGTTTCGTGAACGCGCATATACGTGCTTTGCGAGAGTAAGATGTAGTACTGTTTAGGCTCTAAAAATCTCCTAAATGATGGTTTCCAGTAAATTCCGGACGCTACCCACTCAGGACACTTGGATTACATTGGACGAGCAGTATGGAGGAATATTGACACGTTTTTGTGGACTTTTATGGACCTTTTTGGCTCGGGTTATTAAAGGAAAACAGGTGACACAAAACTCTCTCTGGATTCTTGTTGCAGGCCACCTGAAGCATCACCACTGTCAAAGGCAAAATATTTTACAGTATAGATTTGAAGAAAATGAAGACACACATTTGAATACTTATTAAAGAAAAACCATGAGAGGTGACACAAAAATCTCTCTCTATGCCATCAAATCTCTTAACATGTTAACATTTAACATGCTAACATTTTGTTAACTAACAAAATGGAACTCGCATTATCATTTGGTAAACACAGCCACATTTTCACATGACACACATACCATTCATTGAATATACACAACTAAGCTTTTAAACACTATCAAGCATGTACAGAACACTGAAGAGCAAAACTGAAAACACTATTTTAGAAATGGAACATGACAAATGATGGTCACAAAGACTTTCAGAAAGTCTGTAAACATCTATCGAGTCATGTCTTCTTCGGACCTTGACTTCATAAAGATCGTAAAGATAAGTCTCTTCCGTCTACAAACCTGACAACAGAGTGAGTTCATCACTAATGGAGACCTGGTAACCATGGCAACGCCCAGCAAATACTCAGCAACAGTGTCTGCGGGTTAAAACAGACCGGTTTTACTGGCAGATGAACATCAGCCGTCCGACATGTTTGAGTCTCAGTGTTGATTGTTGATGTTGTAAATAAGGAAGTGGGCTACAAAATGCTGCTTCCTGCATTTGGTTTAGCATGGCATTGTGGCTAAAACATTGGACATTGTGGGTAAAATATCGGGCATTGGGGGTCAAACATAGGACATTGTGGGTAAAACGTTGGGTATTGTGGATAAAACACTGGGTATTATTGGTAAAATATTGGGCATTGTGGGTAAATGTTGGGCACTGTGGGTAAAACATTGGGTATTGTGGGTAAAACGTTAGGCATTGTGGGTAAAACAATGGGTATTGTTGGTAAAATATTGGGCATTGTGCGTAAAACATTGGACATTGTGGGTAAAACGTTGGGTATTGTTGATAAAATCTTCGGCATTGAGGGTAAAACGTTGGGCATTGTGGGTAAATGTTGGACATGGTGGGTAAAGCGTTGGGCATTGTGGGAAAATGTTGGGCATTGTGGGTTAAACATTGGGCATTGTGGGAAAAACTTTCGGTGTTGTGGGTAAAACATTAGGTACTGTTGGTAAAATATTGGGCATTGTGCGTAAAACGTTGGGCATTTGGGTAAACGTTGGGTATTGTTGGCAAAATATTGGGCATTGTGTGTAAAACGTTGAACATTGTGGGTAAAATGTTGGGCATTGCGGGTAAAACGTTGGGCATTGTTGGTAGAATATTGGGCATTGTGGGTAAAACGTTGGGTATTGGTAAAACTTTGGACATTGTAGGTAAAATGTTTGACATTGTGGGAAAAATGTTAGACATGGTGGGTAAAACGTTGGGCCATGCAGGTAAAACGTTGGGTATTGTTGGCAGAATATTGGGCATTGTGGGTAAAACATTGGGTATTGGTAAAACGTTGGGCATTGTCGGTAAAACGTTGGGTATTGGAAAATATTGGGCATTGTGCGTAAAACGTTGGGCATTGCAGGTAAAACATTGGGTATCGTTGTAGGTAAAATGTTTGACATTGTGGGAAAAATGTTAGACATTGTGGGTAAAACGTTGGGCAATGCGGGTAAAACGTTGGGTATTGTTGGTAGAATATTGGGCATTGTGGGTAAAACATTGGGTATTGGTAAAACGTTGGGCATTGTTGGTAAAACGTTGGGTATTGTTGGTAAAATATTGGGCATTGTGCATAAAACTTTGGACATTGTCGGTAAAAAGTTGGGCATTGTGGGTCAAACGTTGGACATTGTAGGTAAAATGTTGGACATTGTGGGTGAAACGTGGGCATTGTGGGTAAAATATTGGGCATTGTGGATAAAACATGGGGAATTGTGGGAAATCTTTGGGTATTGTGGGTAAAACATTGGGCATTGTGTGTAAAATGTTGGGTATTGTTGGTAAAATATTGGGCATTGTGGTTAAAATGTTGGACATTGTGGGTAAATTATTGGACAATTAAGGTAAAACGTTGGGCATTGTGGGTTAAACATTGGACGTTGTAGGTAAAACGTTGGACATCTTTGGGTAAAACGTTGGACATTGTGGGTAAAATGTTGGACATTGTGGGTAAAACGTTGGACATTGTAGGTAAAACGTTGGACATTGTAGGTAAAACGTTGGACATTGTGGGTAAAATGTTGGACATTGTGGGTAAAACGTTGGACATTGTGGGTAAAATGTTGGACATTGTGGGTAAAACGTTGGACATTGTAGGTAAAACGTTGGACATTGTGGGTAAAATGTTGGACATTGTGGGTAAAACGTTGGACATTGTAGGTAAAACGTTGGACATTGTAGGTAAAACGTTGGACATTGTGGGTAAAATGTTGGACATTGTGGGTAAAACGTTGGACATTGTGGGTAAAATGTTGGACATTGTGGGTAAAACGTTGGACATTGTAGGTAAAACGTTGGACATTGTGGGTAAAATGTTGGACATTGTGGGTAAAACGTTGGACATTGTAGGTAAAACGTTGGGCATTGTGGGTAAACACTACAACAACAAACACGTGTGGGACTGCACTTCTTCTAAAAATGTCTCATGGTCAGACATGGAGTGACGAGTAAGTAAAAGCTTTCATGGATATCTTGTCTGATGAAAGCATATCCAGATCCTCGTAAGTACGAACAAAAATACTGATTTGTGGAGGAAACGAAGTTGTAAGAACTTTCTCGTTCGTTGTACATCAACGAACGAGTTGTTCATCATCGTTGTTCATCAACGTTCGTTGATGTACTCGTTCATCAACGAACGTTAAATCCAATAAATGATGTAGTTTCCAGTAAATTCTGGACGCTACCCACTCAGGACACTTGGATTACGTTGGACGAGCAGTATGGAGGAATATTGACACGTTTTTGTGGACTTTAAGGACCTTTTTGGCTCGGACCCCGGTGAACTCCATTATATGAAAGTTGGGGGGAAACGAGAAGCCTTCCTGATCGCCGGCTGCATTTGAGATATTAAAAAAGTGCTCCAGAGTCTTTCTCACCATGAGGGGGGTGGAAGATAAAGTTACATCATTCTGTGGGTGGAATATTCCTTTAATATTTCCCATCAGTCCAGTTTTGGATGTCATCATTTCGTCCTGATTCAGTACAGGACTCTCATGTGAAGAATAAATAAATAATTTGGCCACATCTGACCGAATGTTTATCTGCGGAGAGTTTGGAGTCTCCACCTGACAGGATCTGGTGGTCCTGGTGGTCCTGGTGGTCCCGGGGTGCTGGGGTGCTGGGGTGCTGGTGGTCCTGGTGGTCCAGGTGGTCCTGGTGGTCCAGGTGGTCCCGGGGTCCCGGTGGTCCTGGTGGACTGAGGCATTCTGCTTTTTGGGGGATTTTCCAGCCACACCCTCGTCTCTGTCCTCTTGAGCTGCTGCAGCAAACCAGTTCCACAGACACCGAACACCAGTTTTCATTGTTTGGTTGCACAACAAGAGGACGAGGGTGGGGTGGGGGTGGGGGGTGGGTGGTGGGTGCAATCAGATCTGCAGAGCTGCACAAGAACAACAGGCAGGCTGGGACACGAAGGTCCAAGTCCCGGTGGAGGGTCGGAGGGTCTGAGCCTGAAGATGCCCAGTTTGGATCAGAAGAGATAAAAACTGGTGACATCAGGCTCAGATGATGGGTGGGGGGGCATGTGGGGGGGTCACACTGAGACCAGGGAGATGGTTTCTGCTCATGTTAGGATGCAGAAGGTGGAAATGCCTGAAATTCCTGCAGTGATGTTCGTTGTCTTCCTGCCCCGAGGCGGAGGAGGAGGAGCCCACACCCCCCACCACCACTCCCCCCCCACCCTCCTCCAGAGCATAAAAGCCGCCCTGCCCACCCCCTCCTGCATTCTCTCCTCGTCTCCACCCAGAGCAGGTGAACTCCTCCACGATGGCCTCCGTGTACTCCTCCCGCTCCATCAGCTACTCCGGTGGGAGCCGCCTGGGCTCCATGAGGGCCCCCAGCGTCTACGGCGGCGCCGGGGGGTCCGGGGTTCGCATCTCCAGCATGAGCGCTCCCCGCAGCTTCTCCTCCGCCGGGGCAGGGTTCTCCTCCTCCGCCGGGGCGGGGTTCTCCTCCGGAGGCTTCAACCTGGCCGACGCCGTGGACATCTCCGACAACAAGAAGATGGCCATGCAGAACCTGAACGACCGGCTGGCGTCCTACCTGGAGAAGGTCCGCAAGCTGGAGGCCGCCAACGCCGAGCTGGAGCTGAAGATCCGCCAGTTCCTGGAGGGCAAGGCCAAGCCCCAGGGCCGGGACTACTCCGCACACACGGCCATCATCCAGGACCTGCAAGACCAGGTGAGTCCAGGTTCTGGCTCCATCAGGGTCCCACCGAGCAGCTTTTGATCGTCCACTACTGGACTAAAAATGAAAGTGTTTTAGACGTCGAAGCTCAGACTGAATCTAAACTGCACTGTAAACTGTAAAAACTCATAAATATCTCATCACACTGAAAATCAGACAAAATAACTTAAAGAGAAACATCTCAGTGAGACAGAAACTTGTTTTCAGGCAACGCAGCTGGTTTCAAGGAATCTCATCAAGAAAATTTCACTTGTTCCATTGGCATTAGTGAAATTTTCTTGATAAGATTTCTGTCTGATGTCTGTTTGAGTGTGATGAGATATTTGGACTAGAAATGAGAAAACATACTTGGTAAGAGTTGAATTTTTGCAGTGAAGATTTGGGCTAAAATATAAACAGACAACAGTCGGGTGAATTTCTAAACTTAGACGTCTAATCGTCCTTAGAGGCTAAAATTGGTCTATTCTGGACCAAAAATGAAAGTGTTTTAGCCGTTTAAACTGCATGCTACACGGATCAGTGATGGACATGTTTTAATCCAACATCATTTCTATGATCATATTTAATGAAAATGGAACAAACGTCTAGATTCGGGTTAAAATATGGGCCGATTGTAGTCGGGTGAACTTCGTTCTGAACTTAGACGAGTCGGGTTTCAGTGGGAGGTCACCAGAAACCTGCAGGTGTGGACCACACCCAACCCCCCCCCCCCCCCGAGGAGACCATCACCCCCATCAGCTGTAGTCTAACTCGTCTCTCTTTTCAGATCCTGGACGCCACCCGCACCAACGGATCCCTGTACCTCGCCATCGACAACGCCAGACTGGCCTCCGACGACTTCCGGGTCAAGTGAGTCTGGGGCCCCGTCCCAACACCCCCACTTCCACCCTCGCGCCCCTAGAATGCTCCCGTTGGGGGGTTAAAGTGCGTCCCGGTTCTCCAGGGCTGCTCGATGGCGGGAGTCCGTCACACCCCCCTCTGCGCCCTCAATCCACACGTCAGTGAAGTCCGCATCCATGCAGACTTCACCGAAGCATATTACCCATAATTCAATGCTGCATGTGACGTTTTGAACCATAAAGGCGGAACACGTCCATATTTGGTGATGAGTTCCTGCCTGTGGTGAAAAAAAGCCATTTCAGATGTAAAGATTGAAATATTTAATCTTTTGTGCTGCAGGTGAAATAATTACTGTAGTTTGTCCTGTTACTTCTAAATATACTTCGAATATTAAAATTCAAAGCATTTGAATAATGAAAGTTATCAGTTTACTGATAAAAGCAGCTAAATATTTTTTTATTTAAAAACTTTATTTACAGGTAAGTCCAGTCGAGACGCAGCGTCTTTAACAAGGGAAACCTGTTTACCTGATATAGTTTAGTTTAGTTTAGTTTAGTTTAGTTTAGTTTAGTTTAGTTTAGTTTATTATGGATCCACATTAGTCTTCATCAGTGAAGATTATTCTTCCTGGGATCCAGATCAAAATAAATTTTGAACATACAATCAACAAACACAGGTTAACTAAATTAAAATACAATACTAAGCTAACATTTTAATAGAAAAAAGTAAAACTAAATAAATATACAATACCAAAGCATCTATTTACAATGAAATTAAGGATAAAAATAATAATGCAGCCATACTTCTGTGAGCCTTACAACTCATGTGATTAATACAGATCTCAGTTTCCAACGTAACTCAAAGAACTTCTACGTGTTTTTATGGACGTGGACATTTATGGACATGTGGACATTTATGGACATTCTATGCTAACGATAACAGTCACAGAGCGACAGTTTAATCATTATTATACATTTGTTTAGGATGGAACAGTTATTTAATCTGTACTGGTGAAATTCTACAGACATCTTACAGAAATTCATTTATTTATTAATCAAACGTGTGGATTTATAACATCTATTTTAAAAGAACAGATGAAATTAACTTTATTCAGTTTATGTTTAAAAAAATGACGCCTCTTCACCAGGAACAGAGATGAAGCTGAGTTTGGCAGCAATGACATGAAATAACGTGGTGCAAAATGGAGGAACATCACTGTCCCAGTTCGGCCTTTTTCGATCGTAAAATCTAGCCCTACCCCTGACCCTTCCCCTAAACCTAACCAGACCCACCCACAATGCGACACGCCCACTCTAGTACACGCCCACTCTAGGACACGCCCACTCTAGTACACGCCCACTCTAGGACACGCCCACTGGGTTGCAAGCCATAGATAGATGCACTTGCCTTTTTCCCACACTGACCTGCACATCCAACCCTTAATAGGGGATTATCACGCTTACCGGAACTTCCCGGTATTTGGACACTTCCTCTTCCGGGCCATGTTAACGACAGCCGTTCCTGCTCTGTTATACTGTTTAAATCGGATAAACTCCAAACATACTTAAGTTTTCATTCCAGACTGAAGTGATACTGGATCAAAAGCTGGATCAAAGCGATCGATTCGCCGCGGTGAAGGGCCGAACTTTATAATAAAACACACGTTTGTTTGTCGCCGGTGGGGCACAACACTGACACTTCACAGCATGCTAGCATTAGCCAGCTAGCGTTTACTGACGTGCTTAACATTGTGCGTCTTAAAACAGACAAACATCTGAAAATCGGGTCTGTACCCCCCCGTTTCCAGTGGAACAACTGGGGACTGCCAAGAAAGGAGACGCTTTCAGATGCTTGTGTGTTTTCAGCCGCACAAAGTTAGGCACGTCATCAAGCTGGCTAATGCTAACCTGCTAACACGACTGCGCAGTCTGCCGGCGACAAACAAACGTGTGTTTTATTATAAAGTTCGGCCCTTCACCGCGGCGAATCGATCGCTTTGATCCAGCTTTTGATCCAGTATCACTTCAGTCTGGAATGAAAACTTAAGTATGTTTGGAGTTTATCCGATTTAAACAGTATAACAGAGCAGGAACGGCTGTCGTTAACATGGCCCGGAAGAGGAAGTGTCCAAATACCGGGAACTTCCGGTAAGCGTGATAATCCCCTATGTGCACTTCATACAGGGGTGTAGGGTTTAGGGTGGGTGTTGGGACGGGGCCTAGATCGGCTGTTCTGGTCTGAGTTGTGAGCTGAGGAGCTGAGCGCGTGACGCTGTGATTGGCTGACATGTGACGCTGTGATTGGCTGAGTGTGACGCTGTGATTGGCTGAGCGCGTGACGCTGTGATTGATTGGCTGAGCGTGTGACGCTGTGATTGGCTGAGCGCGTGACGCTGTGATTGATTGGCTGAGCGTGTGACGCTGTGATTGGCTGAGCGTGTGACGCTGTGATTGGCTGAGCGCGTGACGCTGTGATTGGCTGCAGGTACGAGAGCGAGCTGGGCATGCGTCAGGGCGTGGAGGCCGACATCGCCGGGCTGAAGAAGGTCCTGGACGACCTGACGCTGGGCCGGTCCGACCTGGAGATGCAGATCGAGGCGCTGAGGGAGGAGCTCATCATGCTGAAGAAGAACCACGAGGAGGTGAGCCCCGCCCCCAACCCCACCCAGGAAAAACCCCAACGGTCCTGCAGACCTGGCTCAGCCCAGTGGTCTCTCTCAGACCTGTTCGCTCAGACTGTCTTCTTCTTTGTGGGTCTCCTCCAGGACCTGCTGGCTCTGCGGTCCCAGATGAGCGGCCAGGTGAACGTGGAGGTGGACGCCGCCCCCCAGCAGGACCTGACCGCCATCATGGCTGAAATCAGAGACCACTACGAGAGCGTGGCCACCAAGAACCGCAGAGACCTGGAGGGCTGGTTCCAGGCCAAGGTGGGTCCAGAACAGAGACCATTAAAGTCCAGGAGAGAAAACCATGAATCCTGGATCTGTTTTCCAGCATGAGTCCGTTCATTCCCTCCCCCAGACAGTTTTGGTGGAACTTGAATTCCTTCAGGAGATTTTTGGATCCTCCAGATCAGCGTATGTCCCATATGATGGAGGTGATGGGGGCAACCTGGTGCAGGTTGAAGAGACCAACTTTGTCATCAAAAATAATGGTTATGCAATTGAGTAGCAGCTGTGGCATGAATCATGTGACTAAAAGAGACAGAAAAGTAAATCTAGAATTAGTGATGCAGGATAACCATTTAAAAAAAAACTGATACCAATAACCGATAAATTTCAGCTCCTAAAGGCTGATACCGATAACTGATACCAATAACACACATGCATATGTAACTATACCAACTCACATATTCCAAGTGTTAGTAGCGGGAAAAAATATTGAAACACTGAAATATCGCGATATTTTCATACACTGATTTCATATTGATATTTGGAAATGTGTTATTGATTTATTTTACCAACAAAATCTCGCAAGATCTCATCATTCTGTTACGAAATAATCGCGAGATTTCACGAAAAACCTGCAAGATTTCGTGACAACGATGAAATCTCGCGAGATTTCGTTAGTAAAATATATTGACACCGTGTTTTTAAATATCAATATGATATCTGCATATGAATATATCGCGATATTTCAGTGTATCGATATTTTTCCCCACCCGTGCCACCTTTATGGGGTAACTCGCCTGTAAAATAAGAAGGGAAAGTGGTTTGGAAGCAGTTTGGGGTTTCTCCTCTGAAGCAGCAGTTTTCTTTCCACAATCGCAAAATCTCAGTGTGAAAAGCTTAAAAGTGGGATTTTCAACTTCTGCATGTCCAATCCTAAAAATTCCAGCTGTATGTGCTATAAGTTGTCGAGGTAAGTCGTCATGATATCGGACTTATCAGAATGACGTAATAATTTACTGTTATCGGCCCGATAATTATCGTGCATCCCCATCTAGAACGCCTAAAAGCTGTTTTTTGCAGTACAATACCATAAATATGGATGTAAGAACTGAATAACCAAAACCACTTCTCAAGAAAAGTATGAAAAGGGCTCGATATCAGTTCTTACATTAAACTCTTATGAGCTGTTTTTGTAGTTATTGTGATACAAATGTACTTTTAGTAGTACCAGGCATTAAAATGAGCAATTAATAAGAGAAAAGAATATTAATATCGCTGAAAAAAGTGCCATAAACTACTGGTATCGTATCGACATGGAAAGTTTCGGTATCGCCCATCCCTAGTCTGGGTGAGGAAATGAACGGATTCGTGCCAGAAAATAGGTCCAGGTTGGAAAACACAAACTTTCCCTTTAAACGAGGCGGTGGTGTCTGGCGCCATCTGGTGGCCAGAGGATGAACTTCCAGTGACCTGATGAGCTTGTGATGGTTTAGTTTGGATGATGAATATTAACGGAGAACTTTCTTTTTCCAACCTGGACCTTTTTTCTAGGAGTTCAAATGTGCATTTACTCAGCGGTGAAGTTTCTGCATCACATCAGAGATAATAGCAGCATTCCACAAAAAGATTTTTATAAATATCTTTCAATTCGGCATTTTCTGGAGTCGTGAAGGTCCAGTGTATCTCGTCTGGACCTGACCGTAGAAAATACCCTGGTTTCAACTAAATGTCGCAAAGACTCCTGACTCGGGTCGGAACCATCAGGTTGTGACTCTGTCAGGCGGCTGGGGGAGCGAGATCTGGGGGAGAAATTCAGTTCTACGGAGGGGTTCAGGATTTGGAATGGGACCTTTCCCCAGAGCACGTCTATAGGGGATTATCACGCTTACCGGAAGTTCCCGGTATTTGGGCACTTCCTCTTCCGGGCCATGTTAACGACAGCCGTTCCTGCTCTGTTATACTGTTTAAATCGGATAAACTCCAAACATACTTAAGTTTTCATTCCAGACTGAAGTGATACTGGATCAAAAGCTGGATCAAAGCCATCGATTTGCCGCGGTGAAGGGCCGAACTTTATAATAAAACACACGTTTGTTTGTCGCCGGTGGGACACGACACCGGCACTTCACAGCATGCTAGCATTAGCCAGCTAGCGTTTACTGACGTGCTTAACATTGTGCGTCTTAAAAGACACAAACATCTGAAAATCGGGTCTGTACCCCCCCGTTTCCAGTGGAACAACTGGGGACTGCCAAGAAAGGAGACTCTTTCAGATCCTTGTGTGTTTTCAGCCGCACAAAGTTAGGCACGTCATCAAGATGGCTAATGCTAACCTGCTAACACGACTGCGCAGTCTGCCGGCTATAAACAAACGTGTGTCGTTTTATTATAAAGTTCGGTCCTTCACCGCGGCGAATCGGTCGTTTTGATCCACTTCTTCCTCAGCATCACTTCAGTCTGGAATGAAAACTTGGCATTGGCATTTATCCGATTTACAAAGTTTAACAGAGTAGTAGCTGGCGGACTACTGTTAGCAGGTTAGCATTAGCCAGCTTGATGACGTGCCTAACTTTGTGCGGCTGAAAACACACAAGCATCTGAAAGCGTCTCCTTTCTTGGCAGTCCCCAGTTGTTCCACTGGAAACGGGGGGGTACAGACCCGATTTTCAGATGTTTGTGTGTTTTAAGACGCACAATGTTAAGCACGTCAGTAAACGCTAGCTGGCTAATGCTAGCATGCTGTGAAGTGCCGGTGTTGTGCCCCACCGGCTGCAAACAAACATGCTACGTTGTTTTATTATAAAGTTCGGTCCTTCACTCTGGAGAATCGCTTTGATCCACTTCTTCCTTAGTATCACTTCAGTCTGGAATCCGTGAAAATTTCAGTAGGGTTGGCGTTTATTCACGTTATCTACGAAGTAAAGCAGGGACATTGAACTGGGCCGGAAGTGGGTCGTCTAAGTGTTTCAGACCGGAAGTTCGGAACACGGAAGCGTGATAATCCCCCATTTCTATACACGAACAAACCTTCAACCTCATCTATAGATGGTACACACAGGTCCGTGTCACACGGGTGAGACGACCTGTGAGACGATGAGTCTGACGCTGTCGGCTTTCTGTGAACAGACGGAGGAGCTGAACAAGGAGGTGGCGGTGAGCACCGAGTCCCTGCAGTCGTCCCGCTCCGAGGTCACCGAGGTCAAGCGCTCGCTGCAGAGTCTGGAGATCGAGCTCCAGGCTCAGCTCAGCATGGTGAGTCCCCGGCAGCCCCCGGACCCCCCGCCCAGCAGGTCCGAGCCCTCTGACCCTCCCCCCTCTCCTCAGAAAGCGTCTCTGGAGGGCACGCTGGCCGACACCCAGAACCGCTACGCCTCCATGCTGGCCGGCTTCCAGCGGCAGGTCACGTCTCTGGAGGAGCAGCTGGTGCAGCTGAAGGCCGACCTGGAGCGGCAGGGCCACGAGTACCAGATGCTGCTGGACACCAAGACCCGGCTGGAGATGGAGATCGCCGAGTACAGGAGGCTGCTGGACGGGGAGCTGGCAGGGTGAGTCCGGCCGGGCCGGGCCGGGTCGCACTGCAAACACTCAAATCTTACCAAGTAGATTTTCCTCATTTCTAGTCAAAATATCTCATCACACTAAAAATAAGACAAAATGACCTAAAGAGAAACGTTTCAGTGAGATGTAGGAACTTGTTTTAAGACGATGCTTCTTACTTCTAGAAATCTTATCAAGAACATTTCTCTTGTTCTATCGGCAGAAAAACATCTTGGCCACTCCTAAAATAAGTAAAATTCATTTTCTTATTTAAAACTTGCCTCAAACATCGGTGGGAGACGTGAGTTATCAAGCTATTCCCGAAATCACGTGAAAACTCACCGTTTTTTTGATGCGAGTTATCGTGCGATTTCTGAACAAGATTTGGACACAAACTCCAAAACAAACATTGATCTCCAGGTGATGTAGATACTTTGGTTCATGTCTCCTCTCTAGTATGATGTCGGACACTCGTTGAGACTATCGAGTCCTTCACGGTGGAAAAAAAGCAGGTTTTTAGGGTGAACTGAGACGCGGGGGCCAGTTGCCCCATACTCATCATTAGCTGCTGCTCGGCTGCCTGTCAGATAAATACTGGAGCTTTCTGGAACATTAATTTCTCCATCACTCACACATATGAAAGGACATGAAAACACACCCCAAAATCAGAAATGGAGGAATTCCCCTTTAACATGTTGGTGTCAGAAGCATTGCCATGCAGGAGAAAACCTCGCTGACGTGACTCTGCCGTGTGTTTGCTTCCTCAGCTCGTCATCCTCCACCACCACCACCAGGAAGGTGGTGATCGTCACCAAGGAGGTCACCGAGGATGGAGAGGTCACGACCGAGACTCAGGAGATCTCGTGAGACGCCGACGGGGGGGCCAACGTCTGTTCTCACCAATAAAAACTCTCCTGATGAAAAAACCAGTCTGTTTGTCCTTCATCCCAGCAGAAACCAGCATGGCTTCACCCTGCTGGTTCTGGTTCTGGTTCTGGGTCCAGTTCTGCTCAAACACTGACCTGTTCAGCCCATTCATACCCTACGGTAAATATGGATACGGATGCTTTCATCCGTATCCATTAGATACGCAAAAAAATTAGATATCACAAACCCTCACCTGAACCGTCGTCCTGCGAGTCAAAATCTGAATATGTTCATACACATTAATCTAAGATTTTATTTAAAAATGGTTCCTTCAGTCAGATCCTCCACAGAAACGTCACCATAGCAAGATGGTGATGACATTTTACAGTTTTTAGCTAACTGTGCTAAAATGGTAGAGTTAGCATAAATAATCTTTTAGCTAGCTAGAGCTGTACAATGTTTTTATATGAATCCAAAGTTTTTACACAAAAATCATTAAATATCCATAAACTACAAGCTGTTTGGTAATGACACGTGATAAAAAAATATCCTGCAATGAGTTAAAAACGTGCTGTTCCAGTATTTAAACGTCCGTTTTCTGTCCAACATGAGCTGGATATCAATATTAACGGACAGACATATTTGTTTTTACAAAAATAATAATAAATGGATTAGACATTTTTGTCAAACATGATAAGAAATCACTAATTCTGTTGTATTTTAAGGAATTTATACAAAAAATAGCACAATTTTGTCATTTTTTTGTAGAAAAATAAAACACTGCATATCTAAAACCTGTTCTGCGGACAAAAGGAAAACAGTGAAATAGCTCCATAAAAATGCTTTAAAATGTTTAAAAAATGCTTTAATGAAGGTGAAATTTTAGACAGACATGAGGAATTTTATACACCACGACTGGTTCTTAAACATTTATATACGTTTATATGTTTTCTTAAGATTCATCAGACACAAAAAGGCCTGAAATCAAATAAACACCCATCCGGAAGTCGTTCCATCCGTCAGTATGTGTTGCTAGACAGCTTACAAATCTGGAGCGCTCGAGCAACACCCCCAGAAAGACAGAGTTACAGTTCACCCATTTGTGAAAACTGAAGAAGAGGAGGAAGAGGAAGTTTCATAATGTCAAAAGTTTAAATCACTCTGACATGACACCGTTTCGTACACTTACATATAGCTATTTTCCGCCTTTTTTTAAGTAGAAGCCGCAAAACTACCTCCTCTACCGACGCCATGTTCATGATTGTCGATGGTGGCGAATTTCAACGCAACACTGCCCCCTAAAGCAGCGGATCTCAAGCTTTTTCATGATGGGTCCAAGTTTCCAGTCCAAACTGGTCCAGGTTCATATTTAAGTGTAATGATCATTTTAGGTTTATTTATTTAATAACTAAAGCAAATCCAGCTGCCTTTAACAGACTGGACCTGTGAAATGTGGCTGATAAACATGAATAACATCATATAAAATATATTCTGAGATGGTCACAAACACATTTATATCACACGTATAATTCATGGAATAAAATCAGACTCCTACAAGAACAAATCAGAATTAGGCTATAAACACAAAATCTACAACATTTTACTACAAAAAGAGGAACAACAGAAAAAATTGATGGAAACTGATTTAAAAAAGAGATAAAATGCTGCAGTAATAGATCACATTGGAAATAAAAAGGCTCAGTTTAAATAATCTGTAAAACGTGGATTTTTTTTTAAGACAAACCATTAAAGCACAAAATTTCATTGAACAATTTATTTATTTAAACTTTTCTTAGAATTTTTTAAAAAACTTCCAAACAAAACAGACATTTTCTGCATCAACAGCTGATTTTCTCTCTTTAAAAAAAATCCTGTCTTTCCAACGAGTGTTAGATGTTTCTAGATGAAGCTGCAGATGCTTCAGGGCTTCTGTTAGCGTTAGCATTAACGTTAGCATTAGCTGGTGCTCCATCCATCTTCTCAGCTCTGCTTTATCTCCACTCACTAATCCGAATTTAATTGGAGTGGGTTTTTGCCTCTTTAGGGGCGGTTTGGGACCATTTTTGTCTTCATTATTTCGTTTTAATTCTTCTTTACGTTAGCTACAGGCTAGCGGCTAGCTGAGTGTCTTCTTCTGCTTGTTTGTTGAACTCTGACATTTTAGCGCCACCAGGTGGGGGGAGGCTACATTACAACTCATCCAGTCATAAATAACAGTGTAAATATACGGTCCTCGCGGCCTCTAGGTAGCGCCAGAGCATAGATAGCCTATCACTATGCTGTCTCCGACGCTGATGTCCATTAAGCAATACTTCAGCTCGGCCGCCATCTTGGGCAGGGGAAGCTGCATCTACTCATTATTAGTCAATGTAGTCAGAGATATCTTGATTAAATACTCCTTAACTGACTCAGTTTCCAACCGATTTAAAAGCTGTTTGGTTTATTATAAATTTTTATGATAAAACATGTAAGGGATAATGTATGGAACGCAGGTCATTATCGGGAAATACTGACAGACAGGGCGAATGCAGACCCCAACGCGAAATACTTACAAAAGTCAGTGAATTATTGGGTATTATTGAATATCATTTATCAATGGACTTATTGTGGACTACATCAGTTTTGTTCTTATCAACTAAGGTGTCAAGAATTTTTTAAATTTCAGTGAATGTTAAAACTAAGTTGTCTGACTAAAGGGTTTTGGACCTGATATGTTTTTCTTGGCTTCTTCCAAAACTCCTTTTCAAACTATGTTTTAACACCAAATGTGAGCGTTTGTTTTTCATTTCAGTTCAAAATAAAAGAAAGAAAAAAAAAAGACACCTGTGTCCAGCTGTCCAAGGTTATTATCTAGTTAACTAAAACTAATGAAAAAACTAAATCTAAAATTGAAAAAACATTTTCGTTAACTGAAATAAAAATAAAAATGACGATAACTAACTGAAACTGTATTGTGTCTTTACAAAACTAACTAAAATTATTGCAAAAACATCCTTAGTTCTAGTCTTTGTAAATTTGTTGAATACATTAACTTTTGGGGTTGATATGAAATCTATTCCTATTTAATGTATTTACTTTCCTCAAACGGTTTTACTCCGAGGGACTTTCTGATGATTTTGAATGTCATTTCAGACAAATAGCTATAATTTACAGGGGGAAAAAATCCTAAAAACTTAAACTAACCCTGAAACTTATAAAAACTAGACTAAAACTAAGCAATTTCCAAAAAATAAAAACTAATAAAAATTAGTAAACCTGTTCAAGAAACTAACTAAAACTAACTGAATTGAAAAACAAAAAGTCAAAACTACTGTAAATACAAACTGAAACTAATTAAAAATCTAAAACTATTATAACCTTGCACCTGTCTGATAATTCTGAATCATTATGGTCATAAAATGCAGGAATAAAGTTCTTCATGTTCAGAGGACCAACGTGTCCACTGGAGGACGCCACAGCTCAGAGGACGGACCAGAGGTTCATCTCAGAACAGGGCTGATATCAGACCTGTCCAACCTGGACGGATGGTTCAGATTACTTTATTAATCTCTGCAGGGGATTAAATATTTCTAGTGTAAACATGTCTATATCTGCTGTAAACATTTTAATATCTGTTGTAAACATGTTTATATCTGTTATAAACATGTTTATATCTGTTGTAAACATGTCTATTTCTGCTGTAAACATGTTTATTTATTATTGTTTATTATTCAGATCCCCGTTAGCTTTTGTCCCGTCTTCCTGGGGTCCTACACAAATAAAATCATCACATAAACATTCAACAATTAGACAACTATGCAACAACCATGAACATGCTGGAAAAGACGAAGTGAAAGCAACTTTTAAGGTGATATAAGCAGAATTATGAACAATCACCAACGTTTGTGCCGGGAGGGTTTAGAACAGGCTTATTTGCATGAAATGTTTCTGTTGCTTTGTCTTGGATATACATTTTGTGCTGGTATGCGTCTTGTAATCAGTCAGTGAATTCCATCCCGCAACAGTTGGATTACAGCTGATTTAAGTCGTTCTGTTCTGGGTTTTGGTGGTTCAGTATCACCTGAAATGGCTCGTCTTGTCATATGATGGTGTAAATTCCGTGTGTGTTCAACTTGTTCACAGAAATGTTGTAGTTTTGAACGTTAAAACATGTCAAAAACATTTTGGACATAAACTCTTGAGAAGCTGTGAAAGTAGCTTAAACTGGACAGAAAGCCATGAAAGATTGTTGTGCATTTCTGTAACGTGTAGAACCCTGGAGAACCAACCTGCAGCTTTATTTTCAGCTTTTTGTCATTTGTCAAGTCTTTTTTGAAGCAGATGAGAAAATGGCGGAGCTATAATGTGTATATCTGTTGTAAAGATGTTTATATCTGTTATAAACATGTTTATATCTACCGCAAATATGTTTATATCTGCTGTAAACATGTTAATATCTGTTATAAACATGTTTATATCTGCTGTAAAGACGTTGATTTATGCTGTAAACATGTTAATATCTGTTGTAAACATGTTTATATCTGTTGTAAACATGTTTATATCTGCTGCAAACATACTGTAACTGTGTTCTCCACTGGAGTTTTTGCTTGGAAAATCTCCAGTGAGAAGCAACTGTCTGGACCAGCACGCAGCAGAAGACCAGTCCGGGTAACTGGACCAGCATGCAGCAGAAGACCAGACCGCGTATCAGGACCTGCATGCAGCAGAAGACCAGACCGGGTATCTGGACCAGCACGCAGCAGAAGACCAGACCGGGTATCTGGACCAGCACGCAGCAGAAGACCAGACCGGGTATCTGGACCAGCACGCAGCAGAAGACCAGACCGCTTATCTGGACCAGAATCCCGGGTACCAGGACAACAGAAGATGGGGAGATGTTGCTGGTCCGAGTCTGGGAGGACAGGGATCCGTCCCCAGGACTAGGATACTTGTTCTAAAGGGAAACTGATGTGGACTGTGAGAGTAATGTGACCTTCACGGCTGAGTTCAGTTGAATAACTGAGCAGCTCCTCCTCCAGCTTCTGTTTTCATTCCAGTCCCGACATTGTTGTTTGCTACGTTGACAGATCTGTTGTTGATGCTGGACCGGATCCAGAAGCCCTCGGGTTTAGAAACCAGAGACAGGTTTCACACCAGTCATTACAGTTTTATATTTCTGAGATAATTACACACTCTCACTGAACCAGGAAATAAAAGAAAGGGTAGAAACCCCATCTGGGAGAGATGAACAATGTTCATAACTGATACACATGTATTAACGGTTGATACATGCAGTACCGCAGGAAGGTGAGAAAACTTCTCTTACCTGAGAAGCTTCCAAGAATGCAAGTTATGGTTGTTTATTTCATGCAAACGAGAAGAACTGCTGTCTCCTTCAAACCAGCATCAAATCTTTCAGCTACAAAGCTCCTAGATGCAGATGCAGGGGTCCACGAAGGAAGCTAACGCAGCAGATGTCCAGCCTAGAACTGGTCCAGATCAGTCTGGCTGGAACTGGTCTTCATGGTTCCTGTCCTGCATAGCTGAGTCCGTTGGTCTGGTTTCTGGGTCGGGGTAGGGACCACATCTGGACCACAGATGCGTTCTGCCTGGTTCTGGGTCTAAAACTGCAGCCATTGTCATCAAAAACAATGGTTATGCAATCCAGTAGCAACGGTGGTGTGAATCATGTGACTACAAGAGACAGAAATGAAAATCTAAAACGTCTAAAAGCTGTTTTTGGGAGTACAATACCATGGATGTTGATGTAAGAACTTAAAGGATAACTTTCTTTTTTTCAACCTGGACCTTATTTCCAGGGTCGCTTTCACACCTGACCAAGCGGACTCGGTCCGATTGGGGAGCTGAAAGGTCCAACATTGTTGCATTAATCATTCGTTTCGGTTCGGCTTTCACACTGTGATTTATGATGCGCTCCGAACTTTCTGAGAAGCATTACGTGGTTGAAATGGCCGCCCGTTGATTGGACAGAAGTAGGAGCAGAAATCCCTCCCACCCCAGAAAAGCTGAGCGCAGATGGAGAAAAACAAAACTACAGGTTCATTATGACATCTATAAAGAGAAACTTCACTTTTATAATTTACAGCTGAGGAATGCAGGAATTCGTATTTTTCTGACATCATCACTAAAAACGGTCATAATGCTCGGGCCTTATTTGCTACAGTCAACAGGCTAACAAACCCTCCTGTGTCAGTAGCACCTGAATTTTATTCCACCAAAGCCTGCAATGACTTTGCCAAATTTTTCACAGACAAAATCCAAATTATTAGACAAGATGTTGGTTCAACAACAGCAGGTTCAGGTCTTGTATCGTGTCCACCAAGTCTAAACACCATGACACAGTTTTATCCCATTACTAGCAAAGAACTGGAGGACATCTTGCATCAACTGAACTCCTCCTCTTGCTGTTTGGACATCCTGCCCACTGTTTTTTAAAAAAGGTCTCAAAGACCTTGGAGTCAGATCTGCTTCAGATTGTGAACTCCTCTCTAACGTCAGGTGTTTTCCCAGAGTCACTGAAAACAGCTGTGATCAAACCTCTGCTAAAAAAGGAGAATCTAGACAAGACACAGATGAGCAGCTACAGGCCGATCTCCAATCTTCCATTTTTAAGTAAGATCATTGAAAAAGCAGCCTTTCACCAGCTTAAGGACTTTTTAAGAGAAAACAACCGTTATGATGTCTTCCAGTCAGGTTTTAGACAGCACCACAGCACAGAGACTGCTCTGACTAAAGTCATGAATGACATATGTCTGAATACTGACAGTGGAAAAATGTCAGTGTTGGTTTTACTGGATCTCAGTGCTGCATTTGATACAGTTGACCACATTATATTACTCCAACGACTGGAGAAGTGGGCGGGTCTCTCTAGTTCTGTACTAAACTGGTTCAAAACATACTTGGAGAACAGGAAGTACTTTGTGTCAGTAGGTAATTTTTCATCTGAGCAGACAAAAATGACCTGTGGAGTTCCCCAGGGCTCTATCCTGGGGCCTCTTCTGTTTAACATCTACATGCTCCCACTGGCTCAGGTATAAAGAACAACAATATTAGTTACCATAGCTACGCAGATGACACACAGCTATATATTACAGTGTCACCAGGAGACCGGGGCCCTGTACAGGCTCTTGGTAAATGTATTGATGAGATTAATGACTGGATGTGCCTCAACTTTCTTCAGCTGAACAAAAACAAAACTGAGGTGATTGTTTTTGGAGCCAAAGAGAAACGACAGCAAGTTGTCACAGAACTTCAGTCCATACACCTAAAAAACACCAACCAGACCAGAAATCTGGGTGTAGCGATGGACTCTGACCTAAAAACCACCAACCAGCCCAGAAATCTGGGTGAAGCGATGGACTCTGCCCTAAAAACCACCAACCAGCCCAGAAATCTGGGTGTAGTGATGGACTCAGACCTAAAAACCACCAACCAGCCCAGAAATCTGGGTGTAGTGATGGACTCAGACCTAAAAACCACCAACCAGGCCAGAAATCTGGGTGTAGCAATGGACTCAGACCTAAAAACCACCAACCAGACCAGAAATCTGGGTGTAGTGATGGACTCAGACCTAAAAACCACAAATCAGGCCAGAAATCTGGCTGTAGTGATGGAGTCAGACCTAAAAACCACCAATCAGGCCAGAAATCTGGGTGTAGTGATGGACTCAGACCTAAAAACCACCAACCAGGCGAGAAATCTGGGTGTAGTGATGGACTCAGACCTAAAAACCACCAACCAGTCCAGAAATCTGGGTGTAGCAATGGACTCAGACCTAAAAACCACCAATGAGGCCAGAAATCTGGGTGTAGCGATGGACTGTGACCTAAAAACCACCAACCAGCCCAGAAATCTGGGTGTAGTGATGGACTCAGACCTAAAAACCACCAACTAGCCCAGAAATCTGGGTGTAATGATGGACTCAGACCTAAAAACCACCAACCAGGCCAGAAATCTGGGTGTAGCAATGGACTCAGACCTAAAAACCACCAACCAGACCAGAAATCTGGCTGTAGTGATGGACTCAGACCTAAAAACCACCAATCCGGCCAGAAATCTGGCTGTAGTGATGGACTCAGACCTAAAAACGACCAACCAGGCCAGAAATCTGGGTGTAGCAATGGACTCTGACCTAAAAAACCACCAACCAGACCAGAAATCTGGCTGTAGTGATGGACTCTGACCTAAAGACCACCAATCAGGCCAGAAATCTGGGTGTAGTGATGGACTCAGACCTAAAAACCACCAACCAGGCCAGAAATCTGGGTGTAGTGATGGACTCAGACCTAAAAACCACCAACCAGCCCAGAAATCTGGGTGTAGTGATGGACTCAGACCTAAAAACCACCAACCAGGCCAGAAATCTGGGTGTAGCAATGGACTCAGACCTAAAAACCACCAATCAGACCAGAAATCTGGCTGTAGTGATGGACTCAGACCTAAAAACCACCAATCAGGCCAAAAATCTGGCTGTAGTGATGGACTCAGACCTAAAAACCACCAATCAGACCAGAAATCTGGCTGTAGTGATGGACTCAGACCTAAAAACCACCAACCAGGCGAGAAATCTGGGTGTAGTGATGGACTCAGACCTAAAAACCACCAACCAGCCCAGAAATCTGGGTGTAGCAATGGACTCAGACCTAAAAACCACCAACCAGACCAGAAATCTGGCTGTAGTGATGGACTCAGACCTAAAAACCACCAATCAGGCCAGAAATCTGGCTGTAGTGATGGACTCAGACCTAAAAACCACCAATCAGGCCAGAAATCTGGGTGTAGTGATGGACTCAGACCTAAAAACCACCAACCAGCCCAGAAATCTGGCTGTAGTGATGGACTCAGACCTAAAAACCACCAACCAGACCAGAAATCTGGCTGTAGTGATGGACTCAGACCTAAAAACCACCAATGAGGCCAGAAATCTGGGTGTAGCGATGGACTGTGACCTAAAAACCACCAACCAGCCCAGAAATCTGGGTGTAGTGATGGACTCAGACCTAAAAACCACCAACTAGCCCAGAAATCTGGGTGTAATGATGGACTCAGACCTAAAAACCACCAACCATCCCAGAAATCTGGGTGTAGCAATGGACTCAGACCTAAAAACCACCAACCAGACCAGAAATCTGGCTGTAGTGATGGACTCAGACCTAAAAACCACCAATCCGGCCAGAAATCTGGCTGTAGTGATGGACTCAGACCTAAAAACGACCAACCAGGCCAGAAATCTGGGTGTAGCAATGGACTCTGACCTAAAAAACCACCAACCAGACCAGAAATCTGGCTGTAGTGATGGACTCTGACCTAAAGACCACCAATCAGGCCAGAAATCTGGGTGTAGTGATGGACTCAGACCTAAAAACCACCAACCAGGCCAGAAATCTGGGTGTAGTGATGGACTCAGACCTAAAAACCACCAACCAGCCCAGAAATCTGGGTGTAGTGATGGACTCAGACCTAAAAACCACCAACCAGGCCAGAAATCTGGGTGTAGCAATGGACTCAGACCTAAAAACCACCAACCAGCCCAGAAATCTGGGTGTAGTGATGGACTCAGACCTAAAAACCACCAACCAGGCCAGAAATCTGGGTGTAGCAATGGACTCAGACCTAAAAACCACCAATCAGACCAGAAATCTGGGTGTAGTGATGGACTCAGACCTAAAAACCACCAACCAGCCCAGAAATCTGGGTGTAGTGATGGACTCAGACCTAAAAACCACCAACCAGCCCAGAAATCTGGGTGTAGCAATGGACTCAGACCTAAAAACCACCAACCAGACCAGAAATCTGGCTGTAGTGATGGACTCAGACCTAAAAACCACCAATCAGGCCAGAAATCTGGCTGTAGTGATGGACTCAGACCTAAAAACCACCAATCAGGCCAGAAATCTGGGTGTAGTGATGGACTCAGACCTAAAAACCACCAACCAGGCCAGAAATCTGGGTGTAGCAATGGACTCAGACCTAAAAACCACCCAACCAGACCAGAAATCTGGGTGTAGTGATGGACTCAGACCTAAAAACCACCAACCAGCCCAGAAATCTGGCTGTAGTGATGGACTCAGACCTAAAAACCACCAATCAGGCCAGAAATCTGGCTGTAGTGATGGACTCAGACCTAAAAACCACCAACCAGACCAGAAATCTGGCTGTAGTGATGGACTCAGACCTAAAAACAACCAATCAGACCAGAAATCTGGGTGTAGTGATGGACTCAGACCTAAAAACCACCAACCAGCCCAGAAATCTGGGTGTAGTGATGGACTCAGACCTAAAAACCACTACCAGGCCAGAAATCTGGGTGTAGCAATGGACTCAGACCTAAAAACCACCAACCAGACCAGAAATCTGGCTGTAGTGATGGACTCAGACCTAAAAACCACCAACCAGCCCAGAAATCTGGGTGTAGTGATGGACTCAGACCTAAAAACCACCAACCAGGCCAGAAATCTGGGTGTAGCAATGGACCCAGACCTAAAAACCACCAACCAGACAAGAAATCTGGCTGTAGTGATGGACTCAGACCTAAAAACAACCAATCAGGCCAGAAATCTGGCTGTAGTGATGGACTCAGACCTAAAAACCACCAATCAGGCCAGAAACCAGGGTGTAGTGATGGACTCAGACCTAAAAACCACCAACCAGCCCAGAAATCTGGGTGTAGTGATGGACTCTGACCTAAAAACCAACCAGCCCAGAAATCTGGGTGTAGTGATGGACTCAGACCTAAAAACCACCAACCAGCCCAGAAATCTGGGTGTAGTGATGGACTCAGACCTAAAAACCACCAACCAGCCCAGAAATCTGGGTGTAGCAATGGACTCTGACCTAAAAACCAACCAGCCCAGAAATCTGGGTGTAGTGATGGACTCAGACCTAAAAACCACCAACCAGGCCAGAAATCTGGCTGTAGTGATGGACTCAGACCTAAAAACCACCAATCAGGCCAGAAATCTGGCTGTAGTGATGGACTCTGACCTAAAAACCACCAATCAGGCCAGAAATCTGGGTGTAGGGATGGACTCAGACCTAAAAACCACCAATCAGGCCAGAAATCTGGCTGTAGTGATGGACTCTGACCTAAAAACCACCAACCAGACCAGAAATCTGGGTGTAGGGATGGACTCAGACCTAAAAACCACCAACCAGCCCAGAAATCTGGCTGTAGTGATGGACTCAGACCTAAAAACCACCAACCAGACCAGAAATCTGGGTGTAGTGATGGACTCAGACCTAAAACCACCAATCAGGCCAGAAATCTGGGTGTAGTGATGGACTCAGACCTAAAAACCACCAACCAGACCAGAAATCTGGGTGTAGTGATGGACTCAGACCTAAACTTTGAAAAACACATCAAAGCGATCACTAAATCAGCCGACTATCACCTGAAGAACATCTCAAGGATCAAAGATCTGATGTCTCAGGATAATCTGGAAAAACTAGTCCATCATCATCTTCAGTCGGCTTGACTACTGTAACAGCGTCTTTACTGGTCTACCTAAAAACCAGTTAAACAGCTGCAGCTCATTCAGAACTCTGCTGCCCGAGTTCTCACAAAGACCAGAAAAGTGGACCACATCAGTCCAGTTCTGAGGTCTTTACACTGGCTGCCGGTCCATCAGAGAATAGACTTTAAAGTTCTGCTGCTGGTCTATAAAGCTCTGAATGGTTTAGGCCCAAAATACATCAGTGACCTCTGACCCAGTATGAACCTGCTAGACCCCAGGTCATCTGGATCTGGTCTTTTATCAGTTCCCAGAGTCAGAACCAGACATGGAGAAGCTGCGTTCAGCTTCTATGCTCCACATGTCTGGAACAAACTCCCAGAAAGTCTCAGATCAGCTGAACCCACCTGTTCTCAGCTGCATTTACGTAGATTTTATTTAAAAGTTAAAATCTGCACGTCTTTATATTCTCTCATTTTATTCTTAAATGCTTTTAATTTGGAATCATACTTCTAAATTTTTTTTCTCTCCCTTTTGCTTAAAATGTTTAATGTAAAGCACTTTGAATTGTTCTGTACATAAAATGTGCTATACAAATAAACTTGCTTTACCTTGCCTAGTGTCCAGAATTTACTGGAAAAGTAGATTTTTAGAGACTAAACAGTACTACATCAGTACTACATCAGTACTACATCGCGTCTCCTGCAAGCACGCCGATGCGCGTTCATGAAACTATGTAAGCCACAGCAGACGAGATCGCGCGTTCTCTTTTTCTTTCTTTCTTTGTTTTAAATCAACATCAACCCCTCTTGGACCCTCTTGTGTTTGTCCCAGTTTGTCTGCAGCTCAGTCGCTCTTAGCACAATGTAAACAGCAAATTTCTTCTTCTATGCTTGTATTATCGGCAGAGTAGGCTCTGAACACCGAGGCTTCCATAGTTTCGTGAACGCGCATATGTGCACTTGGTGAAAGTAAGACGTAGTACTGTTTAGGCTCTAAAAATATACTAAACAAAGTTGTTTTGAGTAAATTCTTCTTCTATGCTTGCATTATCGGCAGAGTAGGCTCTGAGCTCATTGTGACGTTAAAGGAGGTGCAGCAGAACTATGAAGGATTTTAAAAAGTAGGCACACATTGGCATGCAATATTAGATAATTGAAGTTTAGCAAATCATATGCAGAGAGAATATTGCAGTGATGGATTTCTTGTCAAGTATTTTTTTTGCACTTTTGAATAAAGATTCAAGAGGCTGTAAAACTGTTTTGCCTGCTTGCGATCAACTGGTCACTCAACACAATAAACACGAGAAAATCATGGAATTTAGACACATACGACACATCTGTTGTCAGAGAGCCTTGTATGTACTTAAAGTTTGCCAGACTTAATTTCAAAGAACTTCTGAGCGTCTTGACATGTTTTTTAAACGTCAACATTGAATCTAAAGTGACCCCTAAATGACTAAAGTCACAAACATTTTTGATTTTCCATCCATTTATATGAATATTTGGACGATTTATTATTTTTCTTCTGTTTGTAAAGACGTAGCAAGTCTCTTCTGTGTTCATTGTGAGAGCAGATTTTTGCAACCATCAGCAACTTTTTTTCAATTTCTCTGTTAATCTCATGGCCACTTCTGCAGCACTTTTTCCATGAGTAAACAGAACAGTATCGTCTGCGTATGTGATAACGTTAATATCACACACTGAGGGCAGGTCATTGAAGTACAAACTAAAAAGCAGAGGCCCCAAAATAGAGCCCTGTGGAACCCCCATGGTGCAGTCTTTAAAGGAGCACAGTGTGTGATTTACTCTTAACTGTTTCCTACCACTCAGGTGTGATTTAAACCATCTTATTGTATGATTTGACAGTTTATAATTTGAGCATTCTTACAGTAAGGTGCAGTGACGGACGGTGTCAAAAGCCTTTCCTAAGTCCAGAAAAATTGCTACAACTACCCCTCTTTGGTCTAAGCTTGATTTAATTTCTCTCAGCAAGTAAGAACAAGTGCTTCTGTGCAATATTTCCTTCGAAAACCAAACTGCAAGAGATTTAATAGAGCATTGGTATCTAGATGTTCGGCTAATGCTAAAACTTTGTTTATTTTCTACTTTTAGAAACCATGAATGAATAAAGTTTGGATTTTATGACTTGCAAGTGATGACACAGAGAAGACCCTGGACCCAAGCCTGAGGTTTTTTTTATCTGTAAATGACATATTTGCATCAGTAACAGACCAGAACCTGACAATACGTGGAACCGAGATGCATCTCAGACCTTCTGGAACCTTCCAGGCGGGTCAGGTCTCTGTCCTCAGAGTCTGGACTCAACCAAAAGAAGCTGTCTTCAGCTCTAAAGCAGCAGAAATAGCAGAAGACAGCTGCAGATCTGCAGAGACGGAACAGTAAAAAACGATCCTCTTCCTTTTTATTTGACGTGAATAAGCTTAAATTCATGTTTTATGATGCATCTGCCAGTTTGAAGTTCTGTAACTGCCCTCTAATGACGAGTGGGACCAGCTGAGACTTGTTCTGGTTTCTGCAGAACATTAAATGCTCATTAAAGCTGGAGCCTTTGTCACAGTTATCGATGCATGTGGTTGGAATTTGCCTCGAGGATCTCACAGGATCGGAACTTCTGCAGGTTTAAAGGATTAGAGCTGATTGCTGGTATTTAACAGCACCTGAAGCGTCAAGTAAAATCCAAAGTTCAACTGGATCGGCAAAACTTCCTCCTGGGGTGGGTGTGGCGCTGTCCTGCAGAGAGGCCAGGTCCCTCGGGTCATTGGGGTCTCCATATTTATCATAAACCAGATTCTCTCGTGTCACCAAGTCTACTTATTTACCCTGAACCAGGTTCCTCGGGTCTTCAGGGTCTCCTTATTTACCTTGAACCAGGTTCCTCGGGTCATTGGGGTCTCCACCTGAACCAGATCCCTCGGGTCATTGGGGTCTCCACCTGAACCAGGTCACTCGGGTCATTGGGGTCTCCACCTAAACCAGATCCCTCGGGTCATTGGGGTCTCCACCTAAACCAGGTCCCTCGGGTCATTGGGGTCTCCACCTGAACCAGGTCACTCGGGTCATTGGGGTCTCCACCTAAACCAGATCCCTCGGGTCATTGGGGTCTCCACCTAAACCAGGTCCCTCGGGTCATCGGGGTCCCCTTATCTACCCTGATCCAGGTCCCTCAGGTCATCGGGGTCTCCTTATTTACCTTGAACCAGGTCCCTCGGGTCATAGGGGTCTCCTTATTTACCTTGAACCAGGTCCCTCGGGTCATTGGGGTCTCCTTATTTACCTTGAACCAGGTCCCTCGGGTCATCGGGGTCTCCTTATTTACCTTGAACCAGGTCCCTCGGGTCATAGGGGTCTCCTTATTTACCTTGAACCAGGTCCCTCGGGTCATTGGGGTCTCCTTATTTACCTTGAACCAGGTCCCTCGGGTCATCGGGATCTCCTTATTTACCTTGAACCAGGTCCCTCGGGTTATCAGGATCTCCTTATTTACCCTGAACCAGGTCCCTCGGGTCGTCGGGGTCTCCTTATTGACCTTGAACCAGGTCCCTCGGGTCATCAGGGTCTCCTTATTTACCTTGAACCACTTCAGCATGGCGCTTTGCACATCTTTCATTGACAGACTAGTTTACAGCTTTTCCATCACGTCTGAGAACAGTTCCATGTGAAAGGTGAGGCGTAGATGGAATTATAGCAGCTATTGGACAGAGAAGTTCTAATAATGCAGTTCTATGAACATCCCGCCTTAGATTTAGTTTTAGGAACTACCCTCTCCAGAGAAATGCTTTCATTTTGCATTCGCATGAGTCCGGGATCTCGATGGGGGCCAATGTGACGCCACCGTCTGTGACGTTTACGTGTTACTTTAGCGCTACACTCAACAACGAAACAAATGAAAGAAGAAAACAGTTCTAAGACGAGCCTCCGAAACCCTCTGAACCTCCTCTGTGGAGCCAGAAGACCTTTGACCTCTCCGTATATCCAGTTTTCCCAGACCCTTCATCTGAGTGTGTTTTTGTTGTTGCTACGATCTCGGTTACAGCTGTGGGACTTGCAGAGATCAGGCAAGGGGCGGAGCTAGCCAGTGTTACCAAACACCTTTGTATTTGAGTTCCTATGGGACCAAGAAAAGGCCCAGCCTCAGAGTAGGAGTTAAAATGGGCCGTGGTCCCTAGATCCTATATGTCCGAACGCTCCAAGCAACGGCCGGGTTCCTGAAAAGGTTCTAGGAAATTAAAAAAGGTTCCTACAGTTTGAAAGCACCAGAAGTTTCATCAGCAGGCCGAACCATTAACCTCCACCTGCTGTTCATTAGCTTCTCTGGCCCTGATGATGATGAAACCTCGTTGAGTAACTCTCTCCGAGGTGGTGAGAGTGAATTTGTTCACCAGGTTAACCGCTGCTGGTATGAGCTTTGCTGTCACCTGATGATTGAACGTGTCACTCTAAATGAAATACTTTCAGCGACGCTGTCACACACCTGGAACACCTGAGGGGGGAATAAATCAGCAGGTGCGCTGAGCTGCAGCAGGACCTGCTGGGTCGGCGGATCAAACATGACAGATGAGTGCTGGCTCGGCGCTGCTGGAGGGAGGGAGAGGTTTTATTTCTGAGGGAGAAGTCAATGTTTGTGGGAGTGGAAACTGGTTCGGGAACATTTCCCGAGTGTCACAAAGCAAGCAGGAGCTTTCAGGTTGATGTGATTTATTGTGTGTTTACAGAGTCGATGAGGGTGTGATCCACTCCGAGCTCCGGTGCTGAAAGATAAGCCTTGAGGAGGGTGTGTGTGTGCGTGGGTGTGTGTGTGAGGGGGGGTTAATAAGAACAGGGATGGTCACTGCTAGAAAGTTGCTGAGGCGAAGGTTAAACATATTTCAACTGAGTTAATGTAACCTCTTCTAGATTTAAAGGGATAGTACAACCACAGAATGATGGTCCTTCATCTACTAATCCTACTTTTTAATATCTCAACTGCAGCCTGAGATCTGGGGGGCTTTCACTATCCACCGACTTTCATATAATAGAGTTCAGTGGCGACTGAACCAAAAAGGTCCATAAAAGTCCACAAAAACTTGTCTATATTTCTCCAAACTGCTCGTCCAATGTAATCCAAGTGTCCTGAGTGGGTAGCGTCCAGAATTTACTGGAAACCACATCATTTAGTAGATTTTAATAGCCCAAACAGTAGAACATCTAGCTGCCGCAAAGCCCTGTGAGTTTACGACACTACAGAAGCTGTGGCGTTCAGAGCCTACTCTGCCAATAATGCAAGCATAGAAGAAGAAATTCGCTGTTTACATTGTGCAAAGAGCAAACGAGCTGCAGACAAACACAAGAGGGGTTGATATTGATTTAAAAGAGAGAACGCGCCATCTTGTCTGCCGTGGCTTCCATAGTGTTCGTGAACTTGCAGGGATGCGCTTTGCAGCATTTGCGGCAAAACAACCAATAAGATTTTAAATGAACTGGCCCCCCAATACATTTCAGATTGCCTCCAAATTTTTGCTCCAGCGCACGCTCTGAGGTCTGGGAGCCAGTCCCAGCTCATGGTCCCAAAGACGAGACTTAAAGGAATAAGTACACCCAAAGAATGATGGGCCTCCATTTTCTACTCACCCCGATGCTGAGCAACACTCTGAAGCACTGAAGGAGATCTGGGAGGCTTCTTGTTATCTGCCGACATTCAAATAATGGAGGTCCCCAACGCCCAAGACAAAAACGTCCAAAAAAGTCCACAAAAATGTGTCAATATTCCTCCATGCTATTTGTTCAATGTAATCCAAGTGTCCTGAGTGAGTAGCATCCTTAATTTACACAAAATGACGTCATCTAGTATATTTTTATAGCCTAATCAGTACTACATTGCAGCTCCTGCAAACACGCCAATGCGCGTTCATGAAACTACAGAAGCCACGGCAGACGAGATCACTCGTTCTCTTTTTGTTTCTTTCTTTATTTTAAATCAATATCAACCCCTCTTGGACCCTCTTGTGTTTGTCTGCAGCTCTGTCGCTCTTAGCACAATATAAACGGCAAATTTCTTCTTCTACTCTTGCATTATCCGCAGAGTAGGCTCTGAACGCCGAGGCTTCCATAGTGTCGCGAACGCGCTTGCAGGAAAAAGGATGTTCTACTGTTTAGGCTCTAAAAATGTAATAGTTGGGGGGGAAATGAGAAGCCTTCCTGATCGCCGGCTGCATTTGAGATATTAAAAAAGTGCTGCAGAGTCTTTCTCACCATGAGGGGAAGTGGAAAATAATATTACATTATTCTGTGGGTGTACTATTCCTTTAAAACAGTCTGTCGTTGGCCCCAGACTGGAACGCTCTGCCGCTTCACGTTCGAACTGCCCCCACTGTGGAGAGCTTCAAGTCTCGTCTGAAGGTCACTTTTATTCTCTGGCTTTTAACACCACGTGACTTGTGTGGTCCTTTGTGTCTTTTATTTATTTTAGTTTATTTTTATTGTTTTAGCTGATTTGTTTAATTGTATTTTATTTTAGTGCATTATACATATAGATATGTGTATATATATATATATATACACACACACACACTGTATATATATTTGGTTTTTTTTTTTTACCATTTTCAGTGTTTTAATGAGAGCTGTACGGAGCAACACTTGTTTGTTTTTTTTTTATCTTATTTCATTTTTATTTCATTTTTATTGCTGGATGTTTTGTATTTGCAGCACTTTGGAGACATGTTCTGATAAATGTGCTTTATAAATAAAATGGATTGGATTGGAAACAACCCCTGGAGAGCGACAGGACTCGGAAAAGAAAAACTCACAAATGTACATATTAGTTTGCAACGTTAGCCAGGCTAGCCATGCTAGCCATGCTAGTTAGACTAAGCAGGCTTTTTGGCAGTTCTCAAGAGACAACAGTCGCCAATGGCGACTTCTTCTCCATGTGGTTGTTTTATTAATCAACAGAAGCATGACGAATGATGAAAAAAAATCACAACTGTTAACTCCATGTTGCTGCTAAGTGTTATGGTGACACGTATGTGCAAACGTCTCTACGCAGTCACCTACCCAAATATAAATGCAGAAAGTGGTGTCCCAATTCCAAGAAGATTACAAAGCTTCATTTTGATGGCTAGTGGTGGGGGGTAGGGTGGACATTGGGATTGGGCCTTAGTCTCTTGAAGAAGCTGAGACATGTGAGATTACTATCTGAATGGCAGCCTGTCCAGTTGCAGAGGTTTTTACTAATGATCTAGTCTGGGCTACAAAAAGTGCCAGAACTGTCCTGTATGCAGATGATACCACTTTGTATTACGCTATAGAAATTCTGTGTTTGTAACTGTTCTTTTTACTGTATGTTTTTCATTTGAACCCCAGGAAGACTAGCTGCTTGCCATGGCAACAGCTAATAGAGATCCTTAATAAAATGACAAATGACAAATTATGAGATAATATACAGGATCAAGATATACTGTGTGTTACTGTATCAGAGTAAGTTCACATGACAAACAGTAGAAGATGTAAATTTATTCCCTCCAAATAGAAAAGAACATTACTTTAAGTGGAAACCAGAGAATAGCAGCCAAGTTCATCTAGGACTGAGTAAAGTCGTAAAGTAATGCTTGACAGCAAGCATCTTTTGTGCTACATGTCATCAAGATGATGGAAACATGACAACGTACAGCTAGCGAACCCCTAAAAACTGAGCTGTGACCGTTGCACTTCTGTTTGGTGAATAAAAAGCTTTGGGTTGTGTTCTGATGTGCGGCTGTGACACAAAAACTCCAAAGCTGGTCACAGGCCAAATTCCTGATTGATCATTCCCGTAATCACTATGATTAATGTTTACTGTAGAGAAGCCAAAAACCACCAGAATTGCACTGGCTGTTCTGCAGGTCATGTAAACAGAATGACAGCTTTTTATTCCGTTGGTGACATTAATCAAAACCAAATTCAACAACACTCGTTAACGTTTCGGCAAACAGAAATCTGAACTCTGAGTTTTGTTCTGCAGTTTCCCACCTCAACCAGTTAATCCTGATAAATGTCATCATGTACAACAGAAGCCATGGATACGGACAGTAACAACAGTGTGTATTCATCTGAATCACAGAAAATATGGAGAGTTTATAGGAATGTAAAGCGTTCTGGAGGCTCACTCCAACATAAAGACCATTACAATAATCTAAACGGGATGAAATAAAAGCATGTATCACTGGTTCAAAGTGCCGCCTGACCGAACAGCTTCAAGCCTTAAGTGATTAAAACAGGACTTGACGACAGCTCTGACTTGGCTGTCCAATTTAAAACCCGGTTGTTCAATTCTCAGTTATTTTAATCACTGGTTAACCCCTAATGGTCGGTTAAATTCTTAACCTGCCATTTGCTAACCAACCGTTAAATATGAGTTGTTCAAAGCCTGGTTAGTTATGCCATCAGCTAACAGCACCATCGTCACCGGTTTACACCAATGTGTCCCAGCGTTAGCAACAAACACCATAATGAGAGATAACTACACCATTAAACTTTAGCGGCAGTCCTAAAGTGCGTTCACTTTAATGTCAAGATAACACACGATTAAAGTTGTTTAAGTTTTAAACAAGATAAACGGGCTGTTAAAGTTAATGGTCGGTTAAATGTATTTAACGGCTGGTTACAAAATAACCAAGTTTTGAACAACTGGGCCCTGATTGTTAATGGTATGTCTAAAGGTGCTTTCAGACTGTAGGAACCTTCTGGAGTTCCTAGAACCTTTTTGGGAACCAGGCTGTTTTTTAGGGCATTCAAACACGTAGGAACCAGGAACCTCAGCCCTCAGTTCCTAGAACCTTTTAAGCGCCTACTCCGAGGCAGGGTCTTTTTAGGGTTCCATAGGAACTGAAATATGTAGATGTTTGGTGATTGGTAAAAATGGACAAGCCCCGCCCCTTTTGTGATCTCTGTTTCTTCCAGCCGGCCATATTTAAAAAGTCCCACAGCTGTTTACCTGTTTTAACTGTTTTCCGAGATCGTAATAACAAGAACTTAGTGGTGAAGTGCCAGGACCTTCTCAGCCTTCACAGAAGGCCTTAAAAAATTAAGAGAAAAAAATCTCTCATTCAAAATAGTTTTGTTTTATATAGTATATATGTGTGTGTGTGGGTGTAATTTAATCTATTTAATAATTTAATAATCAATACGTTTAATAAATTTTCTCTTGTCTGCGTTATAAGGTTGGAACATCTGGCAGGATGTTATTCAATCAAAATGGTCCATCTCTGTTCAGACCTGGTCAGGCCTTCATGAATCCTGGTGCAGGCAAACGTATGTATTCTGTAAAGCACTTTGAGTGCTTTGAAAAGCGCTATAGAAATCTAATCCGTTATTATCATTATTATTATTATTATTCTGGTTCGGAGAGTGATGGGTAAACTGATCAATCACGGTTTGACTTTGTGTGGGTGGGACAGAAACCTCCATCTCTAGGCCTTCCTTAAGTCCGAACAACATCACCTTCATCTGAGCAGAGCGATAAGAGCTAGCGCCAGAGCTAAATGAGCTGACGGAATTCACGCCAAAAGATAAACTGTACTGAAGATGCCGACATCGTCTGGTTTCCATCTTTAAGGTAATTCTGTGTTAGAAACTAGCTGGTATTCTCATGGAATAATGTTCTGGTCCAGGAAACTTTTGGCTTATTGGTTTTTACTGTGGAGGTTGTTGGTGAAACGTCCAGCGATAACTGCCTCTTGTTACATGTGTGAGCCTGCAATGTTTGGATTTTTTCTAAAGGTTTTTATTTTCCCTCTGTCCGTCCCTTACTGTGTAGAGAATTTAGGAGGAGTTGTGGAACGTGTAAACATAAATTAAGACTTTAATCTGCTGTTACGTATGTATTTAGTAAAACTTTGCGTCATGGTGATGATGCTGTCAGCAGTGTCAGCTGTCGCTGGATGTTTTTCTGGGTGAACTCTGTCACCCAGTACTGTGAAGCTTTGAGTGCCCTGCAAGAAAAAGTGTGATATAAATCTCATCCATTTTTATTATTACATACACCCTGCAAACCACCCTATGGATCACCGCGAACATCCGGGAATTTTCGCCAAATTCGTCACATCCGGTTAGGTAACAGGTGAAAACATGGCTTCGTTGCATATGGGAGCCACTGAATTACCTGCTTCATTACTCATCAATCTTCGTTTATTCTACTTTGGAAATACCGAGAAGTCCCGCTGTGTGTGGCTGCCATAAACATATCTATCACACGGATAAGAGAATATGTTTGTTCCAGTTCCCAAAACAACAGAAAAAGTCCCGAACAACATGCTAAGTGGCTAGCTGCTATCAAGCCCATAAATGCTGACAGTTCACGCTGGAAACCATGGAAACATCTAACAATATGTTCCGATCACTTTGTGACTGATAAAAAAAGCATAATGTGGTCTCACTTTTTAAACCCTGTAGTTGTTTTTGTACAGATGATAGAAAACAGCATTAAATCAGTGGATGTACAGAATCACAGCGCCGCCCGCTGTTCCGTCTCCTCAGGACTGTTAACGATTACGTTCATCCAGATTACTGCCATCAATGTTCCCACATAAGAATAAAAGCATAAAAAGCGGCAGAAAGGCATTTGCAGCGTTATAAACATGCACAGTCATAACCAGTTACATACAGATGAGACTGCCGGTAATTTATAGCTTTATCAATGAGAGTAAACTCCTGAGAAGTACATCAAAGAAATACCACCATTTCTTAAAAATCCGGGGAAAATTAATATTCTATAAAAAATAAATGGCTTGAACACGGGGCTTACCTGATGAAACCAAATACATCATGAGATCGGGAAACTGACCATCTGTTATGTACAGGTAGGTTCGTCTAACCAGGTTCTAGCAGCAGAAGATGGGCATCACTTAGTCCAACAGATACTAGTTTAGCTTCGTATCTTCTTCTAGCGTCGGCAGTAAGACTTTCAGTATAACTGGACGTCATTTCTATAATATTTCAAAGAGACCGGCGGAGAAAAAAAATTAAAAAGAGTGCAAAAGCAGTTTTTGAGGCTCATAGTCCATCAGACGCCGTTCAAATACGAAGCATATTTTCACCGGGACCAGCTTCGTGGTCACGTGAATTCCGGGTTGTGACGTAGGCTCGCGCTGATCCATACCCACCCTGTACCCAATGTGCACCCACCCTGGATCCATCCTGCAAACCACCCTATACCCACCCTGTACCCACCCTGTACCCACCCTGTACCCACCCTGGATCCACCCTGCAAACCACCCTCACCACAGGTCTATAATGCATTGAAAGCCAAAGCAAGTAAGAATGTTTTAATCTTTATTTTAAATTCGGCCACAGACGGAGCAGATTGTACCTGAAAAGGTAGCTGGTCCAGAGTTTAGGAGCCATCACTGAAAAAGCGTGGTCTCCTCTGGACACAAGCCTAAATTTAGGAACCGTCAAGAGGAGCCGGACTGCAGACCATAGAGCTCTACCTGGAGAATAAAGCTGCAGCATCTCAGACAAGTACGGTGAGGCCAGCGAGTTCAAACACTTGTAGACTAACAATAGAATTTTAAAATTATTTCTAAAAGCAACTGGGAGCCAGTGCAGAGGAGAAAGAACAGGAGTGATGTGCTCCCATTTTCTAGAGCCAGTCAGCATTCGGGCTGCGACATTTTGCACTCCTTGGAGTCGCTGGAGAGACTTCTGACCCAGCCCAACATACAGGGAGTTGCAGTAATCCAAACAGGATGTGATAAAACCGTGGATAGCTCTCTCAAGGTCGTCTCATGGTAGATGGGCTTTAATTTTACCCAGAAGTCTCAACTGAAAATTACTAGTCCTAACAACAGAACAAATCTGTTTCTCAAGTGTAAAACCTGAATCAAATGTTGCACCGAGATTTTTAACATGTGGGCTCAAATAAGAAGCCAGTGGGATGACGCAGAAATTCCGCCACCAAAGATGAGAATTTCTGTTTTATCCACCCTGCAAACCACCCTGGACACTTCCTGCAACTACTGTACCCTATACCCACCATGAGTATACAAAGCATACTTGCATATCCTACTTTTTGGTAAGGGCCAGCTCTGCAGAGGCTGGTAATGAACCATTTATCTGATTCAGGTGTGTTGGAGAAGGATGCAACCAACATGTGCAGGATAGTAGATCTGGAGGACCAGGGGACATCCACTGTTCATGTCTAACATCAGAACTACGACTGACAACTACGTCTCACCATCTTCCACATCTTAGAGCAGGTCTATCCTCAGGCCTGAGCGGTAGACGGGGCTGTAATGTCTCATTAGTGGGCTGAAGCGTTAACTTTCACCTGCAGCTGCAGGCATGTCGAACGCCCACGTACCTCCTCAGAACAACCTGACATTTGCAGCAGCTTTGGTTTCAGCCTCTGTAAATGTCCCGCAGGCTCGGACCGGTTCCTTCTAAAGGTCTGCTTTTATTACAGTTTAAAGGTTGCAGCAGCCCTGCAGGTTGAGGAGCCTCCCCTCCCCTCCACGCCCAGCTCAGACCTGCGACCTGCCCACATACCTGCTGTCACAGACCTGCTGAGTGATCCGGCAGGAGGAGCTTTAAATAGCAGCCGGGCTCCGAGGCTCCTCACTCTCTGTTGCCTCCAGCCACAGAAACACAGCCTCCACCATGACCACCCTCATCTCTCGCTCTTCCTCCCGCTCCGTCAGGTCCTCCATGGGCGGCTCTGGCGGCTCCATGATCGGCTACGGCGGCGGGTCCAGGATCTCATCTATGAGGGCCGGCAGTGTGTACGGCGGGGCTGGAGGCTCCGGGGTCCGCATCTCCTCCTCTTCCTCCTCCATGGGCGGGGGCTTCGGTGGCGGCTACTCGTCCTCGATGAGCTACGGCTCGTCCGGTGTGGAGGACAGCGTCATCGGCAACGAGAAGTTCACCATGCAGAACCTGAACGACCGCCTGGCCAACTACCTGGCCAAGGTGGCGGCTCTGGAGAAGGCCAACGCCGACTTGGAGCTGAAGATCCGGCAGTTTGTGGAGAGCAAGGTCGGCCCCACCACCCGGGACTACAGCGCCTTCTTCATCACCATCTCTGACATCACCGGGAAGGTAGGTACCGTCCTCATCCTCCATCCTGGAGGTGGAGAGATGTTGTCTACTCCTGCTCAGACACCTTCCTAAACCCTCCTGAACCCTCCTGAACCTTCCTGAACCTTCCTGAACCTTCCTGAACCTTCCTGAACCTTCCTGAACCCTCCTGAACCTTCCTGAACCTTCTTAAACCTTCCTGAACCTTCCTGAACCTTCCTAAACCCTCCTAAACTCTCCTGAACCTTCCTGGACCTTCCTGAACCCTCCTGAACCTTCCTGAACCTTCCTGAACCTTCCTGAACCCTCCTGAACCTTCCTGAACCTTCCTGAACCTTCCTGAACCCTCCTGAACCTTCCTGAACCTTCCTGAACCTTCCTGAACCTTCCTGAACCTTCCTGAACCTTCCTGAGGTGTCTGAGCGCAGGTGGAGTCACATTACAAAGTTTGATCATAAAGATGTTAAAAACCTGCAGAACAATAAAATCTTTCATCTTCTGAACAACAGAAGAACTGATTCGTTGTTCCAGGTTTGAGCTGGATGCAGTCTCCATGTTATGACATCATCACTGAGAGTGATGATGATGATGATGATCCTCTTGCTTCTTCTTCCTGTCTCCAGATTCAGGACGCAATCAGGGTGAACGGAGCCGTCCACCTCAGCATTGACAACGCACGCCTGGCTGCTGACGACTTCAGGACCAAGTGAGTCCAGAAACAGAACCACCTGATCAGACCCTCTAAACCTGATCAAACCCTCTAAACCTGATCAGACCCTCTCTAAACCTGATCCGACCCTCACTAAACCTGATCAGACCCTCACTAAACCTGATCAGACCCTCTAAACCTGATCAGACCCTCACTAAACCTGATCAGACCCTCTCTAAACCTGATCAGACCCTCACTAAACCTGATCAGACCCTCACTAAACCTGATCAGACCCTCTAAACCTGATCAGACCCTCTCTAAACCTGATCAAACCCTCTAAACCTGATCAGACCCTCTAAACCTGATCAGATCTCTCTAAACCTGATCAGACCCTCACTAAACCTGATCAGACCCTCTCTAAACCTGATCAGACCCTCTAAACCTGATCAGACCCTCTAAACCTGATCAGATCTCTCTAAACCTGATCAGACCCTCACTAAACCTGATCAGACCCTCTCTAAACCTGATCAGACCCTCTCTAAACCTGATCAGACCCTCTAAACCTGATCAGACCCTCTCTAAACCTGATCAGACCCTCTAAACCTGATCAGATCTCTCTAAACCTGATCAGACCCTCTAAACCTGATCAGATCTCTCTAAACCTGATCAGACCCTCACTAAACCTGATCAGACCCTCTCTAAACCTGATCAGACCCTCTCTAAACCTGATCAGACCCTCTAAACCTGATCAAACCCTCTCTAAACCTGATCAGACCCTCTCTAAACCTGATCAGACCCTCTCTAAACCTGATCAGACCCTCTAAACCTGATCAGACCCTCTAAAACCTGATCAGATCTCTCTAAACCTGATCAAACCCTCTCTAAACCTGATCAGACCCTCTCTAAACCTGATCAGACCCTCTCTAAACCTGATCAGACCCTCTAAACCTGATCAGACCCTCTAAACCTGATCAGATCTCTCTAAACCTGATCAGACCCTCACTAAACCTGATCAGACCCTCTCTAAACCTGATCAGACCCTCTCTAAACCTGATCAGACCCTCTAAACCTGATCAGACCCTCTCTAAACCTGATCAGACCCTCTAAACCTGATCAGATCTCTCTAAACCTGATCAGACCCTCTCAAACCTGATCAGACCCTCTAAACCTGATCAGACCCTCTCTAAACCTGATCAGACCCTCTCTAAACCTGATCAAACCCTCTCTAAACCTGATCAGACCCTCTAAACCTGATCAGACCCTCTCTAAACCTGATCAGATCTCTCTAAACCTGATCAGACCCTCACTAAACCTGATCAGACCCTCACTAAACCTGATCAGATCTCTCTAAACCTGATCAGACCCTCACTAAACCTGATCAGACCCTCTAAACCTGATCAGACCCTCTAAACCTGATCAGACCCTCTAAACCTGATCAGACCCTCTAAACCTGATCAAACCCTCTCTAAACCTGATCAGACCCTCACTAAACCTGATCAGACCCTCTAAACCTGATCAGACCCTCTAAACCTGATCAGACCCTCTAAACCTGATCAAACCCTCTCTAAACCTGATCAGACCCTCTTAAACCTGATCAGACCCTCCTAAACCTGATCAGACCCTCATAAACCTGATCAGACCCTCTAAACCTGATCAGACCCTCTAAACCTGATCAGACCCTCTAAACCTGATCAGACCCTCTAAACCTGATCAAACCCTCTCTAAACCTGATCAGACCCTCTAAACCTGATCAGACCCTCTAAACCTGATCAGACCCTCACTAAACCTGATCAGACCCTCTAAACCTGATCAGACCCTCTAAACCTGATCAGACCCTCTAAACCTGATCAGACCCTCACTAAACCTGATCAGACCCTCTAAACCTGATCAGACCCTCTAAACCTGATCAGACCCTCTAAACCTGATCAGATCCACTAAACCTGATCAGACCCTCACTAAACCTGATCAGACCCTCTAAACCTGATCAGACCCTCTAAACCTGATCAGACCCTCTAAACCTGATCAGACCCTCTAAACCTGATCAGACCCTCTCTAAACCTGATCAGACCCTCTAAACCTGATCAGACCCTCTAAACCTGATCAGACCCTCTAAACCTGATCAAACCCTCTCTAAACCTGATCAGACCCTCTAAACCTGATCAGACCCTCACTAAACCTGATCAGACCCTCTAAACCTAGTTTGACCAATCAGGGTTTCACATGTTCCACCTGTCCTGGCTCCGCCCCCTCCTGCAGGTACGAGAACGAGCTGTCCATGCGGCAGTCTGTGGAGGCCGACATCGCTGGGCTCAGGAAGGTCCTGGACGATCTGACGCTGGCTAGGACCGACCTGGAGATGCAGATTGAGGGCCTGAGGGAGGAGCTGATCTTCCTCAAGAAGAACCACGAGGAGGTGAGCGTGAACTATGAAACGGTTTGATATCGATCAGTATCATTGTTTATGTCGATTTATGGTGAGTCTGTCAGATCAATGTACAAGCAATGCGAGCATTGACTTCACTTAGTTTGTGTTCGGTTGGACAATAATAAGAAGAATCTGTGTTTCCTAACAAACAGTCGAGATAAAAAACACCAAGTTTCAGCATTTTACACCGGATCAGGTGGTGGAGATGCTCAACCAGGGTAAATTCCACACAGTTTAATAAAATTCAGCATCATCACTGAAGATTTAACTCTATAGACGGTAGAAGAGGCAGTTAAAGGGTTGAAATGAGTTTAGTGTCAGGCGGTGGAAATGTGGATGGACGTCTTTACTTTCTGAGACTCCACCAGCTGGCGTTCCTCAGGGATCCTTACTGGTCCCACAAAACTGCTCATTTTCATACAAAGTTTCTCTCAACGCCCAGTTTTTTAGTGCTCACTCGGTCATGTCATCACTGTTTAGTTATTTAGAAGTTTAGCTGGAACTGACTGGGGTTTAACTGGAATATATGAGGGTTCTCTGCAGAGGATACTCCTGCATTTCTATTTTATTTAGTTTATTTGTAAAAAAAAAAAAAATTAAAAAAGACACTGAAACTCTCAGAAACATAGAGGTACTACACAGGAACATTTCTGTACCTGCAGGTACATTTTTTACAAATGTTCTCTCAAAAGTACAATATTGGTCTTTATGAGGCCAGAAGTACCTATATACTATGAAAAAGGGTCCAAAGTAATATAAAGTACACATTTGTACCATTTCAACCCTAAGGGTACCTGCAGCATTGAAACATGTGTGTAGTTTGTACAATAATTATAAATAGCAGTACTTCTAAACAGTAGTATAATTATAGTTATTATATTATGATTTTCATAATACTCATAGTAATAATTATATGTATAATTATATATGTGTTTGGCCTAATATTTATAGGTGCAGTTCACCATAATGACCAGCGGGGGAACCGCTGACTTCAGATCCAGACTCAGATCAAACAACAGCAAAAGATGTTAGAGATGAACCATGTTTGTAAATAAAGTTTGTTTGTTTGTGTGCAGGAGATGCTGGCCATGCGCACTCAGATGACCGGTCAGGTGCACGTGGAGGTGGACGCCGCTCCCGGACAGGACCTCACAAAGATCATGGCTGATATCAGGGAGCACTACGAAGCCGTCGCCGCCAAAAACCAGAGAGACCTGGAGTCCTGGTTCCAGACCAAGGTACGGCCGTGACATACCTCGCCGTCCACGTAGCGCCGTGACGCGTCCACGTGAGGCTGAGCTGCCGGTTTGTGTCGTTTGCAGACGGAGGCACTGAACAAAGAGGTCATCACCCAGACGACAACGCTGCAGACGTCCCGAAGCGAAGTGACGGAGGTCAAGCGAACGCTGCAGTCTCTGGAGATCGAGCTGCAGTCCATGCTGGGCATGGTGAGTACCGCGCACGCACACACATTTCACACTGCAGCAGGTCGGCCGGGTCAGAACAGCCCTCCACCGGGTCAGGAGTCCACCACGCTGGTTTACCCGAAACCTGACTAATGGGGCTGGGAAAAAATATCGATCCACTGAAGTATCGCAATATTTTCACATGCCGATATCATATCAATATGTAAAAACGCAGTATTGATCTATTTTGCTAATGAAATATCGTGATATTTCGTCATTCTGTCATGGAATCTCATGAGATTTCACGAAATTTTGCGATATTCCATAGCAAAAAAAAAAGAAAACTCGTGAGATTTTGTCGTTCTGTCACGAAATCTAACAAGATTTCACAAAATTTTGCAATATTTTGTGGCAAAACAATGAAATGTCGTGAGATTTTGTCATTCTGTGACGGAATCTCACGTTTGGTTAGGGGTAGGTTTAGTAATCCGTTGTGATGTCGGGGTTAGGGTAAGGGGCGTTATGTCAGTGAATGTCCTCACAGGGACAGAAGACCAAACGTGTGTGTGTCTCTGCAGAAAGCGTCTCTGGAGACGACCCTGGCCGAGACGCAGAGCAGATACTCCATGCAGCTCTCCGGGTACCAGATGCAGGTGAGACACGCTCAGTCCCGGTCTCTGGGGGGTGGGGAAAGCCATGTGGGCGGAGCTACAGCCTCACCTGTGCTTGGACCTCCAGGTGACGTCTCTGGAGGAGCAGCTGGTGCAGCTGAGGGCCGACCTGGAGCGGCAGGGCCACGAGTACCAGATGCTGCTGGACATCAAGACCCGGCTGGAGATGGAGATCGCCGAGTACAGGAGGCTGCTGGACGGGGAGACCGTCTCCAGGTGAGGCTCGCGCAGGTGACCCCTGTAAAACCGAGCCGGCAGGTGACGCCCAGCTCATCTGTCTTGTGATTGGTCCACAGCTCTTCGTCCACCACCACGACCAGGCGGGTGGTGACAGTGGTGGAGCAGGTGGTCGACGGGAAGGTGGTGTCCTCATCATCCTCAGCCTCCTCATCCTCCGCGGTAATCAGCTGAGCCAGCCAATCAGGACGTCCGTCTTCTCTCTGTTTACTGACCTCAGATCAGCTGTGACAATAAAGAGAGTCCAAATACACGTTTGTCTCCGAGTCTTTCTCCCTGAAACTGCTGCAGGACGGTGGCCCCGGAGGTCCAAGCTTGGTGATGCCTCACGGTTATAATCTTATATCAGACAGATGGTGAAACCAGAAGTGTGACTAAATAAATAAAAATCCAGACATGGACACATTGAATCGAATATTATGGTCTAGATTTGGTCCCAACTTAGACTGCAGTGACATCATCAGTCTGTTATCCAATCAGGATGTTTTGATATTCAACAGGAGTGTGAATCATGAGTGACGTCATCATTTTAAGACAAGTAAGAAAATAAGTGTTTGCTGCTGGGTTCTAGTCTGATCAGTCACCTGTACGAGCAGGAGAACGAGGGAAGGATGGAGCTTCAGGTAAAACGTAGGGTTCCCCCAAATAATCCACTGGAGTCAGACTCTCTGCTAACGTCTGTAATTCAGACCAGAAAAAGGTTTCTGATTATCAGCAGCGTGGAACGTAAAACTACTACTAACCAGTAACTAACTAGTAACTAACCAGTAGCTAACTAGTTCCTCAAACACAGTCCTTCTGGCTGCTCCACCGAGTCAGCCACTGGGAGAATTTGTTGCAGGAGTTGAACCCCGTCTGACGGTCCCGTCATCAATACATCAATATTCAGTTTTACAGCTCCCCCTTGGTCCAGCGTGGGGGATCCAGGAAACTGGTGAACAGGTTCGGTTCAATTCAATTCAATTCAATTCAATTCAATTCAATTCAATTCAATTCAATTCAATTCAATTCAATTCAATTCAGTTCAAACTTTATTAAAGACACTTCTAAATAAGAGGTTCAGTTCATAGCTTAACAAGAAAACAAACATTTATTATATATATGTATATATACATGTACACACACATGGTTGTTGGTCTGAGTATTTCAGATCTACTGGGATTTTCCTGCACAACCATCTCTAGGGTTTACAGAGAATGGTCCCAGAAAGAGAAAATATCCACAAAGGCAACAGGAACTCCAATAAGCACTTGTTCCAACCGAAGTCTGCAGAAGAGCATCTCTGAATGCACAACACATCCAACCTGGAAGCAGATGGGCTACAGCAGCAGAAGACCACACCGGGTGCCGCTCCTGTCAGCTAAGAACAGGAAACTGAGGCTACAATTCACACAGACTCACCAACATTGGACAATAGAAGATGGAGACATGTTGCCTTGTCTGATGAGTCTCCATTTCTGCTCCCAGATTCAGATGTAGGCTCAGAATTTGGTGTCAAAAACATGAAAGCATGGATCCATCCTTGTAGCAACGGTTCAGCTTGGTGGTGGTGGTGTGATGGTGTGGGAGAGATTTTCTTGGCCCACTTTGGGCCCCTTAGTAAATTCATACATACATATATATATATATATATATATATATATATATATATATATATATATATATATATATATATTTTTATTTATTTATTATATATATACATATGTAAATTAAAAAATGACACATAATTAAACAAACATGTACACCGTCCGGTTCTCTCGGGTCCAGAAGGACCAGCTCAGGAACTGTCCGGTTCTGAGGAATCCAGAAGGACCGGCTCAGGACCTGTCCTGTTCTAACGGGTCCAGAAGGACCGGCTCAGGAACTGTCCGGTTCTGAGGAATCCAGAAGGACCGGCTCAGGACCTGTCCTGTTCTAACGGGTCTAGAAGGACCGGGTCAGGACCTGTCCTGTTCTAACGGGTCCAGAAGGACCGGCTCAGGACCTGTCCTGTTCTCACGGGTCCAGAAGGACCGGCTCAGGAACTGTCCGGTTCTGAGGAATCCAGAAGGACCGGCTCAGGACCTGTCCTGTTCTAACGGGTCCAGAAGGACCGGCTCAGGACCTGTCCTGTTCTAACGGGTCCAGAAGGACCGGCTCAGGAACTGTCCGGTTCTGAGGAATCCAGAAGGACCGGCTCAGGACCTGTCCTGTTCTAACGGGTCTAGAAGGACCGGCTCAGGACCTGTCCTGTTCTCACGGGTCCAGAAGGACCGGCTCAGGACCTGTCCTGTTCTCACGGGTCCAGAAGGACCGGCTCAGGACCTGTCCTGTTCTAACGGGTCCAGAAGGACCGGCTCAGGAACTGTCCTGTTCTAACGGGTCCAGAAGGACCGGCTCAGGACCTGTCCTGTTCTAACGGGTCCAGAAGGACCGGCTCAGGACCTGTCCTTTTCTAACGGGTCCAGAAGGACCGGCTCAGGAACTGTCCTGTTCTAACGGGTCCAGAAGGACCGGCTCAGGAACTGTCCTGTTCTAACGGGTCCAGAAGGACCGGCTCAGGAACTGTCCGGTTCTAACG
>JALJCO010006400.1:0-207500 GCA_023101725.1 Atherinomorus stipes | reverse complement strand
CCAAACACGGCGGCGTCTTCGGTTCACCTGACTGAGGTGACTGACGGGAGACAAACCACCATCATCGCCCCCCATCATCTGCAGGACAGATTCCTAAAGTTATTTCATCTCCTGTTTCTGCAGGTGGATCCACCTGGGATGGTAGACTTGTTCTAGTGGCGGGTGGAACCCTGATCCATCAGATCCATCAGGTTCCAGATTCAGACGGAGTCCTGATCTCACAATATTATGTTGGAATGAAATAATATCCAACATGTGTGATATAAATTACATCAACGTCTGCAGAGGAACAGCTGCTGAGGAACGTCTGCAGAGGAACGTCTGCAGAAGAACGTCTGCAGAGGAACGTCTGCAGAGGAACGTCTGCAGAGGAACAGCTGCAGAGGAACGTCTGCAGAGGAACGTCTGCAGAAGAACGTCTGCAGAGGAACAGCTGCAGAGGAACGGCTGCAGAAGAACGTCTGCAGAGGAACAGCTGCAGAGGAACGTCTGCAGAAGAACGTCTGCAGAGGAACAGCTGCAGAGGAACGTCTGCAGAGGAACAGCTGCAGAGGAACGTCTGCAGAAGAACGTCTGCTGAGAACCAGCTGCTGAGGAACGTCTGCAGAGGAACAGCTGCAGAGGAACAGCTGCAGAGGAACGTCTGCAGAGGAACAGCTGCAGAGGAACGTCTGCAGAAGAACGTCTGCTGAGAACCAGCTGCTGAGGAACGTCTGCAGAGGAACAGCTGCAGAGGAACGTCTGCAGAAGAACGTCTGCTGAGAACCAGCTGCTGAGGAACGTCTGCAGAGGAACAGCTGCAGAGGAACGTCTGCAGAAGAACGTCTGCAGAGGAACAGCTGCTGAGGAACGTCTGCTGAGGAACGTCTGCTGAGGAACGTCTGCAGAGGAACAGCTGCAGAGGAACAGCTGCAGAGGAACGTCTGCAGAGGAACGTCTGCTGAGGAACAGCTGCAGAGGAACGTCTGCTGAGGAACGTCTGCTGAGGAGCAGCTGCAGAGGAACGTCTGCAGAAGAAGGTCTGCTGAGAACCAGCTGCTGAGGAACGTCTGCAGAGGAACAGCTGCAGAGGAACAGCTGCAGAAGAACATCTGCTGAGAACCAGCTGCTGAGGAACGTCTGCAGAGGAACGTCTGCAGAGGAACAGCTGCTGAGGAACGTCTGCTGAGGAACGTCTGCTGAGGAACGTCTGCAGAGGAACAGCTGCAGAGGAACAGCTGCAGAGGAACGTCTGCTGAGGAACAGCTGCAGAGGAACGTCTGCTGAGGAACAGCTGCAGAGGAACGTCTGCTGAGGAACGTCTGCTGAGGAACAGCTGCAGAGGAACGGCTGCAGAGGAACGCTCTGCAGAGGAACGTCTGCTGAGGAACGTCTGCAGAGGAACAGCTGCAGAGGAACAGCTGCAGAGGAACAGCTGCTGAGGAACGTCTGCAGAGGAACGTCTGCAGAGGAACAGCTGCTGAGGAACGTCTGCAGAGGAACAGCTGCAGAGGAACAGCTGCTGAGGAACGTCTGCAGAGGAACAGCTGCAGAGGAACAGCTGCAGAGGAACGTCTGCTGAGGAACGTCTGCTGAGGAGCAGCTGCAGAGGAACAGCTGCAGAGGAACGTCTGCAGAGGAACGTCTGCTGAGGAACGTCTGCAGAGGAACAGCTGCAGAGGAACAGCTGCAGAGGAACAGCTGCTGAGGAACGTCTGCAGAGGAACGTCTGCAGAGGAACAGCTGCTGAGGAACGTCTGCAGAGGAACAGCTGCAGAGGAACAGCTGCAGAGGAACGTCTGCAGAAGAACGTCTGCTGAGGAACAGCTGCAGAGGAACGTCTGCTGAGGAACGTCTGCAGAGGAACGTCTGCAGAGGAACAGCTGCAGAGGAACAGCTGCAGAGGAACAGCTGCAGAAGAACGTCTGCTGAGGAACAGCTGCAGAGGAACAGCTGCAGAGGAACGTCTGCAGAGGAACAGCTGCAGAGGAACAGCTGCAGAGGAACGTCTGCTGAGGAACGTCTGCTGAGGAGCAGCTGCAGAGGAACAGCTGCAGAGGAACGTCTGCAGAGGAACGTCTGCTGAGGAACGTCTGCAGAGGAACAGCTGCTGAGGAACGTCTGCAGAGGAACAGCTGCAGAGGAACAGCTGCAGAGGAACGTCTGCAGAGGAACGTCTGCTGAGGAACGTCTGCAGAGGAACAGCTGCAGAGGAACAGCTGCTGAGGAACGTCTGCAGAGGAACGTCTGCAGAGGAACAGCTGCTGAGGAACGTCTGCAGAGGAACAGCTGCAGAGGAACAGCTGCTGAGGAACGTCTGCAGAGGAACAGCTGCAGAGGAACAGCTGCAGAGGAACGTCTGCTGAGGAACGTCTGCAGAGGAACAGCTGCAGAGGAACAGCTGCAGAGGAACAGCTGCTGAGGAACGTCTGCAGAGGAACGTCTGCAGAGGAACAGCTGCTGAGGAACGTCTGCAGAGGAACAGCTGCAGAGGAACAGCTGCAGAGGAACGTCTGCAGAAGAACGTCTGCTGAGGAACAGCTGCAGAGGAACGTCTGCTGAGGAACGTCTGCAGAGGAACGTCTGCAGAGGAACAGCTGCAGAGGAACAGCTGCAGAGGAACAGCTGCAGAGGAACAGCTGCAGAAGAACGTCTGCTGAGGAACGTCTGCAGAGGAACAGCTGCAGAGGAACGTCTGCAGAGGAACGTCTGCAGAGGAACAGCTGCTGAGGAACGTCTGCAGAGGAACAGCTGCAGAGGAACAGCTGCAGAGGAACAGCTGCAGAGGAACGTCTGCAGAGGAACAGCTGCTGAGGAACGTCTGCAGAGGAACAGCTGCAGAGGAACAGCTGCAGAGGAACGTCTGCTGAGGAACGTCTGCTGAGGAGCAGCTGCAGAGGAACAGCTGCAGAGGAACGTCTGCAGAGGAACGTCTGCTGAGGAACGTCTGCAGAGGAACAGCTGCAGAGGAACAGCTGCTGAGGAACGTCTGCAGAGGAACGTCTGCAGAGGAACAGCTGCTGAGGAACGTCTGCAGAGGAACAGCTGCAGAGGAACAGCTGCAGAGGAACGTCTGCAGAAGAACGTCTGCTGAGGAACAGCTGCAGAGGAACGTCTGCTGAGGAACGTCTGCAGAGGAACGTCTGCAGAGGAACAGCTGCAGAGGAACAGCTGCAGAAGAACGTCTGCTGAGGAACGTCTGCAGAGGAACAGCTGCAGAGGAACGTCTGCAGAGGAACAGCTGCAGAGGAACAGCTGCAGAGGAACAGCTGCAGAGGAACAGCTGCAGAAGAACGTCTGCTGAGGAACGTCTGCAGAGGAACAGCTGCAGAGGAACGTCTGCAGAGGAACAGCTGCAGAGGAACGTCTGCTGAGGAACGTCTGCAGAGGAACAGCTGCAGAGGAACGTCTGCAGAGGAACAGCTGCAGAGGAACGTCTGCAGAGGAACGTCTGCAGACAGCTGCAGAGGAACGTCTGCAGAGGAACAGCTGCAGAGGAACATCTGCAGAGGAACAGCTGCAGAGGAACAGCTGCAGAGGAACAGCTGCAGAGGAACGTCTGCAGAAGAACAGCTGCAGAGGAACAGCTGCAGAGGAACAGCTGCAGAGGAACGTCTGCAGAGGAACAGCTGCAGAGGAACGTCTGCAGAGGAACAGCTGCAGAGGAACGTCTGCAGAGGAACAGCTGCAGAGGAACGTCTGCAGAGGAACAGCTGCAGAGGAACGTCTGCAGAGGAACGTCTGCAGAGGAACAGCTGCAGAGGAACGTCTGCAGAGGAACAGCTGCAGAGGAACGTCTGCAGAGGAACAGCTGCAGAGGAACGTCTGCAGAGGAACGTCTGCAGAGGAACAGCTGCAGAGGAACGTCTGCAGAGGAACAGCTGCAGAGGAACGTCTGCAGAGGAACAGCTGCAGAGGAACAGCTGCAGAGGAACAGCTGCAGAGGAACAGCTGCAGAGGAACGGCTGCAGAGGAACGTCTGCAGAGGAACAGCTGCAGAGGAACGTCTGCAGAGGAACGTCTGCAGAGGAACAGCTGCAGAGGAACGTCTGCAGAGGAACAGCTGCAGAGAAACAGCTGCAGAGGAACAGCTGCAGAGGAACGTCTGCAGAGGAACGTCTGCAGAGGAACGTCTGCAGAGGAACATCTGCAGAGGAACAGCTGCAGAAGAACGTCTGCAGAGGAACGTCTGCAGAGGAACAGCTGCAGAGGAACAGCTGCAGAGGAACAGCTGCAGAGGAACAGCTGCAGAGGAACGGCTGCAGAGGAACAGCTGCAGAGGAACAGCTGCAGAGGAACGTCTGCAGAGGAACGTCTGCAGAGGAACAGCTGCAGAGGAACAGCTGCAGAGGAACAGCTGCAGAGGAACGTCTGCAGAGGAACGTCTGCAGAGGAACAGCTGCAGAGGAACGTCTGCAGAGGAACAGCTGCAGAAGAACGTCTGCAGAGGAACGTCTGCAGAGGAACAGCTGCAGAGGAACGTCTGCAGAGGAACGTCTGCAGAGGAACAGCTGCAGAGGAACGTCTGCAGAGGAACAGCTGCAGAGGAACAGCTGCAGAGGAACGTCTGCAGAGGAACAGCTGCAGAGGAACTTCTGCAGAGGAACAGCTGCAGAGGAACAGCTGCAGAGGAACAGCTGCAGAGGAACAGCTGCAGAGGAACGTCTGCAGAGGAACAGCTGCAGAGGAACTTCTGCAGAGGAACGTCTGCAGAGGAACAGCTGCAGAGGAACAGCTGCAGAGGAACGTCTGCAGAGGAACAGCTGCAGAGGAACAGCTGCAGAGGAACAGCTGCAGAGGAACAGCTGCAGAGGAACAGCTGCAGAGGAACAGCTGCAGAGGAACAGCTGCAGAGGAACAGCTGCAGAGGAACGTCTGCAGAGGAGCGTCTGCAGAGGAACAGCTGCGAGGGACGCCTGCAGAGGAACAGCTGCAGAGAAACGTCTGCAGAGGAACGTCTGCAGAGGAACGTCTGCAGAGGAACAGCTGCAGAGGAACGTCTGCAGAGGAACATCTGCAGAGGAACAGCTGCAGAAGAACGTCTGCAGAGGAACATCTGCAGAGGAACAGCTGCAGAAGAACGTCTGCAGAGGAACGTCTGCAGAGGAACAGCTGCAGAGGAACGTCTGCAGAGGAACGTCTGCAGAGGAACAGCTGCAGAGGAACGTCTGCAGAGGAACAGCTGCAGAGGAACAGCTGCAGAGGAACGTCTGCAGAGGAACAGCTGCAGAGGAACAGCTGCAGAGGAACAGCTGCAGAGGAACGTCTGCAGAGGAACAGCTGCAGAGGAACTTCTGCAGAGGAACGTCTGCAGAAGAACATCTGCAAAGGAACAGCTGCAGAGGAACGTCTGCAGAGGAACGTCTGCAGAAGAACATCTGCAGAGGAACAGCTGCAGAGGAACGTCTGCAGAGGAACAGCTGCAGAGGAACGTCTGCAGAGGAACAGCTGCAGAGGAACAGCTGCAGAGGAACAGCTGCAGAAGAACAGCTGCAGAGGAACAGCTGCAGAGGAACAGCTGCAGAGGAACAGCTGCAGAAGAACAGCTGCAGAGGAACAGCTGCAGAGGAACAGCTGCAGAGGAACAGCTGCAGAGGAACAGCTGCAGAAGAACAGCTGCAGAGGAACAGCTGCAGAGGAACGTCTGCTGAGGAACGTCTGCAGAGGAACAGCTGCAGAGGAACGTCTGCAGAGGAACGTCTGCAGACAGCTGCAGAGGAACGTCTGCAGAGGAACAGCTGCAGAGGAACGTCTGCAGAGGAACGTCTGCAGAAGAACATCTGCAGAGGAACATCTGCAGAGGAACAGCTGCAGAGGAACAGCTGCAGAGGAACAGCTGCAGAGGAACGTCTGCAGAAGAACAGCTGCAGAGGAACAGCTGCAGAGGAACGTCTGCAGAGGAACAGCTGCAGAGGAACGTCTGCAGAGGAACAGCTGCAGAGGAACAGCTGCAGAGGAACGTCTGCAGAGGAACAGCTGCAGAGGAACGTCTGCAGAGGAACAGCTGCGAGGAACAGCTGCAGAGGAACGTCTGCAGAGGAACGTCTGCAGAGGAACAGCTGCAGAGGAACGTCTGCAGAGGAACAGCTGCAGAGGAACGTCTGCAGAGGAACAGCTGCAGAGGAACGTCTGCAGAGGAACGTCTGCAGAGGAACAGCTGCAGAGGAACGTCTGCAGAGGAACAGCTGCAGAGGAACGTCTGCAGAGGAACAGCTGCAGAGGAACGGCTGCAGAGGAACGTCTGCAGAGGAACGTCTGCAGAGGAACAGCTGCAGAGGAACGTCTGCAGAGGAACGTCTGCAGAGGAACAGCTGCAGAGAAACAGCTGCAGAGGAACAGCTGCAGAGGAACAGCTGCAGAGGAACGTCTGCAGAGGAACAGCTGCAGAGAAACAGCTGCAGAGGAACGTCTGCAGAGGAACGTCTGCAGAGGAACAGCTGCAGAGGAACAGCTGCAGAGGAACGTCTGCAGAGGAACAGCTGCAGAGGAACAGCTGCAGAAGAACGTCTGCAGAGGAACAGCTGCAGAGAAACAGCTGCAGAGAAACAGCTGCAGAGGAACAGCTGCAGAGGAACGTCTGCAGAGGAACGTCTGCAGAGGAACAGCTGCAGAGGAACAGCTGCAGAGGAACGTCTGCAGAGGAACATCTGCAGAGGAACAGCTGCAGAAGAACGTCTGCAGAGGAACGTCTGCAGAGGAACAGCTGCAGAGGAACGTCTGCAGAGGAACGTCTGCAGAGGAACGTCTGCAGAGGAACGTCTGCAGAGGAACATCTGCAGAGGAACAGCTGCAGAAGAACGTCTGCAGAGGAACGTCTGCAGAGGAACAGCTGCAGAGGAACGTCTGCAGAGGAACGTCTGCAGAGGAACAGCTGCAGAGGAACGTCTGCACAGGAACAGCTGCAGAGGAACGTCTGCAGAGGAACAGCTGCAGAGGAACAGCTGCAGAGGAACGTCTGCAGAGGAACAGCTGCAGAGGAACAGCTGCAGAGGAACAGCTGCAGAGGAACGTCTGCAGAGGAACAGCTGCAGAGGAACAGCTGCAGAAGAACATCTGCAGAGGAACAGCTGCAGAGGAACTTCTGCAGAGGAACGTCTGCAGAAGAACATCTGCAGAGGAACAGCTGCAGAGGAACAGCTGCAGAGGAACAGCTGCAGAGGAACAGCTGCAGAGGAACGTCTGCAGAGGAACGTCTGCAGAAGAACATCTGCAGAGGAACAGCTGCAGAGGAACAGCTGCAGAGGAACAGCTGCAGAGGAACGTCTGCAGAGGAACGTCTGCAGAAGAACATCTGCAGAGGAACAGCTGCAGAGGAACGTCTGCAGAGGAACAGCTGCAGAGGAACGTCTGCAGAGGAACGTCTGCAGAAGAACATCTGCAGAGGAACAGCTGCAGAGGAACAGCTGCAGAGGAACAGCTGCAGAGGAACGTCTGCAGAGGAACGTCTGCAGAAGAACATCTGCAGAGGAACAGCTGCAGAGGAACGTCTGCAGAGGAACAGCTGCAGAGGAACAGCTGCAGAGGAACAGCTGCAGAGGAACGTCTGCAGAGGAACGTCTGCAGAAGAACATCTGCAGAGGAACAGCTGCAGAGGAACTTCTGCAGAGGAACAGCTGCAGAGGAACAGCTGCAGAGGAACGTCTGCAGAGGAACAGCTGCAGAGGAACAGCTGCAGAGGAACAGCTGCAGAGGAACAGCTGCAGAAGAACAGCTGCAGAGGAACAGCTGCAGAGGAACTTCTGCAGAGGAACGTCTGCAGAAGAACATCTGCAGAGGAACAGCTGCAGAGGAACAGCTGCAGAGGAACAGCTGCAGAGGAACGTCTGCAGAGGAACGTCTGCAGAAGAACATCTGCAGAGGAACAGCTGCAGAGGAACGTCTGCAGAGGAACAGCTGCAGAGGAACGTCTGCAGAGGAACAGCTGCAGAGGAACAGCTGCAGAGGAACAGCTGCAGAAGAACAGCTGCAGAGGAACAGCTGCAGGAACAGAACCTGGTGTTTCTGGATGATGGAAGGTTCTGCTGGTCCTAGACCCGGTTCTCCTGCGGATCGTGACCCTGCAGCAGCTCCACATGTCCGTTCTGGCTCCGGGTTGCTGTCATCCTGCTGCTCTGCACCAGCAGCTGCTGATAAACGGACGTATTTATGTTCTCAGGGCCGGGGGGGGGGGGGGGGGGGTTCTCATGCTGCAGGATCCACCTCACATCCACGAACCTGCAGGTTTCTGCACAGAATCCAGACCAGAGGCTGGATCCCGGTCCGGTCGGGTCCGGGCTGGTCTGGTCTGGTCCGGTCCGGTCTGGTCTGGTCCGGGCTGGTCCGGTCCGGTCGGGTCCGGTCGGGTCCGGTCCGGTCTGGTCCGGTCCGGTCTGGTCCGGTCTGGTCTGGTCCGGTCTGGTCTGGTCTGGTCCGGTCCGGTCTGGTCCGGGCTGGTCCGGTCTGGTCCGGTCCGGTCCGATCTGATCCGGTCCGGGCTGGTCCGGTCTGGTCCGGTCCGGTCTGGTCCGGGCTGGTCCGGTCCGGTCCGCGTCTTCGGGTTCCTGCCAGCTCGCTGGTTCACATTCCTGATCGGCTCATTTCTGCCCAGACTTGAATGTCAGCATCGCTGCTGATTGGCCGACAGCTCACACTCCCCTGGATTGGGGTGGGGCTCGGGCGCGGCCCCCCAGCTCGGAGGTCCTGGAACCAGCAGGGAAACCTGCTGCAGGTCAGAAAGCTGCAGTTTAACCACCAGTCTGCTGAAGTGCCTTTCAGCCAGGCACCGAGAGGGCGACGCCCAATCAGAGGACAGAAACTGCAGCCAGTCACGTCCATGCAGGTCACCTGCTCAGCACCCATGATGCACCTCTGCCCTCTGGACCCTAACAGGGGTCTTCTGATTGGTCGGAACGTCTGATTGATCAGAACGTCTGATTGGTTAGAACGTCTGATTGATCGGAACGTCTGATTGGTTAGAACGTCTGATTGATCGGAACGTCTGATTGGTTAGAACGTCTGATTGATCGGAACGTCTGATTGGTTAGAACGTCTGATTGGTCGGAACATCTGATTGATCGGAACGTCTGATTGATCGGAACATCTGATTGGTCGGAACGTCTGATTGATTGGAACATCTGATTGGTTCAGCATTTCTCTGTAGATTCCTTTTTTAATATTTTCTCTCCTCCTCATTATTTTATGGCTTATCTTAATCTTAATTAATCCTAATCCCCGTATCTCTTACTTGGTTTTATACCTTTGCCACATCTTCTGGAATAAAGTCAAAGCAGAAAGAATTTTTTGTGGTAATCCTAAACCACGTCTCTGCTCTACAATGACACTGACCTGTGCAGGTGTAAGTCCGGTAACTTCTGGTCTTCTCTGGGCCAGATTTCCCACAGTAACGTTGGCGGGTCTCTGGCTAACACATAATCTGGTAACATTCATGACTCTTCATCGATATTTCAGACGTTTGGTTTTCTTTTTTTTGTTGTTTTTTTTGGATTATTTTGGTCCGTGGTGCTTCAGCTGACCGTAGGTCAGCAGGAAATGGAGTCCCAGGTCTGGATTTGGACCCGGGCCACCTGCATCGTGGCCCGTTTGCTTCATGTTTAACCTTTTATTTGGGGGTAATTACAGTTGTGTGAAAAAGAGTTTGCCCCCTCCCTGATTTCTTATTTTTTGCATGTTTGTCACAGTTCTCTATCAGAAATCCCTTAAATAGGACCTGCCTGACAAAGTGAAGTAGACCAAAAGATCCTCCAAAGCTAGACATCATGCTGCCATCCAAAGAAATTCAGGAACAAATGAGGAACAAAGTCATTGAGATCTATCAGTCTGGAAAAGGTTCCAAAGCCATTTCTAAAGCTTTGGGACTCCAGAGAACCACAGTGAGAACCATTATCCACAAATGGTGAAAACATGGAACAGTGGTGAACCTTCCCAGGAGGGGCCGGCCGACCAAAATGGCCCCAAGAGCACAGCGACGACTCATCCAAGAGGTCACAAAAGACCCCAGAACAACATCCAAGAACTGCAGGCCTCACTTGCCTCAATGAAGGTCAGTGTTCATGACTCCCCCATCAGAAAGAGACTGGGGGGCAAAAATGGCTGCATGGCAGAGTTCCAAGACCAAAACCACTGCTGAGCAAAAAGAACATAAAGGCTCGTCTCAGTTTAGCCAGAAAGCATCTTGATGATCCCCAAGACTTTTGGGAAAATACTCTGTGGACTGACGAGACAAAAGTGGAACTTTCTGGAAGGTGGAGGTCCCATTACATCTGGCGTAAAAGTAACACGGCATTTCAGAAAAGGAACATCATAGCAACAGTAAAACATGGTGGTGGTAGTGTGATGGTCTGGGGCTGTTTTGCTGCTTCAGGACCTGGAAGACTTGCTGTGGTAAATGGAACCATGAATTCTGCTTCTACCAAAAAATCCTGAAGGAGAACGCCCGGCCATCTGTTGGTGACCTCAAGCTGAAGCGCACTTGGGTTCTGCAGCAGAACAATGATCCAGAACACACCAGCAAGTCCACCTCTGAATGGCTTAAGAACAACAACATGAAGACTTTGGAGTGGCCTAGTCAAAGCCCCCACCTGAATCCCATTGAGATGCTGTGGCATGACCTTAAAAAGGCGGTTCATGCTGGAAAAGCCTCCAATGTGGCTGAATTACAACAATTCTGCAAAGATGAGTGGAACAAAATTCCTCCACAGCGCTGTAGAAGACTCACTGCCAGTTATCACAAACGCTTGATGCAGTTGTTGCTGCTAAGGTGGAACAACCAGTTATTAGGTTTAGGGGAAGATCACTTTTTCACACAGATGTAAATGTGCTTTTTATCAAAGGTGAAAAACAATTTATTACCTCTAAATGTACAAAGACTATTTACTTTTAAAGGAAAAAATACAAGAAATATTTTGGAATTTAAAATTATAAGGATGCGATCAAGAAGAAAGGTTTTTGTATTTCTGTATAGAGGAATAGTCTGAATGCAGAGTTAAAGGGAAGTAAGAATATTTATCACTAAAAAACAATATTAACAACTGATTTTTATGATGTACAGGAGAGAATAATGTGGACAGGCAAGTACGAAGCGGTTTGTACATGTATGCATGTGAAACGTGTAAGTTGAGAGCTGTTTGTGTTTTTACAAACTGCACAGAGATGCATATGTATGTACATATGCATATATTTTGTAGTTTTATTTGGATTTTGTTCATTCTAATAGGTGAATAATAATCATGAAGCTGAAGACTGATCTATGTATATGGTTATTTATTTTTTTTATTTTTTTGAAAAAGGGTGGGATCCTTTTCATACATGGAATTGATAAATGTACATTATCTTAATTTATTAAGTCTACTTGTCTATTTTCATTTTTTTTGTATTTATTATTATTATTATCTGCTGTATTTATTATCACTTTTGGTGCATTTATTGAATTATACTGTTTTGGTTATTTTGTTTTGTTTTCTCATTTGGTCATGTACGGAATGAAATTTTAAAAAAATGAATAAAGTGATTTTCCAGGACATTTCCTGGACGGTGCATCACTTCCATGCGCTGCACAAATGCAAGTCAAACGTGACCTTTGCAGCAGGCTGTGCTTCTCCACCTGCAGATTTCTGCGTTTTCTGCAGATCAGAACGTCCTGCTGCTGACATGTCACCCGGAGGATTTAATTAAACGTGAAGTGACGGTTTAAACAGCGGAGAGGCTCCAGCTCGCAGCTACAAGCGCTCATATATGAACTTTTAACAGCCGCATACCTGCACGCACGCCTGCGGAGAAAAACGCGCCTGTAAATCACTGCCATGGTTCAGGCTGCAGGCGGGTACATGTGGCAGCACATCTCTGCGAGTCAGACCTTCATCCCTCAGTCCTGGGATCAGGACTCTGCCAGCGTCAGAGATCAGTGCAGCTTAACGTGGTCATGCCTGAACAGCGACCCTGCACCGTTCCCAGGGAGGTTCCCCGCCCGGTTCCCCGCCCGGTAACCAGCCTCCGTCTGCAGTTAAACCTTTTATTCACCATCTCTGACACACGTCGGTCTTCCACCATAAACCGACCGTTTCATCTGCAGTTTTCAGTCTGCGATGTTTCTCCATCGCTGCTCGCAGCTCCAACTCAAACTGTACAAATCAGTCGCAGAGTTCAAACGTTCCCAGCGTGATGTTTGTCCTCACACTGTTCGAACCGACGCTGGGATGTGATCTGACTGCTCACACTGTCCTCAAGGACAGGTCAGGTCTGGAACGATCCCCACATGTAACAATAAATACAGCGAGTAGTAGAAGAAGAAGAAGAAGAAGAAGACGACAATAACAACAACAACAACATCATGCTATCACCAACAAACCGCGCTGTCTTCATGATTCGCGCTCTTCTTTGTGAAGAATTCACCAAAAATAAAAGGCGACGCCGTCGTATGTGGACGAGGAATCGTGTGAGCAGACGTGGGCTGCAGGTCTGTCCGTTACAGAGATCTCCGTCCAATGACACGCCGCGTCTCCGTGCTGCCGCGGTTTACTTCCGGGTCAGTTTCACGCGTGTGAAACGTGAAAATCTCCGAGGAAAGATTCTCCGTCTGGTCGTGGCTCCGCTTCAACGTGAGATTCACTCACGAGCCGCGACCAGAACGGAGCTCGTGTGAGGAGCCCATCGCCTCACGTGACCCTCTAGTATCCTGCACGACGCACGATTTGGCCAAATGTCAGCCGATCGCCAAACTTGTTGCACGACTGGAAAATCGGCTCAAAGAGACAAAAAACAGAAAAAAAGAGAAAGAAAAAGAAAAAGAAAAAAGAAAGAAAATCGGCTCAAAATCGCAGCGTGTATCGCAGGATTTAACTGTCCGGGTCTGAGATCCGGGTCTGAGATCCGGGGTCTTAGATCCGGGTCTGAGATCCGGGTCTGTGATCCGGGTCTGAGATCCGGGTCTGTGATCCGGGTCTGAGATCCGGGTCGGGACCGTGTTATACAAACCGGTCTGATGTAATCAAACATACGGTTCCGTCATATAAGCGGTATTTTACCGTCCCGTGCTCCCCTACGTACGAGCTCCCCCCACCGTGGGGAGCTTCAGGTCTCGTCTGAAGGCTTTTAACAGCGCGAGTTCTGCCGTCCTTCCTGTCTTTTCTTAAAGGTACAGTACGTAAGAATTACTGACATCTAGTGGCGAAGATGGTATTTGAAAGAAAAGATGTTTTCTTTAAATGACTTCTAATTCCAAGCACTGTTGTAAATGTACGGTGGCTGTCAGTGGACAAAATTCCATGTTGTCATCTGTGAGCGGATCCTATGTGAGTACTACTACGAGTCACTACTTTAATGTCTTTTAAGACGTCACTGATCCCAAACATCTCTAACTCTCATTAAACAAAGCTGCTGCAGCAGGTTTAAAGTTCAGAGTTCTCACTTCACACGCACTGTTTTGTCCATTCAGGGACACCGTAGTAAAAACGGTGGAACAAATATGGCAGCCTCCATACGTGCACCCCCCAACAAGTATATATATATATATCTATATATATATATATATATTATATATAAGTATATATATATATATAATATATATATTATAACTGACTTATTCTAAGAAAATGAACACATTACAGTTCATTTTCAGTGCAGCGATTACACATAAATAGAAACTCAGTTTTGAATTATATATCACGTTTTTCTGCCATTGACCTTTGATTTTTTTACACATTGTACCTTTAAGGCGAGACACTCCAGGCAAATATGCGAATAACTGTAACTAACTAGTATCAGCATGAAACTTTCCTGCTTTATTTCTCACATCAGGTTCAGATGTCAGTTTTTGTTTTGCAAGTTTCCTGATGTTTTATGTTTAAATATGCAAATGAGGTGTTTTATAGCCACAAATGCACTAATTTGCATATATTTCTAGGAAAAAAAATCAAAACAGGATTAAACCAGGATCAAAGTTTCTTTTGAATTTTGTTGACACATTAAAGTCAAAAGTTTTTCCAGAGGGGATTTTGGATCATTTCACAATTTAGAATATACTGTCAACAAGCAGAAAAAACTCATTTTTTGGCATATTTTTGGGTTGAAATGTTCCATAAATCAGGCTGTGAATGAAATATCAAAGAATCCTTCTGTAAAAACTTTAAGAACACAGACAGGATCAGAACCTGAAAGTTTGGTTTCTGAAAGTGCTCCTGAAGTGGAGATTTTTTACCCGGAATAAGAGAAAAACTCATTTAGAGAAAACGGCCTTTAAAGTTCTGGATGTAAAATTCTCCACATTTTTGCTCTATAACTATTTACAGACATCAGATCCAATCAGATTCATGAGCTGGAAACACCAAGTTTGGTTGAGACGACATGGTTCAGGAGAAAGACGTTTCCATGGATACCAGACATGACGGGTTCAGACGAGCACCACGGTGCTGCTCCGTTAAAAACACCAACTTTAGCTGCATTCAGAGATTTTTTTCCCCAAAAATTTTTATGGCACAAATATAAACATTTTTCAAAAGTGTACATTTATCTCTGAAGTGAAGTTCGCGGGTTCGGACCTGCCACGACGTTTTCAAACATTTTTTATAAGTAATTCTCAGGTCAGTCAATCGCAGAGTTCAATTATGGACAATAAATTCATATTTATTAACTGATTCTTTGTCTTTATCCAAATATAAAATGATGTTAAAGAGATTTGGTTTCGTAGAAGCTTGATTGCTTTATGTTTTTCAGTGTGTGCTGATTTTTTTTCAATGTTTGAATATAATTTTAATCAGGTAGATTATATTTTTGTTGACGCTTTACTGCGTTATTAGTTTTATTTTTGAATAAGCCTGTAATGGGTTCCTACCTCACCTGCACGTGTCATATATTTGTTTCTTTTATGTTTCTGAAGTTTTTTTTCAAGAATGTGTAACGGCAGTGCTGCATTTGAGGGCACCTGAAAAAATCCAGGAAGAATGGAAACTTTTATTTGTGCTGCAGCTGGTGATGAAAAATGCTTCAGAGTCGCTGTGGGAGGTGCTCGGGCCCGACAGGCCGGCCCGGTATCTGCAGGTACCCGACCCGCCGCATCAAGCTGCCTCACGGGTCCAGAACCGACATTTACTTTAATACTACAGGCACAACTCAGAAGAAGCCAAAATGCTCAAACCTGATTGGCTCAGAATAATTTCAAAAGGACAAACAGAAAAAATCATTTTTAGAAAAGTTTTACGAAAACGAAAATGTTTATTTAAAAATAAGAATTTACAGAGAACGTGAGGAATAAATCATTTAATCTGATGTCTGTACTGATGGGTTCTCATTCTTTCCTTTTGGCACTCCTGATGTTCCGTACAGAGACCCTCCCCAACAACCCGGACCAGATAGGACCCTCTCACAACCCGAATCGGGATGGAACCCCTCACAACCCGAATCGGGATGGAACCCTTCACAACCCGGACCAGATAGGACCCTCTCACAACCTGGATCAATATCCTCTCACAACCCGGAGCAGGATGTGACCCCTTACAACCCGGATCAGGATGGAACCCCTCACAACCCGGATCGGGATGGAACCCCTCACAACCCAAATCGGGATGGAGCCCCTCACAACCCAAATCGGGATGGAGCCCCTCACAACCCGGATCGGGATGGAACCCTTCACAACCCGGATCAGGATGGAGCCCCTCACAACCTGGATCGGGATGGAATCCTTCACAACCCGGATCAGGATGGAGCCCCTCACAACCCGAAACGGGATGGAACCCCTCACAACCCGGAGCAGAATGTGACCCCTTACAACCCGGATCAGGATGGAACCCCTCACAACCCGGATCGGGATGGAACCCCTCACAACCCGAATCGGGATGGAACCCTTCACAACCCGGATCGGGATGGAACCCTTCACAACCCGGATCGGGATGGAACCCTTCACAACCCGGATCAGGATGGAGCCCCTCACAACCCGGATCAGGATGGAGCTCCTCACAACCCGAAACGGGATGGAACCCCTCACAACCCGGAGCAGAATGTGACCCCTTACAACCCGGATCAGGATGGAACCCCTCACAACCCGGATCGGGATGGAACCCCCTCACAACCCGAATCGGGATGGAACCCTTCACAACCCGGATCGGGATGGAACCCTTCACAACCCGGATCGGGATGGAACCCTTCACAACCCGGATCAGGATGGAGCCCCTCACAACCCGGATCAGGATGGAGCCCCTCACAACCCGAATCGGGATGGAGCCCCTCACAACCCGAATCGGGATGGAACCCTTCACAACCCGGATCGGGATGGAACCCTTCACAACCCGGATCAGGATGGAGCCCCTCACAACCCGAATCGGGATGGAACCCCTCACAACCCGGATCGGGATGGAACCCTTCACAACCCGGATCAGGATGGAGCCCCTCACAACCGGGATCGGGATGGAACCCTTCACAACCCGAATCGGGATGGAACCCCTCACAACCCGAATCGGGATGGAACCCCTCACAACCCGGATCGGGATGGAACCCCTCACAACCCGGATCAGGATGGAGCCCCTCACAACCCGAATCGGGATGGAACCCCTCACAACCCGGATCGGGATGGAACCCCTCACAACCCGGATCGGGATGGAACCCCTCACAACCCGGATCGGGATGGAGCCCCTCACAACCCGGATCGGGATGGAACCCCTCACAACCCGAATCGGGATGGAACCCCTCACAACCCGGATCGGGATGGAACCGCATCATAAACCAGACAGGGATGGAACCCTTCACAACCTGGACCGGGATGTGACCCGTCACCATCCGGTTCAGGATGGATGAGGTGGGGCAGGAAATTCCCATCAGGGATCTGCAGATGTGTGGTGCTATCATGTCCATGTGAAGCAAACCTCTGAGGAGCGTTTCCAACTCCAGGTTGGACCTATGACTCCAGGATAAGGAGGGGGTCTGAACCGGTGGTGGTAATGTGGGGGGTGGGTGCGTATGAGCGGTTCATTACCTGTTCACCATGTCTCTGCTCCTCTAAACCAGGCACCCGCTGCTCGGAGTTCATCACAGAGTCCCGGTAAACCTTAACCTGACTTCGCCACCATCCCCGAGGTTAACCCATGCATTCAAATAGCTTTTTCTCCTTCTTAACTGTCCGTCATCTTACTCACGCACTCACCCTCCGTTAACCTCGCAACCCGTCCAACTCAGCCCCAAACAACAACATGCGGCGGCGGCGACAGCTAGTACGGCGGTGTACAGTCTGTAACGACTTTGTCAATGTGCAAAGAAAACCTCCGGAAAAAGGCAACATATGCAACAATTCTACATCACATCCGGCCAAACGCCGCCCATCCTTCAAAAGTCCCACCCGCGATTAGTGATTGGCTCCTATCCACGAAACACCTACAACTGTCCCTACTCAATGAGTGCGAGGAAAGGGAACGCCCCCCGTGTACTTGTTACGCACCCAATATGAAATCAGAGGTAAACCTGGTAAAAGACCTGGAATTAGCCTCATATCGTTCCTGCTCCTACCTCATATGAAAGTCCCGAATTCAGCCCCACCGTCCTGGATTGTATATGTCATTCTTGTATGATGGTGTTTTATTGTGCAGCTCTGGTTTGTGTTATGAGTGAAAGTGTTTTCAGCCGCTGTCTCGGCTCCAGGCTTCCCTGGACAAGACGTGGCTGCGTCCGTGGGACCGACCGGGTTAAATGACGTTAAATAAACCAGGTTTGTTGTTGGGGAGATGAAAACTGCATCGATGCTGGAACGTCAGGAAAACTGACAGCCTGGATTAAAGCAGCTTGTGCTTCTGTGTGTCAAACACACACACAGAGCCGCATCGCCATGGCGACGTCAGCCCGGGGTGTTTTCCCATCGACAGCACCTGAATATGGACGCTTGGAGGTGACAGGTGATGCTTGGTGCCGGGGGCTGACATGAAGGTGCACCGTCAGCAGGAATGATGAGCTTATGTAACGCAGAGCCCGAGGAAGAGGAGGAGGAGGAGGAGGAGGAGGAGGAGGAGGAGGAGGGGTACATTAGGTTCAGGGTAGGGGTGCATGATATCGGAATTTTGGCCAATATCTAATATGCTGATATTTTAAAACTCATGTGTCGATATCAACCGATATTGATATCGATACCAATACCAATACAAATACCGATATTAAAGCTGAAAAAATAAGCAGTCATTGCAAACAGCAGTTTTGTTATCTGCTTCCGACAATATGAAAAAATAGGGGTGGGAAAAAATATCTGAATATCGGTATAATGTTGATATTAAATTGATTTTTAAAAACACAGTATCAATCTATTTTACTTAAAAGAATCTCACATTTCATGAATTCTCATGAGATTTCGTAACAGAATGATGAAAATCACGAGATTTGTTAGTAAAATAGATCGATACCTCGTTTTTAAATGTCAATATGATATCAGCATGTGAAAATATCGCAAAATGTCTATGAATTCTCATGAGATTTTGTTACGGAATGATGAAATATCGTGAGATTTGTTAGTAAAATAGATCGATACCTCGTTTTTAAATGTCAATATGATATCAGCATGTGAAAATATCGCAAAATGTCTGTGAATTCTCGTGAGATTTTGTTACGGAATGATGAAATATCGTGAGATTTCATTAGTAAAATAGACAGATACCACGTTTTTAAATGTCAATATGATATCAGCATATGAAAATATTGCGATATTTCAGTGTATCAATACTTTTTCCCATCACAAGTCTTTAGAAGTTTTAAAGTCTGTAAAAAAGAAGTTTTTGAGGAAGAAATAAAGACGTCTTTAGAACCGGGCTGATCGGTTCAATATCGGTCCGATCATGAACGTAAGCCCCCAAAAATATCCAGATTTATAAAACGTGCGTGCGCACATGTTCAGGCAGTTTCTTCTCGACGAATCACAGTCTTCCTGGAAGTTTGAGCAGGTGAATTTGGCCCCGCCCCCTACACACCCACATTCCACCAGAAATGGTTCATGAAGCACCTGATGGATATTTCTGCACATGAAAGAGCTTCTCTGGACAATAAAACGGAAGCAGGACAGTCTCAACTTCTATTTTCTGTCACTGATTAGACTGTAAAAGGTGATCGTTAAACGTTCTCATCTTCTTTAATAAAATATTTAACAAAAAGAAAATTACAAGCTACACGATATCGCCAAAAGTATCGTCTCACCGTGACTCACATCTGAGCTTCAGTAACATCGTTCCTGATCCGTCGGGTTCAGGATGGCGTTGGTCCACCTTTGCAGCTGGAACAGCTTCATCTTCTGGGAATTCTGTCCACAAGGTTTAGGAGTGTTTCTGGGAATCTTTGACCATCTTCTGAGGGCTGTTCGATATTCTGATATGATATGGCGATATAATATTTACATGAGAGAGATATTTACACATATCGTTATATCACGGGATTGGTTGTGCAAATTTCTTTGCTTTATTATTTCGTAGCAACCCGGCTGCACCTCGACTGACCTGATTATTTAATGAGGGTGGGGAAAAACATCGACACACTGAAATATCGCAATAATTTCATATGCCGATACCATATCTTTATTTAAAAACGTGGTATCGATCTATTTGCTAATGAAATTTCGCAAGCTATCACCGTTTTGTTATGAAATCTCATGAGATTTCGTGACGTACCGCGACATTTTGTGACAGAATGATGAAATCTCACGGTATTTCGTGAAATCTCAAGAGATTTTGCAACGATATCTCGCGATATTTCACGAAAACCCGCGAGATTCCGTTACAGAACGACCAAATCTTGCAAGATTTTTTAGTAAAATAGATAGATACCTCATTTTAAATATCGACATGATATCAGCATATAAAAATATCACAATATTTCAGTGTATCACTTCAATATTTTTCCCACCCCTAGCAAATATCACCTGATTTTTTTGTCTCGGGGAAAAGAAATTCCACATGGTTTTAGGATATAAAGCACATATTCGTTTGAACTAGAGATGCACGATATAATTGGCCCCCTATCGGTATCGGCCTATATCGGCCTTAAAACTGAGTATCAGACGTTGGCCACCCCACTAATATTTAACCGATATTTAGCCCACTGTTTCCAAAGTCTAAAAAAATATATACTTCTTCTTCATCAAAAACGTCTTTTTTACAGACTTTAAAACTCGGGTTTTTAAAGACTAAAGACAAAGGGTGGGAAAAAAATAATTGATACACTGAAATATCACGATATTTTCATATGCTGATATCATATTGAGTTTTAAAAAAAAAAACGTGGTATCAATCTATTTTCCTAACAAAATCTCGCAATATTTCACAAAATATCGTGAGATTTTGTAACAGAGCGATGAAATCTTGCGAGATTTTGTAAGTAAAATAGATAGATACTGTGTTTTTAAACATGGATTTGATATTGGCATCTGAAAATATCAAAATATTTTAGTGTAGTGATATTTTTTTCCCACCCCTACTTTTCAAAGTGTCAGAAACAGATAACAAAACTGCTATTTGGAATGACTGCTTATTTTTTCAGCTTTAATATCGGTATCGATTATCGGCCGCATGACTTTTAAAATATTGGCATATCGGATATCGGCCAAAATTCAAATGTTGTGCATCCCTACTCCAAACTGGTCCCACAAAGTTGGGACATGGAATTGTCCAGAATGTCTTGGTATGCTGAAGCATTCAGAGTTCCTTTCACTGGAACTAAGGGGCCAAGCCCAGCTCCTGAAAACACCCCCACACCATAATCCCCCTCCACCAAACTGGAACTAAGGGGCCAAGCCCAGCTCCTGAAACACCCCACACACCATAATCCCCCTCACCAAACTGGAACTAAGGGGCCAAGCCCAGCTCCTGAAACACCCCCACACCATAACCCCCCTCCACCAAACTTTACACTTGGCACAATGCAGTCAGACAAGTACCGTTGTCCTGGCAACCACTAAACCTAGACTCCTCCATCAGATTCCAGATGGAGAAGCGTGATTGGTCCTCCAGAGAACCTCCACTGCTCTAGAGTCCAGTGGCGGCTGCTTTCCACCACTGGATCCACGCTTTGCATCGCACTTGGTGATGTATGGATGGATGCAGCTGGTTGCCATGGAAACCCATTCCATGAAGCTCACTGTCACTGGTTCTTGATGCTGATCTGGGATTAAAGGCTCTGATGAAGGATTGGAGGTCTCTAGATGCTGACTGGGATTAAAGGTTCTAGATGCTGACTGGGATTAAAGGTTCTGATGCTGACTGGGATTAAAGGTTCTAGATGCTGACTGGGACTTAAAGGTTCTGAGATGCTGACTGGGATTCCAAAGGCTTCTAGATGCTGACTGGGATTAAAGGTTCTTATGCTGACTGGGATTAAAGGTTCTAGATGCTGACTGGGATTAAAGGTTCTAGATGCTGACTGGGATTAAAGGTTCTGGAATGCACTGACTGGGATTAAAGGTTCTGATACAGACGTGGGAGAAACAGGTTCTGCATGCTGAGCTGGGTCATTAAAGCATCTGTGGAAGTGATGGAACACCTGACCATCATCTGTTCTCATGACACGTGTGAGTCTGGGATGGAAGGATCATATGCAGATGGGGAAAAGTTTGGTCACAGGTGATCTGGGAGTATTTCTACAAAGTTCTGATAGTAACTGGGATTAAATTCTGGTTCTGGTTCTGGTTCTGATTGGTTCTTGTGGTGCTATATCTAAGTTCCATTCATTTTTACATTATTTAAACCTCATAATCTCACAAGTGACTGAACGGAACATGATATCTGGATGCTGACTGGGATTAAAGGTTCTAGATGCTGACTGGGATTAAAGGTTCTGATGCAGACTGGGATTAAAGGTTCTGATGCTGACTGGGATTAAAGGTTTTAGATGCTGACTGGGATTAAAGGTTCTGATGCTGACTGGGATTAAAGGTTCTGATGCTGACTGGGATTAAAGGTTCTGATGCTAACTGGGATTAAAGGTCCTGATGCTGACTGGGATTAAAGGTTTTAGATGCTGACTGGGATTAAAGGTTCTGATGCTGACTGGGATTAAAGGTTCTGATGCTGACTGGGATTAAAGGTTCTGATGCTGACTGGGATTAAAGGTTCTAATGCTGACTGGGATTAAAGGTTCTAATGCTGACTGGGATTAAAGGTTCTGATGCTGACTGGGATTAAAGGTTCTGACGGTCTGACTGGGATTAAAGGTTCTGATGCTGGACTGGGATTAAAGGTTCTGATGCTGACTGGGATTAAAGGTTCTAATGCTGACTGGGATTAAAGGTTCTGATGCTGACTGGGATTAAAGGTTCTGATGCTGACTGGGATTAAAGGTTCTGATGCTGAATGGGATGAAAGGTTCTGATGCTGACTGGGATGTAACAGGATCTGATGCTGATCTGGGATTAAAGGTTCTAGATGCTGAGCTGGGATTAAAGGATCTGATGCTGACTGGGATTAAAGGTTCTGATGCTGATTGGGATTAAAGGTTCTAACTGATCTGATGGTTCTGGGATTAAAGGCTCTGATGCTGACTGGGATTAAAGGTTCTGATGCTGATTGGGATTAAAGGATCTAATGTCTGACTGGGATCAAAGGTTCTGATGCTGACTGGTGATTAAAGGTTCTGATTCTGATCAGGGATTAAAGGTTCTGATGCAGATCTGAACATGATTAAAGGTTCTGGATAGGTCTGAACATGGCCGATGTAAAGGTTCTGGATAGGTCTGAACCTGGGATCAAATGGTTCTGATTCTGGATCAGGTCTGAACAGGATCCGATGGTTCTGGTTCTGGATCAGATCTGAACAGGATCTGATGTCTAAGGTTCTGGATCAGGTCTGAACAGGATCTGATGGTTCTGGTTCTGGATCAGATCCAAATGGTTCTAGATGCTGACAAAACTGGGATTAAAGGTTCTGATGCTGAACCCGTCTGGGATTAAACGGTTCTGATGAACTGAACCCGGTTCTGGGGTGAAACGGTTCTGATGCTAACTGGGATGAAAGGTCCTGATGCTGAACCGGTTCTGGGATGGAACCCGGTTTTAGAAGTGCTGACTGGGATGAAACCGGTTCTGAGGGCTGAACTGGGATTAAAGGTTCTGATGCGGATTCTGGGATTAAACGGTTCTGAGGCTGACTGGGATGGAACCCGGTTCTGAGTGACGGACTGGGATGAAACCCGGTTCTAGATGATGACTGGGATTAAAATCCGGTTCTGAGGCTGGACGGTTCTGGGATGAAACCGGTTCTGAGGCTGATTCTGGGATGAAACCCGGTTCTGATGCTGACTGGGATTGGAACCGGATCTGATGCTGAGTGGAATTAAAGGTTCTAGATGCTGGACTGGGATTAAACCCGGTTCTGGGGAGTGGAACTCGGTTCTGAGGTGGAACCCGGTTCTGAGGTGGAACCGGGTTCTGGGGTGGAACCCGGTTCTGAGGTGGAACCCGGTTCTGAGGTGGAACCCGGTTCTGAGGTGGAACCCGGTTCAGAGGTGGAACCCGGTTCTGAGGTGGAACCGGGTTCTGGGGTGGAACCCGGTTCTGAGGTGGAACCCGGTTCTGAGGTGGAACCGGGTCTGAAGCAGCCAGAATGTGCAGAAACCTGCATTTTTCATTCTGCAGGAGACGTTTACGATAAGTCTTAAAAGGACTGAGGAGAAGCTGCATTCCTGCTGGGGGGTGTGGACCACACCCTCCCACCTGCTGGGGGGCGTTGACAGGGACCCCACCCCCCCACCTGGATCCTTTAAAAGCCGCCGTCTGCAGGTCTCCTCACTTCTCTCCTCTCCTGCTCCTGAGAAGACAGACGAGCACCTCCTCCTCCTCCTCGACTCCATCATGACGACCATGATGTTCTCCTCCTCCTCGCGGAGCTCGATGATGGGCGGCGGCCTGGGCCGGGCCTCCCTGGGTTCGGCCAGAGGCATGAGCTCATTCAGCGTGGCCGGGGGGGCGGGCGGCGGCGGCGTGAGGGTGTCCCAGGCCAGCCGCAGCTTCTCCGCCGGCGGTGGAGGATTCGGCTTCGGCGGAGGAGCAGGTGCAGGTTTCGGTGGGGGTGCAGGTTTCGGTGGGGGTGCAGGTTTCGGTGGGGGCGCGGGATTCGGTGGGGGCGCGGGATTCGGTGGGGGCGCCGCCGACGACAGCGTGATCGGCAATGAGAAGTTCACCATGCAGAACCTGAACGACCGCCTGGCCACCTACCTGGCCAAGGTGGCGGCTCTGGAGAAGGCCAACGCCGACCTGGAGCTGAAGATCCGGCAGTTCGCCGAGACCAAGATCGGACCTTCCACCCGCGACTTCAGCGCCTTCTTCATCACCATCGCAGAGCTGCAGGGCAAGGTGAGGCACAGGTGCATCATGGGAACGGATGAAAATGATCAACATCTCAAAGCAGGGATGCACAATAGTGGAATTTTGGCCGATATCCAATATGCCGATATTTTAAAACTCATGTGGCTGATAACCGATATCGGTACCGATGTTAAAGCTGAAAAAAATAAGCAGTCATTTCAATTAGCAGTTTTATCTGTCTCTGACACTTTGATTTACAGTGGGGGGGAAATATCGATACACTGAGATATTACGATATTTTCATATCAGTATTTCATATTGATCTATTTTACTGACAAAGTGTTGCAAGATTCCATCGTTCTGTTACAAAATCTCATGATTTTTCATGAATTCTCCCGAGATTTCATAACAGAACAATGAAATATCGCGAGATCTCAATTGTAAAATAGATCGATACCTCGTTTTTGAATGTCAATATGATATCAGCATATTAAAATATCGCAAACAGTTTGTGGATTCTTGCAAGATTTCATAACAGAATGATGAAATATCGTGAGATTTCAAAAGCAAAATAGACCGATACCTTGTTTTTGAATGTCAGTATGATATTAGCATATTAAAATATCGCAATATTTCTGTGTATCAACATTTTTTCCCACCTCTAGTCTTAAGAAGTTTTAAAGTCTGAAAAAAAGTAGTTTTTTAAGAAGAAGAAGGTTTTTTTTTTTACTCTAGAGACCGCAAGCTGATCGGTTAAATATCGGTTAAATATCAGTGGGGTGGCTGATGTCCGGTACTCAGTTTTAGGGCCGATACTGAGGGGCTGGTTATATCGTACATCCATACTTAAAAGTGTAGAACCGTTATTTTAATGTTCAGAGTAAATGTTCTGGTTTCTGGACGCGGAGATGAAGAGTTTCCATAAAAAAGGAAAGTGGAGACGTGCTCTGTAATCGGAGGCTGTGGGGAGCCGATGGGGGCGTGCTGTGATTGGCTGGGGGGGGGGGACCTGACCGCCCCCTTCCAGCATGTGACTGTGTGACTGTTGCAGATCCAGGACGCCATCATCGCCAGGGGCACCGTCATGCTGAGCATCGACAACGCCAGACTGGCCCAGGACGACTTCAGGATCAAGTGAGTCCCACCCGGTCCCCAGTCTGAGCTGAGACGGAGCGCGTTGATGCTGCAGAGCTGGGGGGGTCGCCCCCCCCTGCTGGCTGCAGCCAGGACTGCTACTACAGGGAAATGTAGATTTCATTAGATATAACAGAGAAATCTCAGTGAGGGAATGGAAGCCTCGGCTACATGTTCTACACAGAAAAACTCCAATCTTACCGAGTTTGTTTCTCATTTCTCGTCCAAATATCTCATCACACGCTACATAAAACAAAACTACCTAAAGACAAACATTTCAGAGACATAAAGGAACTAACAATGCAGCTTATTCCAACAAATATTAACAAGAACATTGTTCTCGTTCAGAATTTTTTTCTTAATAAGAGTAAAAGATTTTGAACAATTGAAATTTTCTTGATAAAATTTCTTGAAATAAGATGAATTATCTTAAAACAAGATCTCATATGTAACTGAAATGTTTCTCTTTCGGTACTTTTGTTTTATTTCGAGTGTGATGAGATATTTTGACTAAAAATGAGGAAAAATCTATTTGGTAAGATTTTAGTTTTTACAGTGTTTCCATCTTTCAGCTTTAAAGGGGAAGTTGTTTTTTTCTAATCTGGACCTTTTTTCAGGGGCTTCAACTAGAAATAAAAAAACAAGAAGAAGAAGAATGGCAATGACAATAATAATGATTATAATAATAATAATAATAATAATAATAGCTGGGGGGTTTCTTAGACAGTTACAAATGCTAGCTACCCCAGACAGATGGAGTTTTTAAGATTGGATATGCAGAAATGCAAAAAAAAATGGATCCACAGGGGTCCATTTTGGGCCCACTCTCATTTTCTTTATATGCTTTATGCTATGATGTCACATAACAGTGACGTCATCAAAGCCAGCGCAGTAAAAATGTCTATAAATAAAGACGGATCACCACAAAAACAGCCAGTTGGAGCTCACGGGGGGGGGGTCCGGCTGATGTTTGGTAACAAACATGGTGAAATGAAGGAGTTTGTGGCAGATAATGGTTATTTGGAGGCTGCACGTGGTCGCCTCATCACTTCCATTATATGGGACATAAATATCTCCTGAAGTATCCCAAATTAGACCAAAACTGTGTGGGGGAGGGAATGAACGGATTCATGCTGGAGGACAGGTCCAGGTTGAACCAAAGTTCTCCTGTGAGTCTCCTTTTCCCGCCCTGCTTTGCGGTAACCCGTCGGGTCGCATGGATGCATGTGTGCAGGTTTGAGAACGAGCTGTCCATGCGTCAGTCGGTGGAGGCCGACATCGCCGGGCTGAAGATGCTGCTGGGGGAGGTGGGCATGGCCAAGACCGACCTGAGCATGCAGATCGAGGGCCTGAAGGACGAGCTGGTGTCCATGAAGAAGAACCACGAAGAGGTGAGCGCCCCCCGGTGGAGGCATCTGCATCCTCCGGCTTCATTCACCAACGCTGCGTCCTCCTCGTCCTGCAGGACCTGCTGTCCGCGCGCAGCCAGATGACCGGCCAGGTGAACGTGGAGGTGGACGCCGCTCCTCAGGAGGACCTCACCAAGGTCATGGAGGAGATCAGGGAGCACTACGAGGCCGTCGCCTCCAAGAACCGCAAAGAGCTGGAGGGCTGGTTCCAGGCCAAGGTAGAGACGGCAGAGTCCCGGCGGGGGACGGAGACCCGCGACCGTCCGCCCGCTAACGCTGTCCTCTCCTCTGCAGTCTGAGATCCTGTCCAAGGAGGTGGCGACCGCAGAGATGACGCTGAAGACCACCACCACGGAGGTGAAGGAGGTGAAGAGCCAGCTCCAGTCCCTGGAGATCGAGCTGCAGTCCCAGCTCAGCATGGTGAGACAGAACCGCCGCAGCTCCGGGACGGAGGTGTAGGTTTGTGTCTAACACCGTCGTGTCCCTGCAGAAAGCCTCTCTGGAAGCCTCCCTCGCCGACGTCCAGGGCCGCTTCGCCATGCAGATGAACAGCTACCAGATGCAGGTGAGTCGGCCCCCGCCGCGTCGCAGCGAGTCGCAGCGAGTCGCAGGTCTGAACGTCCGTGCTGACGTCCGTCCACCCCCACAGGTCACGTCTCTGGAGGAGCAGCTGGTCCAGCTGAGGGCCGACCTGGAGCGGCAGGGCCAGGAGTACCAGATGCTGCTGGACATCAAGACCCGGCTGGAGATGGAGATCGCCGAGTACAGGAGGCTGCTGGACGGGGAGGCGTCGGCCCTGTAAGGACCCCCCCTTTAGCTCAGGACACGCCGGGTTCCCCCGCTGCAGCTGAGAGGAGCTGGAGTCTAGGAGCTAGCCAGAACTATTCCAGCTGTACACCCCCCCCCCCCCCCCCCCCCCCCCCCAGCACCCCTCACACACTAAGTCAGCAACACCCCCCCACATGCGCACACACCCCCTAGCAGAAACGCCCACACATACACCCTCATTCAGCAACACCCCCCCCCCACACACACACACACACACACACACCCCTCAACCAGCAACGCCCCCCCACACACACACGCTCAGCTGGTTACACCCCCCACTCCGTTACGCCCCCCTCAGCCAGCTGCACCAACATCAACACTGTTTTTATTTTCACTCTTTGAATCATTTTCAGGTCATTTTATTCTGAAGGCTCCAGATGAAATGATGATGCGTTTCCTGTCTTTAGACATATTTTCAAAACCAAAAATAATCAAACTTAGTTTGAAGCCTCAGAATCTGTTTATCAGGGAGAAGAAGCAGAAATCTGTGTCCACTTAGTTCATAACAACCCGCAGGTGTCACCATAGCAACGGTAACAGCCCGCAGGTGTCACCATAGCAACGGTAACAGCCCGCAGGTGTCACCATAGCAACGGTAACAGCCCGCAGGTGTCACCATAGCAACGGTAACAACCCGCAGGTGTCACCATAGCAACGGTAACAACCCGCAGGTGTCCCCATAGCAACGGTAACAACCCGCAGGTGTCCCCATAGCAACGGTAACAGCCCGCAGGTGTCACCATAGCAACTGTAACAACCCGCAGGTGTTCCCATAGCAACGGTAACAACCCGCAGGTGTCCCCATAGCAACGGTAACAACCCGCAGGTGTCCCCATAGCACGGTAACAACCCGCAGGTGTCCCCATAGCAACGGTAACAACCCGCAGGTGTCACCATAGCAACGGTAACAACCCGCAGGTGTTCCCATAGCAACGGTAACAACCTGCAGGTGTCACCATAGCAACGGTAACAACCTGCAGGTGTCACCATAGCAACGGTAACAACCTGCAGGTGTCACCATAGCAACGGTAACAACCTGCAGGTGTCACCATAGCAACGGTAACAACCCACAGGTGTCACCATAGCAACGGTAACACCCTGCAGGTGTCACCATAGCAACGGTAACAGCCCGCAGGTGTCACCATAGCAACGGTAACAGCCCAGCTGTTGAGGCTGCACGTCAGCAGTTTCTGCTCAGATCTTCATCGTCTCTCTCTCTTCCAGGTCTTCCTCCTCCTCCTCTTCCTCCTCGCTCGCCTCCTCCTCAGTCACAACCGTCACCACAAAGACGGTGATCAGCGAGGTCATCGAGGAGAGCATCTGAGACCAAGCCAGGCTGTCTGACGGGGGCGGGGTCACCTTCCTGCTTGCTGGAGTGGAGATGAGGAGCTCCATCTTCATCGTCTCGCTGGTTTCCCACCAACACGCTGGATTCACGGGAACCTGCGGGGACACGTCTGTCCACTGAACTTCTGTCTGTCTTCAGAAATAAAACTCCAAAGCCAAACTCTGACTGTTGTGTCGTATTTCTGCGATGATAAACGGTATATTTGAAAACGCGGTATCGATCCATTTTACCAATGAAACCCTGCAAGATATCATCGTTTAGTTATGAAATCTCATGAGATTTCCAGATTTTGGAACAGTGATGAAATCCCGTATTTTGTGAAATCGGATGAGATTTTGTAACAAAACAATGGTATATCGCAAGATTTCACAAATTAAAAAGTAAAAGTTAAAGTAAAAAATAAAATAAAAAAAAAACCAGAGGGAGATAAAAGAAAGCAAACATACCGAGACTCCAGACAGGGAGAAACATCTTTAAACAAGTTATAAAAACTGATTTCAGGTCCCTCATTCAGTGAAAATCCCTCTGAACTAGTCTGTGATGCTTCTTTTCTCATTTTAAAGTAAAACGATCTTAAAACAAGATCATTTTTTCTCCTATAAGGCAGCATGCAGGAGCAGCACCCCCCCCCCCAGCCTCCAAACCCGCATGAAGTTTGGGGAAGGTTCTTTAACCGAGGCTCAGGTTGGTCTGGATGACCTGGGGCTTCAACTCAGTGGCGCCCCCAAAGGGACAAAAGGCAAAAATGATTAAAAAAAGATTTATTTTTTCATTTTTATCAACACGTATCTGCTCTCATCATGGTGCAGCTTCTGATATTTGAATGTCAGAATCTACGTAATTATAGATGAGCGAATAAAAATAAACTCCCATTTTCCGCCATCGCTCTTTTACCGCGCTCCCCTGCAGGTCTGTCACACCTGATTAACTCCGCCTTTCGTATGCAAGTTGTTCCAGGACCCCCCCACCCAGGTTCTAAAGCCCCTTTCACATCAGCACCTACCCCGCCCTCATTGGGCCGACACCACACTGCCCCCGTTTAGTTTGCTCACATTACAGTCGGGGGCAGCTGAAGCGTCTCAGCTCTGTTCAGTGTGAGTGATGTCATAGTGATGTCATAGTGACGTCATTGAACTGCAGATTAAAAGAAGAGGCCAAGGTTTGTTTTTTTGTTTTTCTTAGCATGTAAGAAGCAAAAAATTCTGCCAGCGGAACAAAGTGAGATTTTCCTCTGAGATTTCTTGAAATAAGATGCATTTAAAGCTCCTTTATCTCACTGAAATGTTTCTCTGTAGGTGATTTTGTCTCATTCTGAGTGTGATGAGATCATTTAACTAGAAACTACACTTGGTAAGATTTGAGTTTTTGCAGTGTATTGGTGGAACTAAGATACTGCTGCAGATACTGTCTGATATAAAGGTTCATTTTACCTCCTTCACGTCCATTTCATGGATCTACGGCTGATCTGAACACAGCAGCATCCAGACGAGTCAGAGTGATGCAGGAAAGCTACTGGGGAGTAAACGAACACAGAAATTCCTCAAAATAAGGTCCAGGTTGGGAAAAAATGATCCTTTAATGAGCCTAAACCATATTTCTGCAGACGCCTGCGCTTGAACTCCTGATCTGAGTCGGACCAGATCAGATTTAGGATCTTGTCTCGTAAAATGAGAAGCAGCGACACTAAAAATCCGCATCAGCAGACTCGTTTGGATGTTTATCACCGAGTTAGAGCCTCAGAATGAGGTTTTCATGCGTCTGAAATCCGGGTTTCAGTTCTGATCAGCAGATCCAGCCGTGAGGAAGGACGATTTCCCCGCCTAAAGGGACGAGACGTCCCGAACGGGACAGTCGGCAGCCCGACCTGTGGATCAGATCTGGCACGCTGACGTCCCACCGACATTAAACGCCTCTTTTTCAGAAAATACAAGACTTTTTATACCAGATACGCAACAAAATACACTCAAAAAAATGATTCATTGGATCATCTCAGTTAAATGGAGGGCAGTTTTTCCATCCCATAATAGGGGATTATCACGCTTACCGGAAGTTCCCGGTATTTGGACACTTCCTCTTCCGGGCCATGTTAACGACAGCCGTTCCTGCTCTGTTATACTGTTTAAATCGGATAAACTCCAAACATACTTAAGTTTTCATTCTAGACTGAAGTGATACTGGATCAAAAGCTGGATCAAAGCGATCGATTTGCCGCGGTGAAGGGCCGAACTTTATAATAAAACACACGTTTGTTTGTCGCCGGTGGGGCACAACACCGGCACTTCACAGCATGCTAGCATTAGCCAGCTAGCGTTTACTGACGTGCTTAACATTGTGCGTCTTAAAACACACAAACATCTGAAAATCGGGTCTGTACCCCCCCGTTTCCAGTGGAACAACTGGGGACTGCCAAGAAAGGAGACGCTTTCAGATGATTGTGTGTTTTCAGCCGCACAAAGTTTGGCACGTCATCAAGCTGGCTAATGCTAGCCTGCTAACACAACTGCGCAGTCTGCCGGCCACAAACAAACGTGTGTCGTTTTATTATAAAGTTCGGTCCTTCACCGCGGCGAATCGGTCGTTTTGATCCACTTCTTCCTTAGCATCACTTCAGTCTGGAATGAAAACTTGGCATTGGCGTTTATCCGATTTACAAAGTTTAACAGAGTAGTAGCTGGCGGACTACTGTTAGCAGGCTAGCATTAGCCAGCTTGATGACGTGCCTAACTTTGTGCGGCTGAAAACACACAAGCATCTGAAAGCGTCTCCTTTCTTGGCAGTCCCCAGTTTTTCCACTGGAAACTGGGGGGTACAGACCCGATTTTCAGATGTTTGTGTGTTTTAAGACGCACAATGTTAAGCACGTCAGTAAACGCTAGCTGGCTAATGCTAGCATGCTGTGAAGTGCCGGTGTTGTGCCCCACCGGCTGCAAACAAACATGCTACGTTGTTTTATTATAAAGTTCGGCCCTTCACGCTGGAGAATCGCTTTGATCCACTTCTTCCTTAGTATCACTTCAGTCTGGAATCCGTGAAAATTTCAGTAGGGTTGGCGTTTATTCACGTTATCTACGAAGTAAAGGAGGGACATTGAACTGGACCGGAAATGGGCCGTCTTAAGTGTTTCAGACCGGACGTTCGGAACACGGAAGCGTGATAATCCCCTATTATCTGTAAGGTGAACTCAAACTTTATCCTTTCATGCAATATAATATAATCGAGTCAGTCCGACACGTTTTTTAAACTGCTGTAAATGGAAATAATCCCGTTTAATGAATGAAAATAATTTATGTGACATGAACAGAAAATCCGTCAGATCAGATCAGAGGAGTTGAATCAGAGCGTCTGTTCGTTTGACTCGATTCAAACATGATTACGGACACAAGTTCACATTTACGACGAGTCATGATCATCAAAAATGTCTAAATGATTACATTTGTCATCAGACACCATCCTGTTGATGTTTGTGCAACTAGAAACACAAACTCAGAACGTTAAAGAGCCGGAGAGAGTAATCAGATTACAGACATTTCACTCACAGTGCAGAAAGGACAGACAGCACTGCAATGCATGATGGGAAAATATGTAAATAAGCCTATCAAACTCATAAAATCATAGTTGAACGTTTGCTATGTAATTGTTTTACTTTACATCCATATAAAATAAATAAATAAATATTTACTTGCTAAGTTTGAGTAAACTAAATGAAATCTCGACGCGTCGCCTTGAAGACGAATCTGATCAAATCAGTTCTGATCTAACGAGACGATTTCAACTTCTCCGAGTTCGGACTCGAATCTGAATCACTTTCATGTGATTACGTAAGACGCTGCTGACCAACCAGGACACCCGGTTCCACATGCTGGCTCCTCATTGGCTGGGAGGGATGCTGAGGTTTGGAGGCAGCTGGCCAATCAGAGAAGAGTTAGTGATGAGCTGCACTTTGACCTACTTTCTGCTCCTGCAGACTTTCACGTTTCTGACGCTCAGAAAATCATCATCGATCAATATTCTATTATTATTATTATTAATCACACAAAGTTTTCATTAATTTGCATTTTTACGCATTTCTGCTGGTTTGTAAATGTATTAATTTGTTTTACTTTTATTTTGATTTAATTTTTTAAAGAACATTTAGTTTAATTTCAGCATTTTTACATATTTATATTTACTGTTAAATGTCACGTGTGTTTGCTTCGACAGCAAATATGAAAGTAAATCCTGAAATTAAATATTTAAACATTTAAAAATACATAAAGATGCGCATACGTATTTATCTCAGCACATTTTTTTGTATTTTTATTTATTTATCGTTTTTGTAGCATTTTAATTTAAATATAAACTTCCTCATTATTTTCAGTTCTATGAATGAAACAATAAATAATAATAATTTGCATAAATATAAATGTATCCAGGAACAACGGCTTCATCAGGAACGAACGAGTCTCTCAGTGTTTCTGTTTACATGTTTATTTGTTTACATTTCATGTGTTTACAGCACAAACAGATTAAATAAAAACAGACGTTTCCATCAGATTCGTCTCAGAACGGAAACATCTCAGCAGCTTCAAGTAAACCTGGATGTTTGTCTGAGTATTTACATGTTTACAAACAACCGCGGGGCTCAGTCTGAGGCCCCGCCCCCAGCGTCCCATTGGGCCGCCCCCGGCGTCCCATTGGCCCGCCCCCAGCGTCTCATTGGCCCGCCCCCAGCGTCCCATTGGTCCCTGGATGCTTCTCTCAGCATCTCCTGGCTCGGTCCGTTTGGAAGTTCTGGATGTTCTCCGTCCTCCTGAGGAAACTGGAGCTGGAAGAGGTCCATTCGACCCGGTTCTGGTCCCTGCAGAGTTCGGTCTGACCTGGTTCTGGTCCCTGCAGAGTTCAGTCTAGTTGACCCGGTTCTGGTCCCTGCAGAGTTCAGTCTAGTTGACCCGGTTCTAGTCCCTGCAGAGTTCAGTCTAGTTGACCCGGTTCTGGTCCCTGCAGAGTTCGGTCTGACCCGGTTCTGGTCCCTGCAGTGTTGAGTCTGACCTGGTTCTGGTCCCTGAAGAGCTCGGTCCAGTTGACCCGGTTCTGGTGGCTGCAGACCACAGTGTGACCTGGTTCTGGTTCCGGTCCGACCCATCTGGAATTGTTAACGATGTTTCATGAAAACTAAATCTTCTGGAACCGAAACATGGACGGAACCAGAACCACCTCCCGGCCCGGAAGGAGACCCGGGAACACAGGTCTGGATCGCTGCTGCAGGACGTGGTTCGGTTCTGTTGGATCCGTCCCGTCGGTACCGAGGACGGTCCACGGTACCGGCCAGACCAGAACCAGAACCGTTAAAAGCCGGTCCTGCCGATGACATGGTCACCCGGCGGCAGGCGTGATGTCATCGAGCAGGCGTGATGTCATCAGGCGTGGACGCGGAAGGCCAGCAGCTTGTCGGCGTGCAGGTTGTTGAGCGTGCGCAGGTCCGGCAGCCTCAGCAGCAGCTTGGTGAAGCGCGGCGAGTCCAGGTTGGGATGGCGGTTGCCGGGGGCGACGGCCGCCTTGTTCACCAGCGAGCGCAACGCTCGGATCAGGTTGTCCTGCAACTGCTCCACCGAGGACACGTCCTCGATCCCGGACCGGTCTGAGGAGACAAAGACCTCTGTTAGTCCACCACGTCCCAGGACCTGTCCTCCAGGACCCGGGACCCAAGACCCAGGACCCGTCCTCCAGGACCCAGGACCCGGGACCTGTCCTCCAGGACCCAGGACCCGTCCTCCAGGACCCGGGACCTGTCCTCCAGGACCCGGGACCCAAGACCCAGGACCCAGGACCCAAGACCCTGGACCTGTCCTCCAGGACCCGGGACCCAAGACCCAGGACCCGTCCTCCAGGACCCAGGACCCGGGACCTGTCCTCCAGGACCCAGGACCCGTCCTCCAGGACCCAAGACCTGTCCTCCAGGACCCAAGACCCAGGACCCAGGACCCAGGACCCAAGACCCGGGACCCGTCCTCCAAGACCCAAGACCCGGGACCTGTCCTCCAGGACCCAGGACCCAAGACCCGGGACCCGTCCTCCAAGACCCAAGACCCGGGACCTGTCCTCCAGGACCCAGGACCCAAGACCCAGGACCCGTCCTCCAGGACCCAAGACCCAGGACCTGTCCTCAAGGACCCAGGACCCAGGACCCGTCCTCCAGGACCCAAGACCCAAGACCCGGGACCCAAGACCCAGGACCCAAGACCCAGGACCCGTCCTCAAGACCCAGGACCCAAGACCCGTCCTCCAGGACCCAAGACCCAGGACCTGTCCTCAAGGACCCAGGACCCAAGACCCAGGACCCAAGACCCGTCCTCCAGGACCCAAGACCCAGGACCTGTCCTCCAGGACCCAGGACCCAAGACCCGGGACCCGTCCTCCAGGACCCAGGACCCGTCCTCCAGGACCCAGGACCTGTCCTCCAGGACCCAGGACCCGGGACCTGTCCTCCAGGACCCAAGACCCAGGACCTGTTCTCCAGGACCCAAGACCCAAGACCCAGGACCCGTCCTCCAGGACCCAGGACCTGTCCTCCAGGACCCAGCGGTGTAATGAATGAAGTGGTGATTAAAGGGTTAACGCTGACAGGTCGTCTCGGCGGTCTGACGCTGGTTTACAGGACTGATCCGGTTTGGGGCGATATGAGACGGACTCACCTGCAGACACCAGCACCACGGCGGTGAAGAGCCCCAGCTCCTCCGGGTCCAGGTCCAGCGCGGCCAGCTTGCGGCTGAAGTCGAACATGGCCGCCAGCAGCTGGTCCATGCCCATGGCCCGCAGGTCCTCCAGCCCGTAGGAGGCGCCGGACACGAAGGTCAGCGTCTGCTGCTGCACGTTGAACAGCGAGGAGAAGCGCACCATCAGCACCTGGAGGACAGAGACAGCCAATCAGCACGCAGACCCAAGGTTCTGCTCCTACAGAGACGGGTTCTAGTCCTACAGAGACGGGTTAGAGTCCTACGGAGACGGGTTAGAGTCCTACGGAGACGGGTTAGAGTCCTACAGAGACGGGTTAGAGTCCTACAGAGACGGGTTCTAGTCCTACATAGATGCGTTCTGGTCCAGCAGAGACAGTTCTGATGCTACAGAGACGGGTTCTAGTCCTACGGAGACGGGTTAGAGTCCTACAGAGACGGGTTAGAGTCCTACAAAGACGGGTTCTGCTCCTACAGAGACGGGTTCTAGTCCTACGGAGACGGGTTAGAGTCCTACAGAGACGGGTTAGAGTCCTACAGAGACGGGTTCTAGTCCTACAGAGACGGGTTAGAGTCCTACAGAGACGGGTTCTAGTCCTACAGAGACGGGTTAGAGTCCTACAGAGACGGGTTAGAGTCCTACAGAGACGGGTTAGAGTCCTACAGAGACAGGTTAGAGTCCTACAGAGACGGGTTCTGCTCCTACAGAGACGGGTTCTAGTCCTACGGAGACGGGTTAGAGTCCTACAGAGACGGGTTAGAGTCCTACAGAGACGGGTTCTAGTCCTACAGAGACGGGTTAGAGTCCTACAGAGACGGGTTCTAGTCCTACAGAGACGGGTTAGAGTCCTACAGAGACGGGTTAGAGTCCTACAGAGACGGGTTCTAGTCCTACAGAGACGGGTTAGAGTCCTACAGAGACGGGTTAGAGTCCTACAGAGATGGGTTCTAGTCCTACATAGATGCGTTCTGGTCCAGCAGAGACAGTTCTGATAGTACAGATACGGGTTCTAGTACTACAGAGACGGGTTCTAGTCCTACATAGATGGATTCTGGTCCAGCGGAGACAGTTCTGATCCTACAGAGACGGGTTAGAGTCCTACAGAGACGGGTTCTAGTCCTACAGAGACGGGTTCTGCTCCTACAGAGACGGGTTAGAGTCCTACAGAGACGGGTTCTAGTCCTACAGAGACGGGTTGTAGTCCTACAGAGACGGGTTCTAGCTCTACAGAGATGGGTTCTAGTCCTACAGAGATGGGTTCTAATCCAACAGAGATGGGTTCTGGTCCTACAGAGACGGGTTCTAGCTCTACAGAGATGGGTTCTAGTCCTACAGAGATGGGTTCTAGTCCAACAGAGATGGGTTCTGGTCCTACAGAGACGGGTTCTAGCTCTACAGAGATGGGTTCTGGTCCAGCAGAGACAGGATCTAGTCCTACAGAGACAGTTCTGGTCCAGCAGAGACAGTTTTGGTCCTACAGAGACAGTTCTGGTCCAGCAGAGATGAGTTCTAGTCCTGCAAAGACAGTTGTAGTCCTACAGAGATGGGTTCTGGTCCTACAGAGAGGGGTTCTAGCTCTACAGAGATGGGTTCTAGTCCTACAGAGATGGGTTCTAGTCCAACAGAGATGGGTTCTGGTCCTACAGAGACGGGTTAGAGTCCTACGGAGACGGGTTAGAGTCCTACAGAGACGGGTTAGAGTCCTACAGAGACGGGTTCTAGTCCTACATAGATGCGTTCTGGTCCAGCAGAGACAGTTCTGATCCTACAGAGACGGGTTCTAGTCCTACGGAGACGGGTTAGAGTCCTACAGAGACGGGTTAGAGTCCTACAGAGACGGGTTCTGCTCCTACAGAGACGGGTTCTAGTCCTACGGAGACGGGTTAGAGTCCTACAGAGACGGGTTAGAGTCCTACAGAGACGGGTTCTAGTCCTACAGAGACGGGTTAGAGTCCTACAGAGACGGGTTCTAGTCCTACAGAGACGGGTTAGAGTCCTACAGAGACGGGTTAGAGTCCTACAGAGACAGGTTAGAGTCCTACAGAGACGGGTTCTGCTCCTACAGAGACGGGTTCTAGTCCTACGGAGACGGGTTAGAGTCCTACAGAGACGGGTTAGAGTCCTACAGAGACGGGTTCTAGTCCTACAGAGACGGGTTAGAGTCCTACAGAGACGGGTTCTAGTCCTACAGAGACGGGTTAGAGTCCTACAGAGACGGGTTAGAGTCCTACAGAGACGGGTTCTAGTCCTACAGAGACGGGTTAGAGTCCTACAGAGACGGGTTAGAGTCCTACAGAGATGGGTTCTAGTCCTACATAGATGCGTTCTGGTCCAGCAGAGACAGTTCTGATAGTACAGATACGGGTTCTAGTACTACAGAGACGGGTTCTAGTCCTACATAGATGGATTCTGGTCCAGCGGAGACAGTTCTGATCCTACAGAGACGGGTTAGAGTCCTACAGAGACGGGTTCTAGTCCTACAGAGACGGGTTCTGCTCCTACAGAGACGGGTTAGAGTCCTACAGAGACGGGTTCTAGTCCTACAGAGACGGGTTGTAGTCCTACAGAGACGGGTTCTAGCTCTACAGAGATGGGTTCTAGTCCTACAGAGATGGGTTCTAATCCAACAGAGATGGGTTCTGGTCCTACAGAGACGGGTTCTAGCTCTACAGAGATGGGTTCTAGTCCTACAGAGATGGGTTCTAGTCCAACAGAGATGGGTTCTGGTCCTACAGAGACGGGTTCTAGCTCTACAGAGATGGGTTCTGGTCCAGCAGAGACAGGATCTAGTCCTACAGAGACAGTTCTGGTCCAGCAGAGACAGTTTTGGTCCTACAGAGACAGTTCTGGTCCAGCAGAGATGAGTTCTAGTCCTGCAAAGACAGTTGTAGTCCTACAGAGATGGGTTCTGGTCCTACAGAGACGGGTTCTAGCTCTACAGAGATGGGTTCTAGTCCTACAGAGATGGGTTCTAGTCCTACAGAGACGGGTTAGAGTCCTACAGAGACGGGTTCTGCTCCTACAGAGACAGGTTCTAGTCCTACGGAGACGGGTTCTAGTCCTACAAAGACGGGTTCTAGTCCTACAGAGACGGGTTAGAGTCCTACAGAGACGGGTTCTGCTCCTACAGAGACAGGTTCTAGTCCTACGGAGACGGGTTAGAGTCCTACAGAGATGGGTTAGAGTCCTACAGAGACGGGTTAGAGTCCTACAGAGACGGGTTCTAGTCCTACAGAGACGGGTTAGAGTCCTACAGAGACGGGTTCTAGTCCTACAGAGACGGGTTCTAGTCCTACATAGATGCGTTCTGGTCCAGCAGAGACAGTTCTGATAGTACAGAGACGGGTTCTAGTACTACAGAGACGGGTTCTAGTCCTACATAGATGGATTCTGGTCCAGCGGAGACAGTTCTGATCCTACAGAGACGGGTTAGAGTCCTACAGAGACGGGTTCTAGTCCTACAGAGACGGGTTCTGCTCCTACAGAGACGGGTTAGAGTCCTACAGAGACGGGTTCTGGTCCTACAGAGACGGGTTCTGCTCCTACAGAGACGGGTTGTAGTCCTACAGAGACGGGTTCTAGCTCTACAGAGATGGGTTCTAGTCCTACAGAGATGGGTTCTAGTCCAACAGAGATGGGTTCTGGTCCTACAGAGACGGGTTCTAGCTCTACAGAGATGGGTTCTAGTCCTACAGAGATGGGTTCTAGTCCAACAGAGATGGGTTCTGGTCCTACAGAGACGGGTTCTAGCTCTACAGAGATGGGTTCTGGTCCAGCAGAGACAGGATCTAGTCCTACAGAGACAGTTCTGGTCCAGCAGAGACAGTATTGGTCCTACAGAGACAGTTCTGGTCCAGCAGAGATGAGTTCTAGTCCTGCAAAGACAGTTGTAGTCCTACAGAGATGGGTTCTGGTCCAGCAGAGACAGTTTTGGTCCTACAGAGATAGTTCTGGTCCTACAGAGACAGTTCTAGCACTACAGAGATGGGTTCTAGTCCTACAGAGACGGGTTCTAGTCCTACAAAGACAGGATCTAGTCCTACAGAGACAGTTCTAGTCCTACAGAGATGGGTTCTGGTCCAGCAGAGACAGTTTTGGTCCTACAGAGATAGTTCTGGTCCTACGGAGACAGTTCTAGTCCTACAGAGACGGGTTCTAGTCCTACAGAGACAGGGTCTAGTCCTACAGAGACAGGGTCTAGTCCTACAGAGACAGTTTTGGTCCAGCAGAGATGGGTTCTAGTCCTGCAAAGACAGTTCTAGTCCTACAGAGATGGGTTCTGGTCCAGCAGAGACAGGATCTAGTCCTACAGAGACAGTTCTGGTCCAGCAGAGACAGTTTTGGTCCTAAAGCGACAGTTCTGGTCCAGCAGAGATGGGTTCTAGTCCTGCAAAGACAGTTCTAGTCCTACAGAGATGGGTTCTGGTCCAGCAGAGACAGTTTTGGTCCTACAGAGATAGTTCTGGTCCTACAGAGACAGTTCTAGTCCTACAGAGATGGGTTCTAGTCCTACAGAGACGGGTCCTGGTTCTACAGAGACAGTTCTAGTCCTACAGAGACAGTTCTGGTCCAGCAGAGATGGGTTCTAGTCCTACAGAGATGGGTTCTAGTCCTACAGAGACGGGTTCTGGTTCTACAGAGACAGTTTTGGTCCTACAGAGATAGTTCTGGTCCTACAGAGACAGTTCTAGTCCTACAGAGATGGGTTCTAGTCCTACAGAGACAGGTTCTAGTCCTACAGTGACAGTTCTGGTTCAGCAGAGAGTTCTGGTCCTACAGAGACAGTTCTAGTCCTACAGAGACAGTTGTGGTCCTACAGAGATAGTTCTGGTCCTACAGAGACAGTTTTAGCACTACAGAGATGGGTTCTAGTCCTACAGAGACAGTTCTAGTCCTACAGAGATGGGTTCTAGTCTTACAGAGACAGGTTCTAGTCCTACAGCGACAGTTCTGGTTCAGCAAAGAGTTCTGGTCCTACAGAGACAGTTCTAGTCCTACAGAGACAGGTTCTAGTCCTACAGTGACAGTTCTGGTTCAGCAGAGAGTTCTGGTCCTACAGAGACAGTTCTAGTCCGACAGAGACAGTTCTGGTCCTACAGAGATAGTTCTGGTCCTACAGAGACAGTTCTAGCACTACAGAGATGGGTTCTAGTCTTACAGAGACAGTTCTGGTCCTACAGAGATAGTTCTGGTCCTACAGAGACAGTTCTAGCACTACAGAGACGGGTTCTAGTCCTACAGAGACAGTTCTGGTCCAGCAGAGACCAGAACTGTGAAACACGGAGGAACGTCGAAGGTCCTGGCCTTCAGCAGGGAGACCTGGTCCCTCTGGGACAGGGTCCTGAATAGACGTGGCGGACCTGGACTCGTACCTCAAAGGTCCCGGCCTTCAGCAGGGCGACCTGGTCCCTCTGGGACAGGGTGCTGAATCCTGGGATGTGCTTGGCGAACTCCACCACCTCTTTGACGGCGGGGGTGAAGGACAGGGAGAAGTCCTCCCAGATCTCCTGGGGGGTCTTGAAGGGGTCCGCGTGAGGACGCATGTTCATTGGACAGGCCTGCAGAGACAAAACCTCAGTCAGCCAATCAGAGTCCAGGATCCAGACTGGTGGTGGTAGACTGCATAGACATCTAGATCATAACTGGTAGATCTGTTATGGTGGATGCTGGACGGCATCAGCGGCGGCCATCTTACCACTGGCAGCTCTGGTTCCTGAATGAAGGAGATGATCTCCACAAACACAAATAATCATATTTCTCTGAAATTTTGACGGATTTACAAACGGTTTGGTTTCTTACAAACGTTATTAACGTGGCTGTAATTCTGGATGCCTGAACATGTTGAAATTACAGCATTTAGAAAAAAAAACACTTAATCATGTAGCACAGTTGTGTCAGGGCTAATATAGCTAGCCTACTTGCGCAAGTAATAAAGCTGAGACCATAATTAGATCTTTAGTTAAACAGCAAGGTTTAAGTTCATCAGCGGCGATGTTATGATCAACCCTTTTGTTTAAATTACCGTCTTCGGTTGTAGTGTGATTAGCTGGAGTGCGTTTCCCCAAACTATCGTTGGTCACGCAATGTCATATAATTTCTAGTGATGTGCGACACAGCTGAATTTCCTTCGGATCCGATACCAAGTGAAATTCAAGCCAGTATCGGCGATACTGATCCGATACCGATACTTTGGGCTTCACTAAGGGTAAAGGAATTAAAACAGTAATCCTGCTTCAGACCCTTGTTGCTCTCCATCAGTGTGAAGCTCCATGATACGGCATTATCCTTCCATAACTGACTCGGGTCTGTGGTGCTGCTATCGTACCTCTGTCTTACATTCACCATTAACTGCAGCACGCCGTTGTTGTTCCACACGTGACTGCTACGAACTGAGTGAGGGATCATTACGGTGCTGCTGTGCTGGGCCTGAATGGTCAGTGCGCGCGACTCACCGGCAGACTGCGGTTTAAACCCACCTGCCCGGCGCATCTTGCTTTATGCCACATAATAACAGAATTATTCGGCTGCTAACAGTCCTATGACATGAATTATTAAAAGAACAAATGAATATTCTGTAAAAATCAAACGTTCAACCTCCTCCTACTGCAGAATGATATGATCTTTGCTTGGTAACCGCATGTTGCGACTATTCGACTTAGAGACTCACAGTCGAAGCACAGTCCTGGAAACGAATCGTCGAATCGTCGACTATTTGGGGACACCCCTAAAACACAATGCTGTAAGTGAGGGAGCTGCCTGTGGTAAGATGGCCGCCGTGTGCAGACATTCCATTGGCCAACAGTGGGTAAATCATCTAGCAGTTATAGATATCTATGATAAACGGGAACTTACCAACTTGATCCCAGTTCGGTTCTGCCTCTGAGCCACGAAACAAGGAAGTCCCTCTCCTCCAATCAGATTACTGTTGCCCAGGCCCCGCCCCCCGTTGCCGTTGTGATTATTTGGGCTGTTGTGATGGTTGTTGTTGTGGTTGTTGTTGATGCCGTTGGGGTGGTAACCATGAGGACAGTGGTTACCCTGAAGCTCCGCCTCCTTGTGGGCGTGGTTATTCTGCTGAGGTGGCGAGCGGGGATTGGCCAGCTTGTCGTGAGCGTACAGGAAGGTTTCGCGGTGAGCGCGGGCAATGGCGCTGATGGTGGAGTCCATCTCCGGGGTGGGGGGCGGGGAGGAGGAGGGGGGCGACGGAAGAGGAGGAGGCGGGGAGGAGGAGGAGGACTGAGGAAGAGGAGGGGGCGAGGAAGAAGCGGCCGGGGCGGGAGGGGAGGGGGAGGGTGGAGCCAGCGGAACGGCTGGGGGCTGAGGCTGGGGGGCGATGGTCACCCCTGGGCATGGAGAGGAAGAGGAGGATGGGGAGGAAGAGGAGGAAGAGGAGGACGACGAGGAAGAGGAGGAGGACGAGGACAGGCTGGCGAGCTGGAAGTGGTTCTGCAGCTGGTTGTTGACCATGTTGTTCATGGCGCTCTGCATCTCCGCCAGCATCCGCTGCTTCTCCCGCTTCGGGATGCGGCCGAACCGCACCGCTATGGGGGGGGAGGGGGGGTCAGACCAGACATAACATTAACACAGAGCAGACAAAAAAAAAAAAAAAAAAAAAAAAAAAACACAGAGCAGACAGCATTTTTTTACACGGAAAAATCTGTGTGAAAAAAAATCTGATCTCAGTCCAGGTGTGTGTGCAGGTGTGTGTGCAGGTGTGTGTGCAGGTGTGTGTGCAGGTGTGTGAGCAGGTGTGTGTGCAGGTGTGTGTGCAGGTGTGTGTGCAGGTGTGTGAGCAGGTGTGTGAGCAGGTGTGTGAGCAGGTGTGTGCGCAGGTGTGTGCGCAGGTGTGTGAGCAGGTGTGTGCGCAGGTGTGTGTGCAGGTGTGTGAGCAGGTGTGTGCGCAGGTGTGTGAGCAGGTGTGTGTGCAGGTGTGTGAGCAGGTGTGTGAGCAGGTGTGTGTGCAGGTGTGTGTGCAGGTGTGTGTGCAGGTGTGTGTGCAGGTGTGTGTGCAGGTGTGTGTGCAGGTGTGTGCGCAGGTGTGTGAGCAGGTGTGTGAGCAGGTGTGTGCGCAGGTGTGTGTGCAGGTGTGTGAGCAGGTGTGTGCGCAGGTGTGTGTGCAGGTGTGTGTGCAGGTGTGTGAGCAGGTGTGTGAGCAGGTGTGTGTGCAGGTGTATGAGCAGCTGTGTGAGCAGGTGTGTGTGCAGGTGTGTGTGCAGGTGTGTGCGCAGCTGTGTGTGCAGGTGTGTGAGCAGGTGTGTGAGCAGGTGTGTGCAGGTGTGTGAGCAGGTGTGTGTGCAGGTGTGTGTGCAGGTGTGTGCAGGTGTGTGTGCAGGTGTGTGTGCAGGTGTGTGAGCAGGTGTGTGTGCAGGTGTGTGAGCAGCTGTGTGTGCAGGTGTGTGTGCAGGTGTGGGAGCAGCTGTGTGTGCAGGTGTGTGAGCAGGTGTGTGTGCAGCTATGTGAGCAGGTGTGTGAGCAGGTGTGTGAGCAGCTGTGTGTGCAGGTGTGTGAGCAGGTGTGTGTACTACAGGTGTGTAGCGGCAGCTGGCCTCACCGTCCCGGCTCATGCCCACCGACAGACACTTCTTGAAGCGGCACTGCTGGCAGCGGTTCCGGTTGACCCTCATGATGGTGCAGCTGTTGCCCTTCACACACTTCTTGTACTGGATGTTCTGCTGGATGCTGCGGCGGAAGAAGCCCTGCAGGGGGACACGGGGGTCCAGGTTCAGCGAGCCGCTGTCCACCCGCTTTAACCGCCACCATCGGTGATGATGTCATCACTCACCTTGCAGCCTTCGCAGGCGTGGACGCCGTAGTGGAACCCGGAGGCGACGTCGCCGCAGACCTTGCAGAGTAGCACCATCCCGTTCAGCTCTGAAACGAAGCGCAGGCTGACCTCAGTCACGCTGCCAGAACCAGACAAAGCACAGCTCTGCTCCACCTACTGCTCAGACTGGCCGCCGCCGTCACGGAGCCATCCTCCCGGCCTCGAGGGGAACCTCCTGCTGACGAGGAGGCCGAGGAGGAGGCGTCGTCTCCTGCAGAGCCTGAACTGGAGCTGCTGCTGAAGGGAGGAGTTGATGAGGAGGAAACGAAGCACGGCTGGGAGTTGGAGTTTTCACTGTACATGGAGACCGGGCTGGTTCTGGATGGAGATCCTCCACCGGAGCCCACATAGGAGATCACACCTCCTGGAGGAGAGCAGAGGAGGTCAGGTTCCCAGTCTGATTTCAGTCTGATTCCAGTCTAATCCCAGTCTGAGTTAAGTCTAATCCCAGTCTGAATCCAATCTAAATCCAGTCTGAGTTCAGTCTAATCCCAGTTTGAATCCAGTCTGATTTCAGTCTGATTCCAGTCTAATCCCAGTCTGAATCCAATCTAAATCCAGTCTGAGTTAAGTCTAATCCCAGTCTGAATCCAGTCTGATTTCAGTCTAAATCCAATCTGATTCCAGTCTGAATCCAGTCTGATTTCAGTCTAAATCCAGTCTGATTCCAGTCTGAATCCAATCTAAATCCAGTCTGATTCCAGTCTAATCCCAGTCTGAGTTAAGTCTAATCCCAGTCTGAATCCAATCTAAATCCAGTCTGAGTTCAGTCTAAATCCAATCTGATTCCAGTCTGAATCCAGTCTGATTTCAGTCTAAATCCAGTCTGAGTTCAGTCTAATCCCAGTCTGAATCCAGTCTGATTTCAGTCTAAATCCAATCTGATTCCAGTCTGAATCCAGTCTGATTCCAGTCTAATCCCAGTCTGATTCCAGTCTAAATCCAGTCTAAATCCAGTCTAAGTTCAGTCTAATCCCAGTCTGAATCCAATCTGATTCCAGTCTAATCCCAGTCTGATTCCAGTCTAAATCCAGTCTAAGTTCAGTCTAATCCCAGTCTGAATCCAATCTGATTCCAGTCTAATCCCAGTCTGATTCCAATCTAAATCCAGTCTGAATTCAGTCTGAATCCAGTTTGCATACAGTCTGATTTCAGTCTGATTACAGTCTAAAGCCAGTATGATCCCAGTCTGATTTCAGTCTAAATCCAATCTGATTCCAGTCTGAATCCAGTCTGATTTCAGTCTAAATCCAGTCTGAGTTCAGTCTAATCCCAGTCTGAATTCAGTCTGAATCCAGTCTGATTTTAGCCTGATTCCAGTCTGGGTTCAGTCTAATCCCAGTCTGAATCCAGTCTGATTCCAGTCTAATCCCAGTCTGATTCCAGTCTAAATCCAGTCTAAATCCAGTCTAAGTTCAGTCTAATCCCAGTCTGAATCCAATCTGATTCCAGTCTAATCCCAGTCTGATTCCAGTCTAAATCCAGTCTAAGTTCAGTCTAATCCCAGTCTGAATCCAATCTGATTCCAGTCTAATCCCAGTCTGATTCCAATCTAAATCCAGTCTGAATTCAGTCTGAATCCAGTTTGCATACAGTCTGATTTCAGTCTGATTACAGTCTAAAGCCAGTATGATCCCAGTCTGATTCCAGATTAAATCTAGTCTGATTCCAGTTTGAATCCAGTCTAAAGCTCGTCTGATTCCAGTCTGATTCAAAACTGAATGCAGTCTGAATCCAGTCTGATTTCAGTCTGATTCCAATCTGATCCCAATCTGATACCAGTCTGATCACAATCTGATTCCAGTCTGCATCCAATCTGATCCCAATCTGATACCAATCTGATCCCAATCTGATACCAATCTGATCCCAATCTGATTCCAGTTTGATTTCAGCTGTTGGGATCACCTCAATGACCTCATGCTGACTGACACAAGGGGGCGGGGCCATCTGTGTGTTTGGGCGGGGGGGCGGGGGGCGCAGTGGGTTTCTCTGTAACCATGGTAACAGAGAGCTCTAAGCAGAGAGTGGAGGAGGGTCTGTAGTGAAACAGTCCGAACAAAAAGACTTTCTAGGAATTTGGGAACAGAGGGGGGGGGGAGGAGGACTCTGACCCCACTTCACCTCCTCCTCCCCTGTAGGGACACCCTCCAGTTCTCAGACCCCCCCACCCCCGCTGACAGACTCCGACTGTCACCCCGAGAACGCAGGAAGAAGATCCCCGCGGGAACAGAGACCTGAACAGAGACCTGAACAGAGACCTGGACTGGGAATTAAGATCCAGATCCAGACCTCAGTCTGGGTCTGGATCAGACGTGGACCAGATAAACCTGAATGTGACATCATCAAACATCAGAGCCTGACACGACAAGCAGCCAGAACTCAGTCGGCACGGCAACCGGGTCAGAACAGAGAGGAGGACACACACTGCCTCCTCCTCCTCCTCCTCTTCCTCGTGCTCTCTCAGCAGTCACGCCCCCCGGCCACGTGCCCCCTCCACACATCCGGCTCCACAACGAGACTGGCTGCAGGAAGCCCCGCCCACATTCACACCTCCGGCTCACGTTCCTGCATGACATCAGCGCATGCAGCACCTTCATCCTGATGACGAGCAGAGACGCTTTCTGTCCTACCAGGCCCGCCCTGTCTCCGTCCAACATGTCCCAGTCTCAGGGGGACAGTCCTGTTTGCACAAGGAGGCAGGGAAGACGCCTGCATTTTCCAGGCATTTTCCAGGCATTTAGCATGCTTTTCCAGGCATTTTCCATGCATTTAGCATGCTTTTCCAGGCATATTCCAGGTGTTTTTTAATCATGTACCAGGCATTTGCCAAGTGTTTTTCAAAGTGTTTTCCAGGCAAATTTCAGGTGTTTTCCAGGCATTTACCAGGTGTTTTTAAGGTGTTTTCCAGGTATATTCCAGGTGTTTTCCAGGGAATTACCAAGTGTTTTTCAATGTGTTTCCCAGGCATGTTCCAGGTGATTTTCAAGGTGTTTTTTCAGGCATGTTTCAGGTGTTTTTCAAGGTGTTTTCCAGGCATTTACGAAGTGTTTCTCAAGGTGTTTTCCAGGTATATTCCAGGGAATTACCAAGAGTTTTTCAATGTGTTTCCCAGGCATATTCCAGGTGTCTTTCAAGGTGTTTTCCAGGCATTTACCAGGTGTTTTTAAGGTTTTTTCCAGGCAAGTTCCAGGAGTTTTTACAGGAAGGTTCCAGGTGATTTCTAAGAATATTCCAGAGGTTTTCCAGGCATATTCCAGAGGTTTTCCAGGCATATTCCAGAGGTTTTCCAGGCATATTCCAGAGGTTTTCCAGGCATGTTCCAGGTGTTTTCTAGGTATGCATCAGGCCAATTTCAGGCGGGGTTACTGGCATTTTCCAGCTGCTTTTAAACTCCCCTGTAATCTGATAACTGGACTCATCATGGACCCCACGATGACCCCCCATGGACACAAACGCTACAGGACAGAACTATGACTCCCACAATCCTTTTCATCACCAAACAGCCAATCAGAAAGCAGAAGCTGAACACAACCCTGATGGTACTTTAAATCAGTTTAGGATGGATAGATGGATAGATAGATAGATAGATAGATAGATAGATAGATAGATAGATAGATAGATAGATAGATAGATAGATAGATAGATAGATAGATAGATAGATAGATAGATAGATAGATAGATAGATAGATAGATAGATAGATAGATAGATAGATAGATAGATAGATAGATAGATATTCCAAACAGCAGGTCTCTCGCGTTCAGGTGTCACGTGACCACAGCTGATTCACACCTTCAGCAAACATGTGGAGCTCTGAGGCTTCTGATTGGCTGAGGAGCTTCAGCCTCGTGCTTCAGGACTACATGTGAGGGGCCTACACAGCTGATCAGACCTGATCAGTGACGTCATCATTATCGATCTGCTGCTGCCAATCAGGACAGAGGAGCAGAATGAGACAGGAGAAGGAGGAAGAGGAGGAGAAGCAGGAGGAGGAGGAGGAGGAGCAGCAGCAGCAGGAGGAGGAGGAAGAGGAGGAGAAGCAGGAGGAGGAGGAGGAGGAAGAGGAGGAGGAGGAGCAGCGGCAGCAGCAGGAGGAGGAAGAGGAGGAGAAGCAGCAGCAGCAGCAGGAGGAGGAAGAGGAGGAGAAGCAGGAGGAGGAGGAGGAGGAAGAGGAGGAGGAGGAGCAGCGGCAGCAGCAGGAGGAGGAAGAGGAGGAGGAGGAGCAGCGGCAGCAGCAGGAGGAGGAAGAGGAGGAGAAGCAGCAGCAGCAGCAGGAGGAGGAAGAGGAGGAGAAGCAGGAGGAGGAGGAGGAGGAAGAGGAGGAGGAGGAGCAGCGGCAGCAGCAGGAGGAGGAAGAGGAGGAGGAGGAGCAGCGGCAGCAGCAGGAGGAGGAAGAGGAGGAGAAGCAGCAGCAGCAGCAGGAGGAGGAAGAGGAGGAGAAGCAGGAGGAGGAGGAGGAGGAAGAGGAGGAGAAGCAGCAGCAGCAGCAGCAGGAGGAGGAAGAGGAGGAGAAGCAGCAGCAGCAGCAGGAGGAGGAAGAGGAGGAGGAGGAGGAGGAAGAGAAGCAGGAGGAGGAGCAGAATGAGACAGGAGGAGGAGGAGGAAGAGGAGGAGGAGGAGCAGCGGCAGCAGCAGGAGGAGGAAGAGGAGGAGGAAGAGGAGGAGGAGGAGCAGCGGCAGCAGCAGGAGGAGGAAGAGGAGGAGGAAGAGGAGGAGGAGGAGCAGCGGCAGCAGCAGGAGGAGGAAGAGGAGGAGGAAGAGGAGGAGGAGGAGCAGCGGCAGCAGCAGAACAATTATGTAATGAGCTCAGTCTAAGTGGCAGCCAATCAGAGCGCGAGGAGCTCCGTAAAAACAACGCGCACATGGCTCGGTTCGCGGCTCCATGTGAACCCGCAACTGCCGGACACACGCGCACATGCGCGTACACGCGGGCCGAGCACGCGCTGTCACCCTGACCCGGGTCAGACTGACAGACCGGGATCTGGACCCGAATCCTGGACCTTCACGAGTCTGAAACCATCATGATCGGAGTTCCATAAAGTTCAGCCGAGACCCGCGGGTCCGGGTCTGCGGGACCAGTCTAGACCCGCGGGTCCGGGTCCGGGGGACCAGCCTGGATCTGCGGGACCACTCTAGACCCGCGGGTGTGGATCTGCAGGACCAGTCTGGATCTGCGGGACTAGTCTGGGTCTGCGGGACCAGTCTAGACCCGCGGGTCCGGGTCTGCGGGACCAGTCTAGACCCGCGGGTCCGGGTCTGCGGGACTAGTCTGGATCTGCAGGACCACTCTAGACCCGCGGGTCTGGATCTGCAGGACCAGTCTGGATCTGCGGGACCAGTCTAGACCCGCGGGTCTGGATCTGCAGGACCAGTCCGGGTCCGGGTCTCCTCCGGACTCCGCACCGACACAAACTCTGTAAAAAGTGGCCTCAGCTTCCGCGCGCGCGCATGTGATGGCCGGTGTTTGTTTACCTGAGTTGTTGTTGTTGTTGTTGTTTGTGTCCATCATCATCATCATCATCATCATCTTCGTCCCGGGCTCCGCTGCGGTCACGCTCGCGCCTGCAGGTGAAGCCGCTTCATGACCAGAATGAAAGCAGGAAAAGTCCGGTTCTGTGTGCGCACGAGGAGCTGCATCCGCCGCACGCGCTCCCAGATCTGCTGTTCGCTTTCAAACAGCGCAGCAGGATGATGATGATGATGACGATGATGATGATGCTGTACGGGGGCCGCCGTGTTCGCACGCGGCAGAAAACGGGACCATGTGACCGCGGGGAGAGCCTCGTGCCCCAGTGACACACTTTCACGCTCCTCCTCTGTACCCAGACCAGTTAAAGCCCGGAGCACGTGGAGCCGCCGCAGCTCTGCGCGGAGGATTGTGGGAAACGGAGGCAGATGTTTCTCTAGTTGTCATGGAAACTGATGATGGTTCGAGTTAGATTACAACAAAAGTGAAAAATGTTACAGAGGAGGTTCAAAGTAAAACAGTTAAACTACAACCTCATGTTTTATTTCCAGCAGAACATAAACCACATTTTTATTTCTGAAATTAAATAAATTATCGATAACACGGAATTATTACATTATTCCAACAAGTCCGATATCATGACAACTTGTCCTGATAACCTGATAACTTATTAATTTCTCCGCTCACACTGAGATCAGGTTTATACCGTTTAAAAATGCTCATATTTGCAGAAACAAATCTGACCTGTCAGTCATTATGATGCTGCTGTAAACTATTCAAGCATGTTTATTCCGCGATGTTAAACTTATTCAGTTTCCGTCACTTTTTTCGGCGCCCTCCTCCTCCTAGGGCTTTGCCAGCACCCCCACAAAAGTTATATGAAAACTTGCGTCTCTGCCGGGTAAAATGTGCAAAACTCTAACGTTTTTTACGAAATTCGCGAAAAACTGTGATTTTTCTTCCAGTAGGAGTAAATGGGTTTGCCAGAAATCAGATGAGAAAAGCCAAAAACCCAGGTCACTTTGGACCTCTATAACTCAGCCATACCATCACATAGAAACCTCATTCAAAGTTTAAACGGGTCACGAAAGATAAAATTTTCTCCATGTGAAAGGATATTTACATATTTGTTACGGTTTTGACGCAATCGCAAGTTATGTTTTAGTAAAAATCAGAAAAAGACCAAAAATCCTGCCGCACTCTAAATTTTGAAACATTTTCAGATGTGAAAAAAATCCCATAACTCCTACAGCTTTCATCGTACAGACATAAATTTTATATCAATACGTAGGAAAATTTGTCAGCTTCATTTGGGACTGCCGCACAAAATTTGCTCAGACGCACCGTTTTCGAGTTATGCTGCTCCAAAGTCGACCTACGCCTCCCATTGACTTCCATTATAACAAAGAAAAATGGCTACATTTCTCTCCAGTGTTTTTAACTTGCCACCGTTTAAATTCTGTTTACAGCAGGACAAAATAAAATACATTTCTGAGTTCCTCAAAGCCTTGCGGCGCTCACAGTGAAAAAATTATTTTGATATCTCCTATGGTTTTCTCACAAGGGACAGTTGTTCGGCAAGTGCACACAGACTGTATTCAGTAGTTCTGTGTCTGTGTAACTGACATTTTCACACAGGCAGGCCCCGTTGCCTAGCAACACTTAACGAGGCAGCTGCAGGTGTCCTGCAGCTCTGTGTGTCACGCACACACATTTCCCTCAAACTGTAGTAATATATCAGAGCAACTGGATGATAAACTGAGTCCTCCACAGGTTTTAGTCGTTTATAACGGACATGAGTGATTCTAATCTGTGCTCCTCACAGTCTATCTATCTGTCTGTCTGTCTGTCTGCCTGCCTGCCTGCCTGCCTGCCTGCTTGTCTGCCTGCTTGTCTGCCTGCCTGCCTGCCTGCCTGCCTGCCTGCTTGTCTGCCTGTCTGTCTGTCTGTCTGTCTGTCTGTCCGTCCGTCCGTCCGTCCGTCCGTCCGTCCGTCCGTCTGTCTGTCTGTCTGTCTGTCTGTCTATCTATCTATCTATCTATCTATCTATCTATCTATCCGTCTGTCTATCTATCTATCTATCTATCTATCTATCTATCTATCTATCTATCTATCTATCTATCTATCTATCTGTCTGTCTGTCTGTCTGTCTATCTATCTATCTATCTATCTATCTATCTATCTATCTATCTATCTATCTATCTATCTATCTATCTATCTATCTATCTATCTATCCATCTGTCTATCTATCTATCTATCTATGTCTATCTATCTATCTATCTATCTATCTATCTATCTATCTATCTATCTATCTATCTATCTATCTATCTATCTATCTGTCTGTCTGTCTGTCTGTCTGTCTGTCTGTCTGTCTGTCTGTCTGTCTGTCTATCTATCTATCTATCTATCTATCTATCTATCTATCTATCTATCTATCTATCTATCTATCTATCTATCTATCAGGTGTTCCATCTTTGTAACATGGCTGCCGCTCTCTTGGACGTGGGAAGCTGCATTGGCAGCATTCAAAATTTCTTTAGAAATTTTCTAGTTGTTGTTTACAAATAAACGTTTTCAGACTGTGTTAACCTAAAATAAATGTTTCTCACTTGTCTGTACATAATTTTCTGTTTAACTTCTTGATTGTAGTCCCGATCCATGTATCTGCATCAGTTCCAGGAGCCTTTATTTTTGTATCGGTAACAAGGCATCTTATTCAAGTGTATGTGCATTTGTGATATAAGATAGTTTTGTTTGGTATCTATTAGAAGATGTTGAGAGGCTTTCTGATGGTTTTACACTAAAAAAATGACTATTTCTTCATTTAAAGAGTGAAAAGTCTTTTTGGTTTTGTTAATAGTATTGATGTCATGATTAGGTATGTATGTGTGTTATCAGATATCAGATATCTTTATCAGCATCGTTTTTTAAAAAAGGTTAGCCTGCATCCCTAAAATAAATGTATTTACAGTCGTCCTCAAAATGATTTATACCTTCAAATTAGGGAAGGAAAAAAACCAGCTGTCAGTGATAGCTGTAATAATATGAAGTATTATGAAGTAATAATTGATAAAAAAAATTCTATTAAAATCTATTGACTTGTGGGTCAACAAAATGCTAAAAACAAACAAACAAAAAATAAAACAAGTAAAGAAGCAAGAATGGGCTCAGAAGCTAAAATTTTGTTGAGCAACACTTTGATTCAATCACTGCAATCAGGTGTTTTCTGTAACGTCCAATCAGACGTCTGCACCTGTTGACAGATCTGTTGGTCCATGTTCATGGGAAAGGTGCTCTAATGTGTCTGGTACACATTGTTGGCTAGATTTTTTTTTTAATGATTTTTTTCCACCACAATTCGAAAACACTAATTTATTTCAATAAATTTTAATTTTGTGAATTTTTATTATTATTATTATTATTAGTTTTTTTATTTTGCTAGATTTTTTTTAATTATTATTTTCCACCACAATTCAAAAACAATAATTTGTTTTAATAAACTATAATTTTGTGAATTTTGATTCATTAGTAGTTTTTTTTTTTTTTGCTAGATTTAAAAAAAAAAATTTCCACCACAATTCAAAAACAATAATTGATTTCAATAAATTATAATTTTGTAAATCTTCATTTATTATAAGTTTTTTGTTGTTGTTTTATTTTGTTTTTTGTTTGTTGACATTTGAATTACTATTGTCTATTCAGCCTTTTCTTTAGATGGGGGGGTATGAATAATTTAGAGCTGCTCTCCATAGACGTACAGCGCCTGACGCAGGTGCAGTTCCTGAGCCGTGCAGCAGGCGGCAGCAGCGTCTATTTACCGGGAAACAGCCGCCGTCACCGTCATGTTCAGAGCCGCAGAAGAAGAGCAGCAGCCTGTTTCATCCGAAGCTCCGCAGAGACAAATAAAGCCGTTTATCCATGGAGGGCCCGGGGGCGGATAGCGACTGGAGGAGCCCGCAGTTCCGACAGAAAGTCGTGGCCCAGATGTGAGAAACTTTGCTTCATTTGTGGCGTTTTTAACTCCGCTTCCGCTAGCTTAGCTTAGCTTAGCCACGGGAGCTAAGCTAGTGCTAGCTGCGCTCGGAAGCGTAGAAATGTAAAAACTGCGATTTAAGACAGAAAAGAGGAACGTCTGGATATTCCGCGGCTTCTTTAGGCTCCGTCCTCCTGATCAGCATAGAAAAATGATCCGCGCCTGTTTACTGCTAAAGCTAATCAATAATAACTAGCGGTTTAACCTCAGATCAACTAGTTTATTCCAGTTCATTCATCAGTCATTTAAATGTGCGTTTTCCAAACAATACATCAGCTTCCCGTTCATCAGCTGATCATCGCGCAGGGTTACTTTCTGTGTGGTGTCCACCCTGACGTGACGTCACGCCTGGATTCACGCAGACAGAAATCCAGCAGGTTTGCTGGTCAGTGACGTCTGCTCTGACATTTTTACTCCCAGCTATGAGCAGTTAGACCCGTACCGAGCCCAGAACCCGGACTGAGGGGGCGGGTTTCGGGTTTCAGCAGCAGAGGACACCTGCAGACGTCTGCAGCAGGACCTGCATGGACCACGGTCTCTGGAGACCTGGATCTAGCACCTGGGTCCACCTCAAACCGCCCCGGACATGTGGACCGTGTGAGCTGTGAAACCCGTCTCTGGTGGGGGAAGCGCTGCAGCGATCGGTCGATTCATCGTGATAACGACCGATTTCATCGTCGATCAATCGTTCGTTTCTAATCTTGGTTTTTCCTCTCAGCGTCACGGCATCAGTTCACCTCGGTAACGATAAATGGACGATAACTGGTTCCAGACTGGATCGGTGGAGGTAGGGCTGGGCGATATATCGATATGAAAAATATATCGATATATTTTCAAATGAGATTGAAATTGGACCATCTTGCACATATTGAGATATGGAGTTCAATGTGTGTTTGTTTTGTATTTGTATATAAATGCTGACCTTACTAGGGTTTGTTACATTTGATTCTGTGTAATGTTCCTTACTTGCATGTGCGAGTATTATTACATACAGTATTATACAGTATTTCTGTTTACATTTTATCATTCTTTGAACAGCTGAGCATTATTTCATCCGGTCTGTTTAAATTAAACTACTGGTAATGTCATATTTGGCTCTGACTGGAACAAAATATTTGCTCTCACCTTGCGATAAAAATATCGAGATATATATCGTATATCGATATTCAGCCTAAATATATCGAGATATGACTTTTGGTCCATATCGCCCAGCCCTAGGTGGAGTCACGTGACTCCAGACGTACGTGGAGCTCAGCAGCATGAGCACAGCCGACCTATAGACGAATCCGACCTGCGTTTTGTGTGTCGCCATCTTGCGGCGCCGCCGTTGCCGGGGGAACGAGTCCCAGTTACCTCGTATCTGCCAACATGGAAAGCAGCGTGAACGTCTGGATTTCCAACGTTGGACATTCGTCTACGGTCATGGTAACCTGTAGGTAGGGATGTTCTGCTCGACTCGCCTCGATCTGGTGGAAGTCTCAGCGTGCCGAAAGCCACGTGACCCACTAACCGAGGCCTCGTTACGTCATCGGCGAGTGCCGAGCGGAAATCTGGAAGGTACTGGGTCAATGCTTAATACGGGTTCACAATAAAAACCATTATTTGCTCCTCCATCATGGTTATTTTTTCTGTTTGCATCGTTTAATGTCGTAGTTGTTCTCAGTTTTCAGACTTGTTGGTTGCTTTCCCGATGTGCTACTGGAACTAATCAGGCTCTCAAGACAGAATGTAGTGATATTTTTTATCGTCAGTTATCGTTACCGTGATGAAAACCAGAAATTATCGTCATATATTTTTTAGTCCATATCGCCCATCCGTAGTACCTGGTGATACTGGTGGATTATGAGCGTGATTGTTTGCGGCAGGCCTCGGGGGGGTGAAATAATGGGTGTGGTTGGTGTGTCTGCAGTGAAGAAGCCATGAGGAAAGCCGGCAGCGTCAACAAGTCCAGCTCCGACATGGAGAACCACGTTTACGTCAAAGCCAAAACCAGGGTGAGTACTGCAGCCACCACGTCATCTTTCCCCTGACGGGGGCGGAGCATCCTCGTACTCACCGGTCTGCAGGAGTCGATATCGACTCGATATAAACAGACATCGTATCAAATGTTACAGTCACACGCTGCACGGAGGGCTGTTTCCTGACTTTGCACATGTCTAGAAGAAAGTACTCACTGAAACGAGATGTTTGTCATGATGACGTTGTGCTTCTTCCAGGAGGAGTATTTATCTCTGGTGGCCAGGCTGATCATACATTTCAGAGACATCCGTAAGTGTCACAGTCCTCCCGTTTCAACATTATAGCAGTTATGATGCGTTCAGGGACCCCGTTCAGCCGTCAGCAGCTGCAGTTTCAACATTACAGCAGTTTTATGATGCGTTCAGGGACCCCGTTCAGCCGTCAGCAGCTGCAGTTTCAACATTACAGCAGTTTTATGATGCGTTCAGGGACCCCGTTCAGCCGTCAGCAGCTGCAGTTTCAACATTACAGCAGTTAGGGATGCGTTCAGGGACCCCGTTCAGCCGTCAGCAGCTGCAGTTTCAACATTACAGCAGTTAGGGATGCGTTCAGGGACCCCGTTCAGCCGTCAGCAGCTGCAGTTTCAACATTACAGCTGTTTTATGATGCGTTCAGGGACCCCGTTCAGCCGTCAGCAGCTGCAGTTTCAACATTATAGCAGTTATGATGCGTTCAGGGACCCCGTTCAGCCGTCAGCAGCTGCAGTTTCAACATTACAGCTGTTTTATGATGCGTTCAGGGACCCCGTTCAGCCGTCAGCAGCTGCAGTTTCAACATTACAGCAGTTAGGGATGCGTTCAGGGACCCCGTTCAGCCGTCAGCAGCTGCAGTTTCAACATTACAGCAGTTAGGGATGCGTTCAGGGACCCCGTTCAGCCGTCAGCAGCTGCAGTTTCAACATTACAGCTGTTTTATGATGCGTTCAGGGACCCCGTTCAGCCGTCAGCAGCTGCAGTTTCAACATTACAGCAGTTAAGGATGCGTTCAGGGACCCCGTTCAGCCGTCAGCAGCTGCAGTTTCAACATTACAGCAGTTAGGGATGCGTTCAGGGACCCCGTTCTGTGGAAGTAACCAGATCTGTTTCTGTCTCCACAGATAAGAAGGCCCTCGGCGGACCAGGTAAGTGGACTGTCCCTGTTTGGGTCTCTGCTGTGTCCTGTCCTCTGCTGGACCTGTCTACGGGACCGACGGCGGTCCCGGTCTCTGCTGGACCGCATCGGTCCCGGTCTCTGCTGGACCGACGGCGGTCCCGGTCTCTGCTGGACCGCATCGGTCCCGGTCTCTGCTGGACCTGTCTACGGGACCGACGGCGGTCCCGGTCTCTGCTGGACCGACGGCGGTCCCGGTCTCTGCTGGACCGACGGCGGTCCCGGTCTCTGCTGGACCGCATCGGTCCCGGTCTCTGCTGGACCGCATCGGTCCCGGTCTCTGCTGGACCGCATCGGTCCCGGTCTCTGCTGTGCATGTCGGAGCTGCGTAATGTTGTCTGTTGTCTACCCTTCTGCTAGATCCCATGAATGCCCTGACTAACCTGACAGGGGGCCCGGGCGCCATCGGCATGGGGCCTCGCCCCGCCGGCGCCGCAGTGGGGGGCATGGGGGCCATGGGGCCGATGCAGATAGGCCAGCATGCCATGGCAGGGGTGGCTGGAAACCCACAAGCCAGTGAGTGTTTCCTCGTGTGACGTTTGCCGTGAATGCTCGCCGCCGTGTCTTCGCCGTTTCAGGCTCCGCTTCGGCTCGCACGCATTCGGCTTCCGCTGCCGAGCCGCGGTCCGAGCCGTCCCTCACCCCCCTCTCCGTCCCTCACCCCCCTCTCCGTCCCCCCCGTAGTCGGAGGTCCGGGCCAGATGCCCATGCAGCAGATGGTGCAGGCGCAGCAGTTCCAGCAGTTCCAGCAGGCCCAGCAGGTCCAGGTCCAGCAGCAGCAGCAGCAGCAGTTCCAGCAGCAGCTGAGGGCCCAGCAGCAGCAGCAGCTGCACCACCAGAACCAGCAGCTGCAGCAGCACCAGAACCAGCAGCAGGCCCAGAGCCAGCAGCAGCAGAACCAGGTAGGGTCCTGGTCCCAGCAGAGCCGTCCTGTCACTCACAATCTTTCATTCATTCTCTCTACCGCTTACACCCCGTTCATACCCCACGGTAAATACGGACGCTTTCATCCGTATCCGGGGTTGTTTCGTCCGTCAGCATGTCTGTTGCGAGAGAGCTTACGAATCCGGAGTTCTCCGGCCGAAACGGAGCAATACCCCCGGAAATTGTGGGGGCAGCATACTGTAGAGTCTGAGCTCCTGAACTCTGGAAGAGCTTTTCTTCCAGGATCTCTGTACTTGGCCGCATTCATCTTTCCTTCAACTGCAACCAGTCGTCCTGTCCCTGCATCTGAAAAACACCCCCATATCATGATGCTGCCACCACCATGCTTCACTGTTGGGATGGTACTGGTTTTTCTCCTCACATACCGCTTAGAATTAACTCAAGTTCAATCTTGGTCTCATCAGACCAGAGAATCTTATATCTCACAGTCTGGGAGATTTCGTATCCGCGAGTATTCGTCGTTCAGTCAGTAAATCTTGCGGGTTTTTGTGAAATCTCGCGAGATTTCACCGGGCTGGACCATTCAAACACTTCTGGACCGCTCAGTGGGAACGGGGCTAAGCAGACTGGGTATGATGGGTGGTGTCTGGTTCAGGTCATCTCTTGGGTCTTATTGTATGAACTGTGTTTTGCTTGTTTCTGCAGATGCACCAAACGAGGATGCAGCAGCAGCAGATGCAGCAGCAGCAGATGCTACAGCTTCAGCAGGCCCAGGCTGCAGCCCAGGCCCAGGCTGCAGCTCAGGCCCAGGCTCAGGCCCAGGCCCAGGCCCAGGCTCAGGCCCAGGCTCAGGCCCAGGCCCAGGCCCAGGCCCAGGCTCAGGCTCAAGCTCAGGCCCAAGCCCAAGCCCAAGCCCAGGCCCAGTCCATACAGCATATGGTGCAGCAGCAGGTCCAGCCTCAGCCTCAGCCAGGACAGATGCCTCCACACGCTCAGCAGCAGCAGCAGCCCGGCATGGTGCCTCAGTCTCTGGCTGGACAGATGACGTCAGCTCAGCACGTTCCCATCAACCCTCTGAGCCAGCAGCAGCTGAAGATGCAGGCCTTCCAGGTATGCCTCCTGATCCCAACCTTTCTGGTTAGTGAGAGTGGTTGGAGCACCGGGGAACAGCAGCAGCCATCTTCACCCCTCCTCTCTGTGTGTGAAAGCAGGCCCGTGCAACCCTCCAGCAGCAGCAGCAGGCGGCCCAGCAGGCCCAGCTCAACGCAGCCGCCGCTGCTGCCGCCGCACCTGGCCAGGTAGGGGCTCTGCTTCCATCACAGAACTCAGCCCCACACCAGGACCTTCACTGAGTCCTCACATCATTCATTCACTGCTTAGTCCATCATTCACACACAGAGTCCATCTCATTCACACACACAGTCCATCATTCACACACACAGTCCATCATTCACACACACAGTCCATCAGTCACACACACAGTCCATCATTCACACACACAGTCCATCATTCACACACACAGTCCATCATTCACACACACAGTCCATCAGTCACACACACAGTCCATCATTCACACACACAGTCCATCATTCACACACACAGTCCATCAGTCACACACACAGTCCATCTCATTCACACACACAGTCCATCATTCACACACACAGTCCATCTCATTTACACACACAGTCCATCTCATTCACACACACAGTCCATCTCATTTACACACAGTCCATCATTCACACACACAGTCCATCTCATTTACACACACAGTCCATCTCATTCACACACACAGTCCATCATTCACACACACAGTCCATCCAGTCACACACACAGTCCATCTCATTTACACACACAGTCCATCTCATTCACACACACAGTCCATCTCATTCACACACACAGTCCATCATTCACACACACAGTCCATCATTCACACACACAGTCCATCATTCACACACACAGTCCATCAGTCACACACACAGTCCATCTCATTCACACACAGAGTCCATCTCATTCACACACAGAGTCCATCAATCACACATTCACACACAGAGTCCATCTCATTCACACACAGAGTCCATCTCATTCACACACAGAGTCCATCTCATTCACACACACAGTCCATCTCATTCACACACAGAGTCCATCTCATTCACACACAGAGTCCATCTCATTCACACACAGAGTCCATCTCATTCACACACACATCATCTCATTCACACACACAGTCCATCTCATTTACACACACAGTCCATCTCATTTACACACACAGTCCATCTCATTTACACACACAGTCCATCTCATTTACACACACAGTCCATCTCATTCACACACACAGTCCATCTCATTCACACACACAGTCCATCTCATTTACACACACAGTCCATCTCATTTACACACACAGTCCATCTCATTTACACACACAGTCCATCTCATTTACACACACAGTCCATCTCATTTACACACACAGTCCATCTCATTCACACACACAGTCCATCTCATTCACACACACAGTCCATCTCATTCACACACACAGTCCATCTCATTCACACACACAGTCCATCTCATTCACACACACAGTCCATCTCATTCACACACACAAGTCCATCTCATTCACACACACAGTCCATCTCATTCACACACAGAGTCCATCTCATTCACACACAAGTCCATCTCATTCACACACACAGTCCATCAATCACACACAGTCCATCTCATTCACACACAGAGTCCATCTCATTCACACACAGAGTCCATCTCATTCACACACACAGAGTCCATCTCATTCACACACACACAGTCCATCTCATTCACACACACACAGTCCATCTCATTCACACACACACAGTCCATCTCATTCACACACAAGTCCATCTCATTCACACACAGAGTCCATCTCACCCCCTCACACACACAATCCATCTCATTCACACACACACTCCACTCATTCACACACAAGTCCATCTCATTCACACACACAGTCCATCTCATTCACACACAGAGTCCATCTCATTCACACACAGAGTCCATCTCATTCACACACAGAGTCCATCTCATTCACACACAGAGTCCATCTCATTCACACACAGAGTCCATCTCATTCACACACAGAGTCCATCTCATTCACACACACAGTCCATCTCATTCACACACACAGAGTCCATCTCATTCACACACAGAGTCCATCTCATTCACACACAGAGTCCATCTCATTCACACACACAGTCCATCTCATTCACACACAGAGTCCATCTCATTCACACACAGAGTCCATCTCATTCACACACAGAGTCCATCTCATTCACACACACAGAGTCCATCTCATTCACACACAGAGTCCATCTCATTCACACACAGAGTCCATCTCATTCACACACACAGAGTCCATCTCATTCACACACAAGTCCATCTCATTCACACACACAGTCCATCTCATTCACACACAGAGTCCATCTCATTCACACACACAGAGTCCATCTCATTCACACACACAAGTCCATCTCATTCACACACAGAGTCCATCTCATTCACACACACAGTCCATCTCATTCACACACAGAGTCCATCTCATTCACACACACAAGTCCATCTCATTCACACACAGATCCATCTCATTCACACACAAGTCCATCTCATTCACACACAGAGTCCATCTCATTCACACACACAGAGTCCATCTCATTCACACACACAGTCCATCTCATTCACACACAGAGTCCATCTCATTCACACACACAAGTCCATCTCATTCACACACAGAGTCCATCTCATTCACACACAGAGTCCATCTCATTCACACACAGAGTCCATCTCATTCACACACACACAGTCCATCTCATTCACACACAGAGTCCATCTCATTCACACACACACAGTCCATCTCATTCACACACACAGTCCATCTCATTCACACACACAGAGTCCATCTCATTCACACACACAGAGTCCATCTCATTCACACACACAGAGTCCATCTCATTCACACACACAAGTCCATCTCATTCACACACACAAGTCCATCTCATTCACACACACAGTCCATCTCATTCACACACACAGAGTCCATCTCATTCACACACAGAGTCCATCTCATTCACACACAAGAGTCCATCTCATTCACACACAGAGTCCATCTCATTCACACACAGAGTCCATCTCATTCACACACACAGAGTCCATCTCATTCACACACACAGAGTCCATCTCATTCACACACACACAGTCCATCTCATTCACACACAGAGTCCATCTCATTCACACACACAGAGTCCATCTCATTCACACACACAGAGTCCATCTCATTCACACACACACAGTCCATCTCATTCACACACAGAGTCCATCTCATTCACACACACAGAGTCCATCTCATTCACACACACAGTCCATCTCATTCACACACAGAGTCCATCTCATTCACACACACAGTCCATCTCATTCACACACAGAGTCCACCCACACACAGAGTCCATCTCATTCACACACACACAGTCCATCTCATTCACACACACACAGTCCATCTCATTCACACACACACCCACACACCAGAGTCCATCTCATTCACACACACAAGTCCATCTCATTCACACACACAGTCCATCTCATCACACACACAGTCCATCTCATTCACACACAGAGTCCATCTCATTCACACACACAAGTCCATCTCATTCACACACAGAGTCCATCTCATTCACACACACAGTCCATCTCATTCACACACACAGAGTCCATCTCATTCACACACAGAGTCCATCTCATTCACACACACAGTCCATCTCATTCACACACACACAGTCCATCTCATTCACACACAGAGTCCATCTCATTCACACACACAGTCCATCTCATTCACACACACAGAGTCCATCTCATTCACACACACAGAGTCCATCTCATTCACACACACAAGTCCACTCTTCACACACAGAGTCCATCTCATTCACACACACCCACAGTCCATCTCATTCACACACAGAGTCCATCTCATTCACACACACAGAGTCCACCCACCACACACAGTCCATCTCATTCACACACACAGAGTCCATCTCATTCACACACAAGAGTCCATCTCATTCACACACACACAGTCCATCTCATTCACACACAGAGTCCATCTCATTCACACACACAGAGTCCATCTCACATCACACACACACAGAGTCCATCTCATTCACACACACACAGTCCATCTCATTCACACACAGAGTCCATCTCACCCAAGTCATCTCACACACACACAGTCCATCTCATTCACACACACACAGTCCATCCTTCACACACACACACATCCCCCCCCCATCCATTCACACACAGAGTCCATCTCATTCACACACACAGTCCATCTCATTCACACACACACAGTCCATCTCATTCACACACAGAGTCCATCTCATTCAGTGCAGGAACTTAAAATCCTGAAGCTGCTGCTTTCAGAACAGCAAATGCTTCTAGTGTTGGAGAACAGTAACTTCTAAACTCTTGAGCCTTCTGATGTCTTCTTATAAAGACATCAGAAAGACTTTTCTGATGTCTTTAAAGGCTTACACTTAGTATTTTTGCCATCAGGTGTCCAAAAAAATGTAATAATCCTAACTTGCCATTATCTCAGTGAGAGAAGCCGTTTGTCAGCATCTGGCTGCAGGCGGCTGTCAGATGTATAAAGATTGGCAGATTTTCATCGCTCAATGAAATCATATATATGAACTGTGTTTTGGTGGGTTTTTTTTTTATATATATGTGTGTGTGTGTGTGTGTGTGTGTGTGTATATGTTTATGATTTCGTTGAGCAATGAAAAACCCGCCAATGTTATATCGGTATTAAATGATCAAATATAACACTGTGTCAATAAATAACATTTAAACCTGATAGGAAAGTGTGTCCAGACTTCTGGCTGGGAGTGTGTGTGCGTAGGGAACCATGGGGGGGGGGGGGGGGGGGGGGGGGGGGGGGATTCCTGGAGGGTTGCTGGTTTAACTCTGTTTGGTGTGTGTTCACCTTTGAAGCTGGTACGACCCGGAATGCAGAATCTGGCCCGGATGCCTCGAGCCGCTCCAAACGCCGCTGCCGCTGCTATGGCTGCAGGCCCGGCGATGACGCCGCAGGTACCGCCCCGTCCACACACACGGCTGTCTCCATGGAGACCAGGCAGCACATGCATGGCCTTTGGATGCTTTCAGTTTTGCTTTTTCCTGACTCAAATATGAAAATCTTTATTTGTAAAACCTCTCTGAGGCGTCGGTGTCCGAGACAAAGCGTTTAATGCAAGATTAAAAATGTCCCACAGAGGTTACCGTCTGTCTTCTGGCTGTCCTCCACAGGTGCAGCAGCACACCATGATGTCATCGCCCTCACCTGTGCAGGTTCCCACGCCGCAGATGCCGCCTCCCCCCCAGCCGTCGCCTCAGCCCCCCACATCACAGCCCAACTCAGCCAGGTACGACAGGTGTTGTCCGCCAGCCCCTAAAGCTGGCCCTGCCAAGCGGAGCCGCGATGCTGCGCTCCATTTAACCCTCCAGGGCTGTTGGACGCACCGGTGTGTCCAGATCGTACGTCCGGTTTAAGGCGACGTAGCAGCTAAACGCAACGTCTCTGAATAGTAAAGACATGAAACTATGAACCAGTTTTTAAATCGTGTTAATAGACCAAATATAACCAGAGTTATGATATAAAATGAGCCTAGTTTTCCAACTGATATTACAAACATGTTTAATGCGCGTTTGGTGAAGGAAAAGAACAGGGAATTCTTTGGAAAGTGCTCATAAGCAAGAAAAAACGTATCACAACCTCTGTACTGTTGGTAGAAAAATGCAGCACATGAACCAATAAGAAAATTATGTGACAACATGATGCATTTGGTTGCTGAGGAAGAGGAGAGGTGGTGGAAGTAACCAAAATTTCACCAAAATCAGATTTCAGTGCTGCCCCCTGGTGGACAGGAGGACTAACACACCCCGGAAACATCAGACCTGGAATGTCCTTTATGTCTTGTGATGGACAGGAACCGTCTTTTTGGATCGGAGCAGTTAAACTTTGTGGCATCTCATGGTGATTGTTTTGTAAATAACTGAAAAAAAAAACCTTAGACTTTGCTGCATTTTGATGTAATTCTTGTTTTAGATCTCTTTTGATGGCCAATTTTTCCAAATATTTTTAAAGCTAACTCCTAATATTTGCATTATAAGTTATAAAAATGGTTTGTGAAACAAGTTTGTGGTTTTCACAATGAAAAATTAAAGTTTTTTTCTACTCGGATTTTATGTTATTTTGAAGGGTTTTAGGCCAACTGTGTTAATACAGTGTGTCAAAAGGAAAAAGTAACTGTAAAATCACACTGGTGAGGTTGTGCTGAAAAGAAAGACACCAAACAAGGTAAACTGTTTTAAAAGTGAAATATAAAGGTAAACAAAAGTAGTGTAAAAGGAACATTTATACCCGTAGGCCCCAGAGGGTTAAAGATGCTTTATTGTACAGCAGTCTGTTGCTGAATTTACACGTTAGTAAGATCCACACATGTCCAACATAAACGTTAAATGCTGAATCTTTACTCACCTTTTATTTGTCTCTAAAATACTGGACATGCAGAATGTGTTCTTTAGTACTTGTACACGCTTTTACATATATGTATGAGTGTATGCATGTGTAAATATATATATATATATATATATATATATATATATATATATATATATATATATATATATATAACATATATATAATATCTGGGCAGGTATGGGAAGATGATGGATACTTGGTTTGTAAATTGAATCGTTGGATGGTTCAGTATCAGTCGTGCATCCAGCCATGAGTGGAGGATTTCCATTGGGAGTCTGTCGGGGTCTCCGGCTCTTGTGCAGTTCCCGGGTCTTGTGCAGTTCCCGGGTCTTGTGCAGTTCCCGGGTCTTGTGCAGTTCCCGGGTCTTGTGCAGTTCCCGGGTCTTGTGCAGTCTCCGGCTCTTGTGCAGTTCCCGGGTCTTGTGCAGTTTCCGGGTCTTGTCCAGTTCTCGGGTCTTGTGCAGTTCCCGGGTCTTGTGCAGTTCCCGGGTCTTGTGCAGTTCCCGGGTCTTGTCCAGTTCCCGGGTCTTGTGCAGTTCCCGGGTCTTGCGCAGTTCCCGGGTCTTGCGCAGTTCCCGGGTCTTGCGCAGTTCCCGGGTCTTGTGCAGTTCTCGGGTCTTGTCCAGTTCTCGGGTCTTGTGCAGTTCCCGGGTCTTGTGCAGTCTTCGGGTCTTGTGCAGTTCCCAGGTCTTGTCCAGTTCCCGGGTCTTGTGCAGTTCCCGGGTCTTGTCCAGTTCCCGGGTCTTGTCCAGTTCCCGGGTCTTGTGCAGTTCCCGGGTCTTGTGCAGTTCCCGGGACGTGTGCAGTTCCCGGGTCGTGTGCAGTCTCCGGGTCGTGGAAACTCGAGTGTCTCACAGCTTACCTCTGCCGGCTCTCCTCAGCTCCGGTCCCACGCCGTCTCCGGGCGGCTTCCAGCCCAGCCCGTCTCCTCAGCCCTCCCCCAGCCCGGCCACCTCCAGAACCCCCCAGAACTACGGAGTCCCGTCACCTGGACCGCTCAACACTCCAGGTAACGCCGCATCCATCCTCCAGGCTGGACCTGGAAAAGCTCCGGATCCGGACCGGTACCTGCTGCAGGTTCCTGGGTTTAGTTATCGGTCACTTCTGATCGGGCTGGACGATCGTTTGATAACGATCAGTGATCAATAATCATGTCTGCTGTAGAAAATAACGTATAGTTATAGTTTCTCTTCTTCTTTAGTCCATCATGTAGCGTAGAACTGCAGTCACTGCTTCCTCTCAACCAATCACATCGCTGGTGAGAAGTGGAGTTCAGAGACGGGGCTGCTGATTGGCTGGCTGAGAGTTGACAAGTCAAATAGACGTTCCAATAATGATATTGATCAGGTTCTGATCACACTGGAGCTCCCAGGCAGGGGCAGAGCTATGGGTGGGCCTGGATGTTCTGGTTCCTGGAGCAGGACCAGGAGCCGGTTCTGCTACCTGGAACTGGACCAGGAGCCAGTTCTGGTTCCTGAGGCCGGAGCAGGAGCCGGTTCTGGTTCTTTAAGCCAATCTGGTTCCACAGAGAGGGTCTGGTCTCTGGAGGTTCTGGTTCTGGTTTTAAGAATTTGTAAACGGGGGATGTGGGAAGTTTTCCTGGGTCGCTCTGAGACGTTTTTAGTTTTAGACCTGTCCCAGGCTGGATCCGGGTCCAGAGTAACTCCAGGTTCCGTCCTGTAGAACTGGAAGCCGAGGTTCTACCATCCAGGCTGATACCATAACTGCACCCGCACTTCCCGGGGTTCTCGGGTCCACAGACAAGAACCTGCTGCTGGAGGACAGTTTGCTGGTCTCTCTAGTCTCTCTGGTCTCTGCTGGTCTCTCTGGTCTCTGCTGGTCTCTCTAGTCTCTCTGGTCTCTCTGGTCTCTGCTGGTCTCTCTAGTCTCTCTGGTCTCTCTGGTCTCTGCTGGTCTCTGCTGGTCTCTCTAGTCTCTCTCTAGTCTCTCTGGTCTCTGCTGGTCTCTCTGGTCTCTGCTGGTCTCTCTAGTCTCTCTGGTCTCTGCTGGTCTCTGCTGGTCTCTCTAGTCTCTTTGGTCTCTCTAGTCTCTCTGGTCTCTGCTGGTCTCTCTGGTCTCTGCTGGTCTCTCTGATCTCTGCTGGTCTCTCTGGTCTCTGCTGGTCTCTCTGATCTCTGCTGGTCTCTCTAGTCTCTCTGGTCTCTCTGGTCTCTGCTGGTCTCTGCTGGTCTCTCTGGTCTCTCTGGTCTCTCTGGTCTCTGCTGGTCTCTCTAGTCTCTCTGGTCTCTGCTGGTCTCTGCTGGTCTCTGCTGGTCTCTCTAGTCTCTCTGGTCTCTGCTGGTCTCTCTAGTCTCTCTGGTCTCTCTGGTCTCTGCTGGTCTCTGCTGGTCTCTCTAGTCTCTCTGGTCTCTCTGGTCTCTCTGATCTCTGCTGGTCTCTCTGGTCTCTCTGGTCTCTGCTGGTCTCTGCTGGTCTCTGCTGGTCTCTCTAGTCTCTCTGGTCTCTCTGGTCTCTCTGGTCTCTGCTGGTCTCTGCTGGTCTCTCTAGTCTCTCTGGTCTCTCTGGTCTCTGCTGGTCTCTCTAGTCTCTCTGGTCTCTCTGATCTCTGCTGGTCTCTCTAGTCTCTCTGATCTCTGCTGGTCTCTCTAGTCTCTCTGGTCTCTCTAGTCTCTCTGGTCTCTCTGGTCTCTGCTGGTCTCTGCTGGTCTCTCTAGTCTCTCTAGTCTCTCTGGTCTCTGCTGGTCTCTCTGGTCTCTGCTGGTCTCTCTAGTCTCTCTGGTCTCTGCTGGTCTCTGCTGGTCTCTGCTGGTCTCTCTAGTCTCTTTGGTCTCTCTAGTCTGTCTGGTCTCTGCTGGTCTCTGCTGGTCTCTCTGGTCTCTGCTGGTCTCTCTAGTCTCTTTGGTCTCTCTAGTCTCTCTGGTCTCTGCTGGTCTCTCTGGTCTCTGCTGGTCTCTCTGATCTCTGCTGGTCTCTCTGGTCTCTGCTGGTCTCTCTGATCTCTGCTGGTCTCTCTAGTCTCTCTGGTCTCTCTGGTCTCTGCTGGTCTCTGCTGGTCTCTCTGGTCTCTCTGGTCTCTCTGGTCTCTGCTGGTCTCTCTAGTCTCTCTGGTCTCTGCTGGTCTCTGCTGGTCTCTGCTGGTCTCTCTAGTCTCTCTGGTCTCTCTGGTCTCTCTGGTCTCTGCTGGTCTCTCTAGTCTCTCTGGTCTCTCTGGTCTCTGCTGGTCTCTGCTGGTCTCTCTAGTCTCTCTGGTCTCTCTGATCTCTGCTGGTCTCTCTAGTCTCTCTGGTCTCTCTGGTCTCTGCTGGTCTCTGCTGGTCTCTCTAGTCTCTCTGGTCTCTCTGGTCTCTCTGGTCTCTGCTGGTCTCTGCTGGTCTCTCTAGTCTCTCTGGTCTCTCTGGTCTCTGCTGGTCTCTGCTGGTCTCTCTAGTCTCTCTGGTCTCTCTGATCTCTGCTGGTCTCTCTAGTCTCTCTGGTCTCTCTAGTCTCTCTGGTCTCTCTGGTCTCTGCTGGTCTCTCTAGTCTCTCTGGTCTCTCTGGTCTCTGCTGGTCTCTCTAGTCTCTCTGGTCTCTCTGGTCTCTGCTGGTCTCTCTAGTCTCTCTAGTCTCTCTGATCTCTGCTAGTCTCTCTGCATCTCTGCTGGTCTCTCTGATCTCTGCTGGTCTCTCTGATCTCTGCTGGTCTCTCCTGGTCTCTCTGGTCTCTCTGGTCTCTGCTGGTCTCTCTAGTCTCTCTGGTCTCTGGTCTGAGAGGATCTGCAGGAGTTCTGTTGTACGATTTGTGGAAAAAAGGGACACGTGACCAAGTGTTCGGGGCTCGGGTATTATTACCGGTTCAGATGAACCAAACTAACATGAAATTCAGAGATGAGACAGAAACAAAATCACGTTCATACATTTAATTGTTTAAGGGTCAAAATCTCAATGCTGACTGCAAATCAGAGACCATGTAGAAGTACAGCAGCTGGTTCTGATGAGTCACTCCAGCCATGCCAACACACCAGAACACAGATGCTGCGTCCCAAATCCCTGCTTCCACACTCTTTTCTCAAACTTTAGAGTATACTGCAGCAAAATACCGCACCACACTCTCATCCCAAATTCAGTTCAGTAGGTGGCAGTAATGCTCCCTGAAATGGGAAACAAACGGCCATAAAACTCTAGAAGAAAAAGGAAGAAGTGCACACTCGTCCAGAGTGTAAAAAATGGCTGCTTTGACAGCCTCAGCTGCGCAGCTTCAACCAATAGCAGGACATCGATTTGACGGCACCGTCACTCCTCCTGAAGTCACTGACTAACTCCTGAAATCACTGACTAACTCCTGAAGTCACTGACTAACTCCTGAAGTCACTGACTAACTCCTAAAATCACTGACTAACTCCTGAAGTCACTGACTAACTCCTGAAGTCACTGACTAACTCCTAAAATCACTGACTAACTCCTGAAATCACTGACTAACTCCTGAAGTCACTGACTAACTCCTGAAGTCACTGACTAACTCCTGAAGTCACTGACTAACTCCTAAAATCACTGACTAACTCCGAAAATCACTGACTAACTCCTGAAGTCACAGACTAACTCCTGAAGTCACCGATAACTCCTGAAGTCACCGATAACTCCTGAAGTCACCGATAACTCCTGAAGTCACCGACTAACTCCTGAAGTCACCGACTAACTCCTGAAGTCACCGACTAACTCCTGAAGTCACTGACTAACTCCTGAAGTCACTGATAAACTCCTGAAATCACAGACTAACTCCTGAAATCACCGAGTAACTCCTGAAGTCACAAATTAACTCCTGAAGTCACAGACTAACTCCTGAAGTCACTGACTAACTCCTGGAGTCACCGACTAACTCCTGAAATCCCTGACTAACTTCTGAAGTCACTGATTAACTCCTGAAGTCACTGACTAACTCCTGAAGTCACTAACTCCTGAAATCACCGACAAACTCCTGAAATCACCGACAAACTCCTGAAATCACTGACTATTTCCTGAAGATACTGACCAACTCCTGAAATCACTAGCTCCTGAAGTCACTGACTAACTCCTGAAGTCACTAACTCCTGAAATCACCGACAAACTCCTGAAATCACCGACAAACTCCTGAAATCACCGACAAACTCCTGAAATCACCGACAAACTCCTGAAATCACTGACTATTTCCTGAAGATACTGACCAACTCCTGAAATCACTAGCTCCTGAAGTCACTGACTAAATCCTAAAGATACTGACTTACTCCTGAAGTCACTGACTAACTCCTGAAGTCACTGACTAACTACTGAAGTCACTGACTAACTCCTGAAATCACTGACTTACTCCTGAAATCACTGACTTACTCCTGAAGTCACAGACTAACTCCTGAAATCACTAGCTCCTGAAGTCAACGACTAAGTCCTGAAATCATCGACTTAAGTCCTGAAGTCACTGACTAACTCCTGTGAAAACATGTGAATCATGTTCAGTCTCCTTCACGTCTCCTTCAAAATCACCAGCGTTCTTGCTCTCAGCATAAGTCTTTTTTTTTTTTTTTTTTTTTTTTTAATTTAGATCAGTGATCTAACTATTTTCAGTCGTATCCGTCTGGTCGTCTTGTCTTATGCAAGCGCACTGCAGTCTCATATGTGGAGGGTTTGGAGGGAAAACTGTTTCATTCCTTCACATTTTACTAAATTCTGTTGTGGCAGCAAATATTTATCTGCAGAAGCAAAATGCCTGATGAGTTACTCTTCATCACCATTGCAGTCCAGCACCGAGTCAGCGACTCTTAACACGCCTTTCCTGCATTTTTCCTTTAAAAAAAACAAAAACGGGACAAATTGTCTTCCCGGGAGAGATTTTCTTTTCCCGGGACAGCTGGTGAAAAAAGAGAACAATTCTGGGAAAAAAGGGACGGGTGGCAACTCTACCTGAGTCCTGTCCTGTTGCTAGGTAACCCCAGCTCGGCGATGAGCCCGGCCGGAGCCACGTCTCTGGAGGACCAGCAATACATGGAGAAGCTCAAGCAGCTGTCCAAGTACATTGAGCCGCTGCGCCGGATGATCAACAAGATCGACAAGAACGAAGGTGAGATGGGGCATCGTGGGGACATTAATGGGGCATCGTGGGGACATTAATGGGGCATCATGGGGACATTAATGGGGCATCGTGGGGACATTCATGGGGCATCGTGGGGACATTAATGGGGCATCGTGGGGACATTCATGGGGCATCGTGGGGACATTAATGGGGCATCGTGGGGACATTAATGGGGCATGATTGGGTGGGGGTTATGGGGCATCGTGGGGACATTAATGGGGCATCGTGGGGACATTAATGGGGCATCGTGGGGACATTAATGGGGCATCGTGGGGACATTAATGGGGCATCGTGGGGACATTAATGGGGCATCGTGGGGACATTAATGGGGCATCGTGGGGACATTCATGGGGCATCGTGGGGACATTAATGGGGCATCGTGGGGACATTAATGGGGCATCGTGGGGACATTCATGGGGCATCGTGGGGACATTAATGGGGCGTCGTGGGGACATTAATGGGGCATCGTGGGGACATTAATGGGGCATCGTGGGGACATTCATGGGGCATCGTGGGGACATTCATGGGGCATCGTGGGGACATTCATGGGGCATCGTGGGGACATTAATGGGGCATCGTGGGAACATTAATGGGGCATCGTGGGGACATTAATGGGGCATCGTGGGAACATTAATGGGGCATCGTGGGAACATTAATGGGGCATCGTGGGGACATTAATGGGGCATCGTGGGAACATTAATGGGGCATCGTGGGAACATTAATGGGGCATCGTGGGGACATTAATGGGGCATCGTGGGAACATTAATGGGGCATCGTGGGGACATTAATGGGGCATCGTGGGAACATTAATGGGGCATCGTGGGGACATTAATGGGGCATCGTGGGGACATTAATGGGGCATCGTGGGGACATTAATGGGGCATCGTGGGGACATTAATGGGGCATCGTGGGGACATTAATGGGGCATCGTGGGGACATTAATGGGGCATCGTGGGAACATTAATGGGGCATCGTGGGAACATTAATGGGGCATCGTGGGGACATTAATGGGGCATCGTGGGGACATTAATGGGGCATCGTGGGGACATTAATGGGGCATCGTGGGGACATTAATGGGGCATCGTGGGGACATTAATGGGGCATCGTGGGGACATTAATGGGGCATCGTGGGGACATTAAGGGCGCATCGTGGGGACATTAAGGGGGCGTCATGGGGACATTAATGGGGTGTCATGGGGACATTAATGGGGTGTCATGGGGACATCAATTGGGTGTTATGGGGCATCATCAGAGTCTTGGGGGCTTCATGGGGGTGGTGTAGGGACGACCAGCGTCCAGCTTTGGGCGTCGAGCATTTCTTTGATGCTGAAACAGCGTTTGTTCTGGACGAGCTGTAAAGGGACATGATGTCTCTGCTGGTTAAAGGACTTATTGTCTTTTCTGTTTATTTTCAGAGGAACATCCGTATTTTGAAGAAAATGTCATTTTAAACACCCAGCATACAGATCTGGTTTCCATGGAAACGGGGAACATGCAATAGATTATTATTTTGGACGTTAGCAGCTGAGTGATGAGGAAATCAACAGGAACAGGGTTCCCACGCATCCTGGAAAACCTGGAAAATCATTGAACATTTTTCAAGTCATGGAATATGAGAAAAACAGTAAAATGTCCTGGAAAATTATTTTTCCTCCCTTTGCTTTGTCGCTGCTCTGACGCCACTTCGTCTTTGTTTTGTCGCCACTACGTCACCGTTTCATCACGATTTCGTCGTCGTTTCATCGCAGGTTTATTCCCACTCTGTCCCCATTTTTTCGCTGTTTCATCGTAGTTTTATTGGCCGCTACATCGCCGTTTCGTTGCCATTTCGTTGCCGTTTCGTCACTGATTCATCGCAGGTTTACTGCGGCTACATCGCCATTTCGTTGCCGTTTCGTTGCCGTTTCGTCACTGATTCATCGCAGGTTTACTGTGGCTACATCGCCATTTCGTTGCCGTTTCGTTGCCGTTTCGTCACTGATTCATCGCAGGTTTACTGCGGCTACATCGCCATTTCGTTGCCGTTTCGTTGCCGTTTCGTCACTGATTCATCGCAGGTTTACTGTGGCTACATCGCCATTTCGTTGCCGTTTCGTCACTGTTTCATCGCAGGTTTACTGCAGCTAAGTTGCCATTTTGTTGCCATTTTGTTATACTGGTAAGATCCCCGATGGCTCTGCATTTTACCATCTCTGTACTGAGAGTACCAGAGAGCAGTGGGCTGCTACTTAAAGCGCCCGGGGAGCAGTTGGTGGGGGCTTAAGGACCTTGCTCAGGGGTCCACAGTGGTTCAACTAAGGGTCATGTCAGGGACTCGAACTGGGGTCCTCCGCGCCAAAGCCCACTACGCTACCACTGGGCGACCCACTCCCCTTTCCCCTTCCATTTAATTGCAGCTTTGTTGCCGTTTTTCCTCCGTTTCATCGCCACTTTGTCACCATATCGTTGCTGTTTCGTCGCAGATTCATCGCGGGTTTATTGCCGCTACATCACCATTTCGTTGCAGCCTTGTTGCTGTTTTTTCGCAATTTTATCGCCATTTTGTCGGCATTTCGTTGTCATTTCGCCGCCGTTTCATCGCGTTTCATCCCAGCTTCATTGCAGCTACGTCACCGTTTTATCGCAGCTTCATCTCCGTTTCGTCTTTTCTTCGTCTTTACTTCATCGCTGTAAAAAATTATAAGCTACAGTTGTAGAACACTTCTCCAAAAACTTGTGGTGGAAGTTATTAGTTTATGTTGTGATAACTTGACTCGTACTTGAGCAGCTGGAAAAGTCCTGAAAACGTCCTGGAAAAGTCCTGGAAAACAACTCCTAGAAGAGCGGGAACCCTGATGAAGTGTGTGTGTGTTTTCAGACAGAAAGAAAGACCTGAGCAAGATGAAGAGCCTTCTGAACATCCTCACTGACCCCAACACCAGGTAACACCTTCCTCCTCCTCTTCCTCTTCCTCTTGTCACGGTGTCATGAGGACTAGATATTTCTTAGTACCAGTAACACAAGTACTTGCATAGTACTCGCTAGTATGGATTACACAAGTTCGCTTGGAAGTACAAACTTCCAGAGTCAGCAGGGTAGAAGTTATGTTGGTTCTGCATCTGGAACAGAACGTACCGAATGATAGTCGTTACTATAGTATTACTTTACTCACTCCTAGGAATACTTGACTTGTACTACTGAAGTAGGATTAGTTAAATCCCTTAAGTTCTGAAGTATTATGTCATAACTAGAAGTTCTGAGCCGTGTCCTCTGTTGCATCAACCTCCCCGTCTTCTGATTGGTGGAGGCCAGTGAAGCAGCTGATTGGTCACTGATGGTCCTCTGCACCTCGTCTGTTGTCATGTGACTGCAGGTGTCCTCTGAAGACGCTGCAGAAGTGTGAGATCGCTCTGGAGAAGCTGAAGAACGACATGGCCGTGGTGAGAAGCTTCTGGTGGTGGGCGGAGCTTGTTCTCAGCCAAACACGCTTGAAATTCCTGCAGAAAAATGCACTCTAAATGCATCATGAGTGGCCTTCATGTCCAAAAGGAAAAAACAAATCTGAGCTGGAAATTACGTCCAGAGTGAACGCTGTCACTCGTTTACAAACATGTTGTTTGTTGTTTGTGTTGCAGCCGACGCCCCCTCCCCCGCCCGTGGCCACCAAGCAGCAGTACCTGTGTCAGCCGCTGCTGGACGCCGTCATGGCCAACATCCGCTCGCCGGTCTTCAACCACTCGCTGTACCGGACCTTCGCCCCCGCCATGACCGCCATCCACGGCCCGCCCATCACGTAGGCGCCGCCACACACCCCCAACTCACCACACACGCCCGACTCACCACACACGCCCGACTCACCACACACGCCCGACTCACCCCACCCACCACTGCCATGACCGCCATCCACGGCCCGCCCATCACGTAGGCGCCGCCACACACCCCCGACTCGCCACACACCCCCGACTCGCCACACACCGCTAACTCGCCACACACGCCCAACTCACCACACACGCCTGACTCACCCCACCCGCCACTGCCATGACCGCCATCCACGGCCCACCCATCACGTAGGCGCCCCCACACACGCCCGACTCACCACACACGCCCAACTCACCACACGCCTGACTCACCCCACCCGCCACTGCCATGACCGCCATCCACGGCCCACCCATCACGTAGGCGCCGCCACACACCCCCAACTCACCACACACACCTGACTCACCACACACGCCCAACTCACCACACATGCCCGACTCACCCCACCCACCACTGCCATGACCGCCATCCAAGGCCCGCCCATCACGTAGGCGCCGCCACACACCCCCAACTCGCCACACACGCCCAACTCACCACACGCCTGACTCACCCCACCCGCCACTGCCATGACCGCCATCCAAGGCCCACCCATCACGTAGGCGCCCCCACACACACCCAACTCACCACACACGCCCGACTCACCACACACGCCCGACTCACCACACACGCCTGACTCACCCCACCAGCCACTGCCATGACCGCCATCCAAGGCCCACCCATCACGTAGGCGGCCCCACACACGCCCGACTCACCCCACCCGCCACTGCCATGACCGCCATCCACGGCCTGCCCATCACGTAGGCGCCCCCACACACACCCAACTCACCACACACGCCCGACTCACCACACACGCCCGACTCACCACACACGCCTGACTCACCCCACCAGCCACTGCCATGACCGCCATCCAAGGCCCACCCATCACGTAGGCGGCCCCACACACGCCCGACTCACCCCACCCGCCACTGCCATGACCGCCACCCACAGCCTGCCAATCACGTAGACGCCGCCGCACACGCCCGACTCACCACACACGCCCGACTCACCACACACGCCTGACTCACCCCACCAGCCACTGCCATGACCGCCATCCAAGGCCCACCCATCACGTAGGCGGCCCCACACACGCCCGACTCACCCCACCCGCCACTGCCATGACCGCCACCCACAGCCTGCCAATCACGTAGACGCCGCCGCACACGCCCGACTCACCACACACGCCCGACTCACCACCCCAGCCATGACCGCCACCCACGGCCCACCCATCACGTAGACGCCGCTGCGCACGCCTGACTCCCCGCGCATGCCTGACTCACCCAACCCGACCCCGCCATGACTGCCATCCAAAGCCCGCCCATCAAGTAGGGGCCGCCGCACACGCCCTTCTCACTACACACACCTGACTCACTGCGCACGCCCGACTCACCCCACCCGCCACTGCCATGACCGCCACCCACAGCCTGCCAATCACATATGTGCCGCCGCACACACCCGACTCACCACCCCAGCCATGACCGCCACCCATGGCCCGCCCATCACGTAGGCGCCACTGCGCACGCCCTGACTCACCTGTCTCACCCGACTTGACTCACCCCTATCTCTGCTCTGCAGGGGCCCCAACATCTCAGGGAGGAAGAGGAGGCACGAGGAAGATGAGCGTCAGACTATCCCCAACATCCTGCAGGGGGAGGTGGCCCGGCTGGACGTCCGGTTCCTGGTGAACCTGGACCCGTCCTTCTGCAGCAACAACGGCACCGTGCACCTGGTCTGCAAGCTCGGTGAGACGCTCCGGGGTTCAGCTCGTAGTGAAGCGTCCCTCCCCAGAGAGGATCTTTGTTTCTTCATGTCGAGCTCAGCTGGAGTTTGTTTACTTCCTGTTTACTGGAGACTGAACAGCTGTTGTTTGTTTGTTTGTTTGTTTGTTTTGTCACAGATGACAAGAACCTGCCCAGCGTTCCTCCGCTGCAGCTCAGCGTTCCTGCAGATTACCCGGATCAGAGCCCGCACTGGGCCGACGACGGCGAGCAGTACGGTGAGCCCAGGGGACGGTCCGGGACCGGATCCGGGACCAGGTCCGGGACCAGGTCCAGGTCCGGGACCAGGTCCAGATCCAGGACTGGGTCCGGGACCAGGTCTAGATCCGGGACCAGGTCCAGGACTGGGTCCGGGACCAGGTCCAGATCCGGGACCAGGTCCAGAACCAGGACCGGGTCCGGGACCAGGTCCGGGACCAGAACCAGACCGGTCTGGTTCTGGTCTGGACCGGGTCCTGATGCTGGTCTTGTCTCTGCAGGTGCTAACAGTTTCCTGCAGACAGTCCAGACCGGTCTGGTTCTGGTCTGGACCGGGTCCTGATGCTGGTCTTGTCTCTGCAGGTGCAAACAGCTTCCTGCAGACGGTCCAGACCGGTCTGGTTCTGGTCTGGACCGGGTCCTGATGCTGGTCTTGTCTCTGCAGGTGCTAACAGCTTCCTGCAGACGGTCCAGACCGGTCTGGTTCTGGTCTGGACCGGGTCCTGATGCTGGTCTTGTCTCTGCAGGTGCAAACAGCTTCCTGCAGACGGTCCAGACCGGTCTGGTTCTGGTCTGGACCGGGTCCTGATGCTGGTCTTGTCTCTGCAGGTGCAAACAGCTTCCTGCAGACGGTCCAGACCGGTCTGGTTCTGGTCTGGACCGGGTCCTGATGCTGGTCTTGTCTCTGCAGGTGCTAACAGCTTCCTGCAGACGGTCCAGACCGGTCTGGTTCTGGTCTGGACCGGGTCCTGATGCTGGTCTTGTCTCTGCAGGTGCTAACAGCTTCCTGCAGACGGTCCACAGAAACATGACGTCGAAGCTCCTGCAGCTGCCGGACAAACACTCGGTGACGGAGCTGCTCAACACCTGGGCTCAGAGCGTCCGGCAGGCCTGCCTGTCCGCCGCCTGAGGCTCCGCCCACCCGAGGCCCCGCCCACTCGAGGCTCCGCCCACCAGATGCCCCGCCCACCGCGGGCTCCGTCTCCATGGACACTAGGACCCATCAAAGACTCGACTGTCTCGTGGAACGATGAGCTGCTCACAGCGAGCAGGAACCAGGAACTGAGTTGTCCTGGTCGTCTTTGGGTCCCTGAACGCACCGTTTAGTTTTATATGATGGACACCAGAAGACGGCAGCTCGTCCTGATGTCTTCTAGAAATAAAGATGCTCCTCACCATGACTCAGCACTTCTTCCTCATCCTCATCTTCAGGCAGACTTTTGACGTCAGATGCTTTTATTTTTTTTTCTTTCAAAATCTTTATTTAAATGCGGAAACAAACGCGAGGAAAATCGTGTACGGTTCAGTAACGCGAGGAAGAGCAGTTAACGTGAACACGGTCGATCATATTCAATTCAATTCAATTCAATTCAACTTTATTTGTATAGCGTCCATTCATGACAGTGTCACCTCAGGGCGCTTAAACAGACAGAAAAGTTCAGGTCAGATTCATAATAGCCTAGTTAAGGAAACCAACAGATTGGATGGAATCTTGACTTGACCCGGTCCAATCCCCCATCCTGAGCAAGCACGGAGGGGGGGCGACAGTGGGAAGGAAAACACCCTTTTAACAGGGAGGAAAAACCTCCGGCAGAACCCGGCTCAGGTAGGGCGGCCATCTGCCTCGACCGGCTGGGGGGAGAAGACAGAAAGGGAGACCAACAAACACTGCAAAGTTATCCAGCCAGATCTGCTGAGAGAGGAGAACACAGTTATGATGCAATACTGTCACAGGTTGCATCATAGAGTTCATCACTGCCGACACACAAACAAAACAAAAGTAAATACAAACGTTTGCTGCTTTCCGTTACACGCGGGCGCAGTTCCGTCCAGCGGACGTCTGCTTTCAGGACGACGCAGTGAAATCTGGAAAATCACGTCCTGGAGTGGAGCCGTTACTGTTTTCAGCGAGTCTGAGCCACGAAACGGCGCCGCAGCATCACTGTCAGCCACATAATGTTTCACGTTTATTCTACCGGGTTTCTAAATGCGTCTCTGACTGTTGGATATCCGGCAGCAGAGAGACGCCGAGTTTGATTTAACGGAGATCTTCTTTCTTCTTTGGAGGATTTCTCGTACGGTGACATCAGCAGAAATGAGCCACTCAAATTCAAAGCAAAGCAAAGTCATTTCTGATTAATAAAAAACAATTAAGTGTAGTTTTGATTAATACTCGTGTACAAAGTTGCCACAGAGCTCATATAATATAATATTACATGTGGAAAAAAAGTTAAGTAGTCAGTGAATATGTTTACAGCAATGCCTCAAATCCCAGTCAGGACGCTGCGTAACAGTCAAATAAAAGAATGCAGTTATTCGTAAACCTCATTAACCCACATCTGATTCCTATAAAACAACATATCAGACGGTGAAACTGAAGCATTTTACGGACATAAAGAGTCTGAAAAGATGGAACAGCAGCAACAAAAGGCTGAAAAATAACAGGACAAACTACTGGTTAGATAAATAACGCAAGAACGACACTAACACGACATTCTTAGAACTCCGGCGTTCGTGTCTCATGATGAAGTCTGCAGACGGCGAAGTTCGGATTGGTCGGCTGCTTACGTCACGGCAGCGCGTCAGTACCGTCCCGTTTCAGAAACGTTTGGAGGAGCCTCCAAACCTGCACCCCGTTCAAGAAGGGTCTATCTGCGGCTCGCCAGACGGGGGCGTGTCATAGAGTGGGCGTGTCGTAGAGTGGGCGTGTCGCAGTGTGACGTTACTCTACGACACGCCCACCAGGCCAATGAGAGCACGGTAAAATCTAGCCCTACCCCTGACCCTTCCCCTAAACCTAACCAGACCCACCCACAATGCGACACGCCCACTATAGGACACGCCCACTATATGACACGCCCACTGGGTTGCAAGCTGCAGATAGATACACTTGCCGCGTTCTGCGTTCTGCACGCATCCTTCATGGCTTCGCACGGCCCAGAATTCATTGCACACAAGATTTTTTTTGTTTTTAATCTTTATTTCCATAAGCAGAAACTCTGAGAGGACGAACCCGGAGTTTTAAACAATCCTGTACGGTTACATCAAGCGAGGTTATTATAGCAACTAAAACTAACGAAAAAACGAAAACTAACTTCGACAAAACGTTTTTGGTAACTAAAATAAAAATGACAGTTTTTCAAAAAACGATAACTGAAACTGGATTGTGTCTAAAAAATGAACAAAAACTAAAATTATTGCAGAAACATAGTTTTGGTTTTTAAACATTTATTTAATACATCAGCTTTTTGGGTTGATATGAAATCTGTTTCTATTTATTCTATTTGCTTTTATTTCGAGTGACTTTCTGATGATTTTGAATGTCGCACCAGACAAATACCTATAATTATGAAAAAAATGCCCAAAAATAAACATTTTCCAAAAAAAAACAACTAGCAAACCTGCTCAAAAAACAAACTAAAACTGAGTTGAAAAACAAAAAGTCAAAACTGAATAAAAACTTGAACTAATGAAAAATCCCAAAAATATTATAACCTTGATATCGAGAACAAACGCACTGAAAGCTTTGAACAATAAACATACAAAAGGGTTTAAATACAATAAAGGAAAATAAGATATTTAGCCACAATATACAATAAATTATAGTTACAAAGCCATGAAACACAAAGTTAATCATGACTGGGCTTAAAGAAGGAAACATTTAAACAAGGATAGGAGACTTTTAACAGATCTTTTTTATAATTGTACTCGACATTTTGTAAGTGATTAGAAATACTGTAAAAATCAATAAAACAGGCCAAGTTAGGTATTTAGTTTCATCCTGCAGAAGATGGAGGGAAGCTGCAGAGATACGAGTGGAAGATTTGGATATATTCGTGGATTTTTACGTGTTAAATGACGTGTTTACTGGTTAGAAAAAACAGATAATCTCTGTGGGAAATGTAAAAATATGCGGTCAAACATAAAAAAAGAAGGTTTCTGCCTCAGAAAATCCACTTTATTTGATATTATTCCTGGTTAACGAGGGGTTAACGGCGTCCACGTTCAGGTAGCGACAGATAAATGAAAACGAATCAATCGTACTCCATGTTCGATCTTTCGCTTTTTTCTAACAACGCATCTGAAGGAATGAGCGGAGAGAAAGCCGTCAGTGGACAGCGGTGGAGTCTGCAGTTGCTAGGCAACGAGACTGGAGCACTATGGGTAATTCTGGTCTGCTAGGACGTCCCATTTCAGCAGCCACCGTTTCAGGAGGCGGCTTCGGAGTCGGGCTGTGCGATATACTGATATGATATCGCGATATATTTACATGAGAGAGATGATATTTACAGGTATCGTTATATCGCGATATCAGTTTTGCTTTTTTTCCGTAATGACCCGAAGTGACAAAGCGGTCATCTGATTATCTAGTAAGGGCGGGAAAAAATACTGATGCACCGAAACATCGCGATATTTTCATATGCTGATATGATATTGACGCAGTATCGATCGATTTTACGAATGAAATCTTGTGATATTTCAGTGTTTTGTTGAAAAATCTCGCAAGAATTCACGAAAACAGTGAGATTTTTAATACAGTGATGAAATCTTGCAGGATTTTGTAAATTAAACAGATCGATACCACATTTTCAAATATCGATTTGATATCGGCATATGAAAATATTGCGATATTTCAGTGCAACGATATTTTTCCCCACCCCTATTTTCCACAGTGTCAGAAACGGATAACCACACTGCTCTTTTTCACATTATTATTATTGTTATTATTGTTTGTCTTTCTTCTACGGCCCACAGAACCACACGGTGAGAAGTCGTGAAATTTGGCACATTGATCGAGAACAGACGGATTTAATTTGGCTGAATTACATGTCAGCACTTCTTACTTCCTGCGTGGTGACGTGCACACAGAGAAGATGCAGCACACGGACGCCGTCGCTGGAACCGCGTTAGCTAAACGTTTGAACGAAGTTTGAACCAGCAGCAAAATGACGGTTTGAGGAGCGGGGTTTGAGGAGCAGGGTTGAGGAGCAGGGTTGAGGGCAGGGTTGAGGGGCGGGGTTGAGGAGCAGGGTTGAGGAGCGTGGGTTGAGGAGCGGGGTTGAGGGGCGGGGGTTGAGGAGCAGGGTTGAGGGGCGTGGGTTGAGGGGCGGGGGTTGAGGAGCAGGGTTGAGGAGCGGGGGTTGAGGAGCAGGGTTGAGGAGCAGGGTTGAGGAGCGGGGTTGAGGAGCAGGGTTGAGGAGCGGGGTTGAGGAGCAGGGTTGAGGGGCGGGGGGGTGCAGGGTTGAGGAGCGGGGTTGAGGAGCAGGGTTGAGGGGCGGGGGTTTGAGGAGCAGGGTTGAGGAGCAGGGTTGAGGGGCGGGGTTGAGGAGCAGGGTTGAGGAGCGGGGTTGAGGAGCAGGGTTGAGGAGCGGGGGTTTGAGGAGCAGGGTTGAGGAGCAGGGTTGAGGGGCGGGGTTTGAGGAGCAGGGTTGAGGAGCAGGGTTGAGGGGCGGGGTTTGAGGAGCGGGGTTGAGGAGCAGGGTTGAGGAGCGGGGTTGAGGAGCGGGGTTGAGGAGCGGGGGTTGAGGAGCAGGGTTGAGGGGCGGGGTTGAGGAGCAGGGTTGAGGAGCGGGGTTGAGGAGCAGGGTTGAGGAGCGGGGGTTTGAGGAGCAGGGTTGAGGAGCGGGGTTGAGGAGCGGGGTTGAGGAGCGGGGTTGAGGAGCAGGGTTGAGGAGCGGGGTTGAGGAGCGGGGTTGAGGAGCGGGGTTTGAGGAGCAGGGTTGAGGGGCGGGGGTTGAGGAGCAGGGTTGAGGAGCGGGGTTGAGGAGCGGGGGTTGAGGAGCAGGGGTTGAGGAGCGGGGGGTTTGAGGAGCAGGGTTGAGGGGGCGGGGTTGAGGAGCAGGGGTTGAGGAGCGGGGGTTGAGGAGCAGGGTTGAGGAGCGGGGGTTGAGGGAGCCGGGGTTGAGGGGCGGGGTTGAGGAGCGGGGTTGAGGAGCGGGGTTGAGGGAGCGGGGGTTGAGGAGCAGGGTTGAGGAGCGGGGGTTGAGGAGCGGGGTTGAGGGAGCGGGGGTTGAGGGAGCAGGGTTGAGGAGCGGGGTTGAGGAGCGGGGGTTGAGGGGCGGGGTTGAGGAGCGGGGGTTGAGGAGCGGGGGTTGAGGAGCAGGGTTGAGGAGGAGCGGGGGTTGAGGAGCGGGGTTGAGGAGCGGGGGTTGAGGAGCAGGGTTGAGGAGCGGGGGTTGAGGAGCGGGGTTGAGGGAGCGGGGTTGAGGGGGCGGGGTTGAGGAGCGGGGGTTGAGGGGCGGGGGTTGAGGAGCAGGGTTGAGGAGCGGGGTATGAGGAGCAGGGTTGAGGAGCAGGGTTGAGGAGCGGGGGTTGAGGAGCGGGGTTGAGGAGCGGGGGTTGAGGAGCAGGGTTGAGGGGGCGGGGTTGAGGGGCGGGGTTGAGGAGCGGGGTTGAGGAGCAGGGTTGAGGAGCGGGGTTGAGGAGCAGGGTTGAGGAGCGGGGTTGAGGAGCGGGGTTGAGGGGCGGGGTTGAGGAGCGAGGGGTTGAGGAGCAGGGTTGAGGGGGCGGGGTTGAGGAGCGGGGTTTGAGGAGCAGGTTTGAGGGGCGGGGTTGAGGAGCGGGGGGTTGAGGAGCGGGGGTTGAGGGAGCGGGGGTTGAGGGGGCGGGGTTGAGGAGCGGGGGTTGAGGAGCGGGGGTTGAGGAGCAGGGTTGAGGGGTGGGGGTTGAGGAGCAGGGTTGAGGGGCGGGGGTTGAGGAGCAGGGGTTGAGGAGCAGGGTTGAGGAGCGGGGTATGAGGAGCAGGGTTGGGAATCACTGGTGAAAGAAAAAGATGTGTTCGTACCATCGGTGGCGTCGTCGCAGAAGCAGCTGCTGGCCGTCTGCAGTCCGGCTCCGGTCTTCTGCATGATGACACAGTTCACTGCCCGAACACAAACCGTGTCTGTTAGCACACGAACGCATCACAGCGACTGCAAACGTGCCGCTCCTCTCAGCCGGTACGTTCCCAAGTGCAGTGCGGAAAAAAGTATTTATTCAGCCACCAACTGTACAAGTTCTCCCACTTCCAAAGATGAGCGGCCTGTAATTGTCATCATAGTAAACCTCAACTGTGAGAGACTGAATGAGAAAAAAACATCCAGAAAATCATATTGTCTGATTTTTAAAGAATTTATTTGCAGATTATGGTGGAAAATAAGTATTTGGTCAATAACAAAAGTTCACCTCAATACTTTGTTATATCCCCTTTGTTGGCAATGACAGAGGTCAAACGTTTTCTGTAAGTCTTAACAAGGTTTCACACACTGTTGCTGGTTATTGGCCCGTTCTTCCACGCAGATCTGCTCTAGAGCAGTGATGTTCGGGGCAACACGGACTTTCACTCCCCCCAAAGATTTTCTATGGGGGTGGGATCTGGAGACTGGCTCGGCCCCTCCAGGACCTTGAAATGCTTCTTAGGAAGCCCCTCCCTTGTTGCCGGGCAGTGTGTTTGGGATCATTGTCATGCTGAAAGATCCAGCCACGTTTCATCTTCAATGCCCTGCTGATGGAAGGAGGTTTTCGCCCCATTCATTCTTTCCTTTACACGGATCAGTCGTCCTGGTCCCCTTGCAGAAAAACAGCCCCAAAGCATGATGCTTCCACCCCCATGCTTCACAGTAGGTATGGTGTTCTTTGGATGCAATTCAGCATCTTTCTCCTCCGAACACGAGAAGTTGCGTTTCTACCAAAAAGTTCTATTTTGGTTTCATCTGACCATATTCCATTCTCCCAGTCCTCTTCTGGATCATCCACATGCTCTCTAGCAAACTTCAGACGGGCCTGGATGTGTGCTGGCTTAAGCAGGGGGGGCACGTCTGGCACTGCAGGATCTGAGTCCCTCGTGTGTTACTGAGAGTAGCCTCACTGGTCCCAGCCTCTCTCCCCCCCCGTGTGGTTCTGGGATTTTTGCTCACCATTCTTGTGATCATTTTGACCCCACGGGGGGAGATCTTGCGTGGAGCCCCAGATGGAGGGAGATTCTCAGTGGTCTTGTAAGTTTTCCATTTTCTAATAATTGCTCCCACAGCTGATTTCTTCACACCGAGCTGCTTACATGTTGCAGATTCAGGCTTCCAGCCTGGTGCAGGTCTACAATTTGTTTCTGGTTCCTTTGACAGCTCTTTGGTCTTGGCCATAGTGGACTTTGGAGTGTGACAGTTTGAGGTTGTGGACAGGTGTCTTTATACTGATAATGAGTTCAAACAGGTGCAATTAATGAGTGGAGGACAGAGGAGCCTCTTAAAGAAGAAGTTACAGCTCTGTGAGAGCCAGAAATCTTGCTTGTTTGTGACCAAATACTTATTTTCCACCATAATCTGCAAATAAATTCTTTAAAAATCAGACAATGTGATTTTCTGGATGTTTTTTTCCCATTCTGTCTCTCACAGCTGAGGTTTACTATGATGACGATTACAGGCCTCTCTCATCTTTGTAAGTGGGAGAACTTGTACAGTTGGTGGCTGAATAAATACTTTTTTGCCCCACTGTACTTGTACGGTTTCCCCAGCTACTGAACTGACTGAGGCTCTGCTCCCCCACGCTGCTGCTCCACTGCTTCACCCTGCTCTGCTGGAAGCTGCCCCCCCCCCCATCCATGACTGGATCGCCTCCACAAACACATACAAGCACACACGGGTCAACACACAGCCTGAAAATAGAAAGATGGAAACTATTCATTGGATTTAAAGTGATGAAGCAGACGTTCCCGTACAAGCTGACGAGAAATTAGCCGCTCGTTTTAACCCTTACAGCTCCTCAGCTTTCTGAAGGGGGGGTGAACGACCTTTTATGTTACTTTCTTCTACTAATGCAAACAGCATAAACTTGGTGCAGGTGTGTATTCTGGTCTGACTCATGATCTTCTAGAAGATGGGGGGTGTAACTCTTTCTCTAAGGTCTCTAACTAAAATCCTCCTCATTTCCTCCTTAGAGCCAATCCGTGCCACATTGACTTGCATTGAAAAGGACCTTTCTAGAATCAAATGTTATTCCAGAATAAATGTTTAGGAGAACATTTTTCTCCTCACACACTTGCTCTACACTTCAATGATGTAGTTTGAACTGTTTTCCATGACATCAGACCATTTACTCAGAAGGAGCCCCCCCCCGCTTTTTATCTTAGTGATGAAACCAGAGACTTCAATGTTATTTCAGCCAATCAGAGTCCTTCAAACACTCACAAATGCTGAACATCCAATGAAGGAAACAATCTTTGTTCTTCTTCCATGTGAGGTTATTTGAGCGTGAAAGAGTCTCACATTTGTCATTTTGGTGTTTGTTTTCCATCATTGTGATCAGTCAGATCACATGCTAATTATTTAATGCTGCCATTCCAGTTCAAACTGCAATTTTTCCCACATTTTTTTGCATTTTATCTTGAAACAACTTCTCATTGAGCTTTTTTAATTGTGGTTGCTATAATCTATGCTTAGGTCTGCTCTGTATACCTAATAATAACCTGCCTCCTACAGGCTAGTTTTTACTTATTTTAACCCACTTTTCAGTTTTAGGCAGTGGGAACACTGTGTGAACAAACTGGAACTTGAAGGGTTAAAATTTTAAAACTCATTGATTTTTTTGCTATAGATAGTTCAGCCAGAAGTCAGTGATGACAGCCATGAAAGAAAATGCAACTTTTCATTTTGACATAATAAATAAATACAGGCCATTAACGGACCGTGTCCCGGGTTCAAACAGGTGGACTGACGGGAAGATGATGATTATTTTGTGGAAGTATTGAAGTTGAACATAACTGGACAGAAACTACGTAAAATGAGTACATCACACCCCGGTTCGGTGCTACATGTTGTTTGGTTCCTTTTGTTTTTGTTTGTTTGTTTCCTTTTGTTTTTGTTTGTTTGTTTTTATTTGTATTTGAAATAAAAAATGTTGGTTATCTTGTAAACATGGATACAGTCCACTTTTATTAGATGACCTTCAATGTGTTTATATTAAGTTTACATTGTGGGAAAAGACAATAAAATACACATTTAAAAAATAAATAAAGAGACGAGGCGTTGCCTAGCAACAGTCCCTGCCCTTGTCAGCTACGTTTAGCTCAGCACAAACTTCGTAGCTAGCGGTAAAACAGAAAAAGGCGTTAAGATGTTCAAACTACAGGATTTGTTTGTTTGTTTGTTTGTTTTGTTCTTTGTTTACCTCCGTAACAATTCTGCGCACTTCGCCAACAACGAAACCGGAATGCTAGAAGAGGAAACGCAATGACAACAAAAACCTCACAGGTAATCAGACACTTTCAGAGAAACATGACGTGTTTGTTTTTAATTAAACATAAATGAATAAATCAAATTTACCTCCTCATCCCGCCGATAATCAGCCATCGTTTCAAGCTAACTGTGCTAGCATAATTATTTAAGCTAGGTTAGCATAAATAATTTTTTTAGTTAGAGCTGTATGATGTTTTATAGTAATCTGAAGTTTTTCTATAAACTACGAGCTCTTTGATGACACGTAATAAAACTATCCTGCAACTTGTCAGTATGAACTTGGAAAAACTTATTTAAACGTCTGTTTTGTGTCCAGCATGAACTGGAGCGTTAGAGGGGGCCAGGGGGGCACTGGATCCCCCCTGACATTGGATTGGCCCCCCCCAGGTGCCCCCCCCCAGATGACTGACATGTCACAGCACCCGGTCATTCCTGTACAGTAGTTTGCACTATGTAGTAGGTGGCGATGTACTCATCAATAGGGATGCACGATAAACATTTTTTAAAACTGATACTGATAACCGATCAATTTCAGCTCCTAAAGGCCGATACCGATAAAATTCCAACTTTATGGGTTAGTTTGTGTCTAAAATAAGATGGGGAGAGTGGTTTGGAAGCAGTCTGGGGCCTCCGGTGTGAAGCAGCAGCTTTCTTTCCCCAATCCCAATATCTCAGCGAGAAAAGCACAAAGTGGGATTTTCAACTTCTGCATGTCCAATCTTTACAATTCCAACTTTACTGGGACATAAGTTATTAGGGTGAGTCGTCATGATATCTGACTTAACAGGATATTATGACGTCATTCCGATATCAGCCCGGTAATTATCGACCCGATAATTATTGTGTATCTTTACGTGCAGCTGTCTGATGGACTTTATAGGCAGACCTGTATGGACAGCATCACTGAACCTGTAGACTACTGAACATGAATGCATGGACAATTCAGTCCTTTAATGTGATGCTGAAATTCAGGTCTGAGTCCAGGACTAGTCCCAGATTTCTGTCTTGTTAGTTTGTAACTGGTAAACCAACGGTTGCAGCATTTTCTTCATATAGCAGCACTTTTAAAGGAGAGAAAAAACACCGAGAATCAAACATGCGATTAATCGCCAATGAAAATTTTAATCAGTGCCCATCACGAATATGATTTGAAAGTACCGTTTCTGTGTTAGTTTTCAGTCTTACAGTGGACCCCCCTGAGATAGCCTTGGCCCCCCTGGCCCACCCAACAATAAAAGTCTGGCTCCGCCACTGACTGGAGCTGCAGTACGAACGGACACAGAATCAATTTAAAATAAACTTTATTGATCTATAAACATTTAACGCGGTGGTAATGACAGCGATACTTCGGGACAGACATGCTTATTAAAACATTCAATAAATGAATCAGATATTTTTGTCAAATACAACGAGAAATCACCATTTCTATTGTATTTTAAGGAATTTATACAAAAAAATGCACAATTTGATCATTTTTTTTAGAAGATAAAGCACTGCATCAAACCTGTTCTGGGGACGGAGGGAAAACAGGAAGATATCTCCATGAAAATGTCTAAAGTATTGATAAATGCGTTAACGAATGTGAAATTTTAGACTGACGTAAGAAATTTTGTACCATCAACACTGGCTGTTAAAACATAAATAATGTTTCTTAAAATTCATCAGGGACACGAAATTTAATAAACGTGAAGAAATGTGGATCCTTTGATCTTCTCTGAGATTTTCTGGAAAGTTGCATCATGGTTGTTTTTGCTAACTCCTGGAAGCTATCCAGTCATAGATATCTATGACATCTAGTATTTATATCTATGACATCTAGTATTTATATCTATGACATCTACTGTTTATATCTGACATCTAGTGTTTATATCTATGACATCTACTGTTTACATCTATGACATCTACTGTTTACATCTATGACATCTACTGTTTATATCTATGACATCTAGTGTTTATATCTATGACATCTACTGTTTATATCTATGACATCTACTGTTTATATCTATGACATCTACTGTTTACATCTATGACATCTACTGTTTATATCTATGACATCTAGTATTTATATCTATGACATCTACTGTTTATATCTATGACATCTACTGTTTACATCTATGACATCTACTGTTTATATCTATGACATCTACTGTTTATATCTATGACATCTAGTGTTTATATCTATGACATCTACTGTTTATATCTATGACATCTAGTATTTATATCTATGACATCTACTGTTTACATCTATGACATCTACTGTTTATATCTATGACATCTACTGTTTATATCTATGACATCTAGTGTTTATATCTATGACATCTAGTGTTTATATCTATGACATCTAGTGTTTACATCTATGACATCTAGTGTTTATATCTATGACATCTACTGGTTATATCTATGACATCTAGTGTTTACATCTATGACATCTAGTGTTTACATCTATGACATCTACTGTTTATATCTATGAGATCTACTGTTTACATCTATGACATCTACTGTTTATATCTATGACATCTAGTGTTTATATCTATGACATCTACTGTTTATATCTATGAGATCTACTGTTTACATCTATGACATCTACTGTTTATATCTATGACATCTAGTGTCTATATCTATGACATCTACTGTTTATATCTATGAGATCTACTGTTTACATCTATGACATCTGTTTATATCTATGACATCTACTGTTTATATCTATGACATCTAGTGTTTATATCTATGACATCTACTGTTTATATCTATGACATCTAGTGTTTATATCTATGACATCTAGTGTTTATATCTATGACATCTACTGTTTATATCTATGACATCTACTGTTTACATCTATGACATCTACTGTTTATATCTATGACATCTAGTGTTTACATCTATGACATCTAGTGTTTATATATATGACATCTACTGTTTATATCTATGACATCTACTGTTTACATCTATGACATCTACTGTTTATATCTGACATCTACTGTTTACATCTATGACATCTACTGTTTATATCTATGACATCTAGTGTTTATATCTATGACATCTACTGTTTATATCTATGACATCTACTGTTTATATCTATGACATCTACTGTTTACATCTATGACATCTACTGTTTATATCTATGACATCTAGTATTTATATCTATGACATCTACTGTTTATATCTATGACATCTAGTGTTTATATCTATGACATCTACTGTTTACATCTATGACATCTACTGTTTACATCTATGACATCTAGTGTTTATATCTATGACATCTAGTGTTTATATCTATGACATCTAGTGTTTATATCTATGACATCTAGTGTTTATATCTATGACATCTACTGTTTACATCTATGACATCTACTGTTTATATCTATGACATCTACTGTTTACATCTATGACATCTACTGTTTATATCTATGACATCTAGTGTTTATATCTATGACATCTACTGTTTATATCTATGACATCTACTGTTTACATCTATGACATCTACTGTTTATATCTATGACATCTACTGTTTATATCTATGACATCTAGTGTTTATATCTATGACATCTACTGTTTATATCTATGACATCTAGTATTTATATCTATGACATCTACTGTTTACATCTATGACATCTACTGTTTATATCTATGACATCTAGTGTTTATATCTATGACATCTAGTGTTTATATCTATGACATCTACTGTTTATATCTATGACATCTAGTGTTTACATCTATGACATCTAGTGTTTATATATATGACATCTACTGGTTATATCTATGACATCTAGTGTTTACATCTATGACATCTAGTGTTTACATCTATGACATCTACTGTTTATATCTATGAGATCTACTGTTTACATCTATGACATCTACTGTTTATATCTATGACATCTAGTGTTTATATCTATGACATCTAGTGTTTATATCTATGAGATCTACTGTTTACATCTATGACATCTACTGTTTATATCTATGACATCTAGTGTTTATATCTATGACATCTACTGTTTATATCTATGAGATCTACTGTTTACATCTATGACATCTGTTTATATCTATGACATCTAGTGTTTATATCTATGACATCTAGTGTTTATATCTATGACATCTAGTGTTTATATCTATGACATCTAGTGTTTATATCTATGACATCTACTGTTTATATCTATGACATCTAGTGTTTATATCTATGACATCTAGTGTTTATATCTATGACATCTAGTGTTTACATCTATGACATCTACTGTTTATATCTATGACATCTACTGTTTACATCTATGACATCTACTGTTTATATCTATGACATCTAGTGTTTACATATATGACATCTAGTGTTTATATATATGACATCTACTGTTTATATCTATGACATCTACTGTTTACATCTATGACATCTAGTGTTTATATCTATGACATCTAGTGTTTATATCTATGACATCTACTGTTTATATCTATGACATCTAGTGTTTATATCTATGACATCTAGTGTTTATATATATGACATCTACTGTTTATATCTATGACATCTACTGTTTATATCTATGACATCTACTGTTTACATATATGACATCTAGTGTTTATATATATGACATCTACTGTTTATATCTATGACATCTACTGTTTACATCTATGACATCTACTGTTTATATCTATGACATCTACTGTTTACATCTATGACATCTAGTGTTTATGTATATGACATCTACTGTTTATATCTATGACATCTACTGTTTATATCTATGACATCTACTGTTTATATCTATGACATCTAGTGTTTATATCTATGACATCTACTGTTTACATCTATGACATCTACTGTTTATATCTATGACATCTACTGTTTACATCTATGACATCTACTGTTTACATCTATGACATCTAGTGTTTATATCTATGACATCTACTGTTTACATCTATGACATCTACTATGGCTTCCAGTGTTTCCTTGTTAGCGGTTTCAGTTTAACCTTCTTCGCTGGTTTCTGCAGAGCGTCAGGGAGAGACGAGCATTTGGATTTCAGGATCAGATTCCAGAAACTCCAGATCGGTTTTCTCTGGAAAGACATGCTGTGCTGCTGGTAAAGGTCAAAGTAAAGGTAATCCTGGACCAGATATAATCCTGGACCAGATATGATCCTGGACCAGATATGATCCTGGACCAGATATAATCCTGGACCAGAGGTAATCCTGGACCAGATGTAATCCTGGACCAGATATAATCCTGGACCAGAGGTAATCCTGGATCAGATGTAATCCTGGACCAGATGTAATCCTGGACCAGATGTAATCCTGGACCACAGGTAATCCTGGACCAGAGGTAATCCTGGACCAGATGTAATCCTGGACCAGATATAATCCTGGACCAGATATGATCCTGGACCAGATATGATCCTGGACCAGATGTAATCTTGGACCAGATGAAATCCTGGACCAGATGAAATCCTGGACCCGATATGATCCTGGACCAGATGTAATCCTGTACCAGATGTGATCCTGGACCAGATATGATCCTGGACCAGATGTAATCCTGGTCCAGATGTAATCCTGGACCAGATGTGATCCTGGACCAGATGTGATCCTGGACCAGATGTAATCCAGGACCAGATGTAATCCTGGACCAGATGAAATCCTGGACCAGATGAAATCCTGGACCAGATGTAATCCTGGACCAGATGTAATCCTGGACCAGTTTCCAGAGGAAACGACACAGTTCATATAAAATCAGTTTTTATTGAGTTTTATCAGAAAAGCATCAGAAGCTGAGAGAGAAAGTTCTGTAGGACGTGTTGGTGAAGACGTCCACGTGGCTGCTGCTGCCCCCCACCGTCAGCACCTGCAACACACACACGTCTCTTAGTGACATCATGCATTCACCCCCCCACTCTGACCCCAACTGAAACTTAAACTCTAAAACCAAATCTTAACCCTCAAAAGTGGGTTTTTGAAAACGGTCCCTACGTTGATGGCTGAGCAAACGCACACACCCCCCCCGTCAGCACCGGCAACACACACACACACACACACACACACACGCACACACACACACACACACACACACACACACACACACACACGCACACACACGCACACACACACACACACACACACACACACACACCTGTACCTGCCGTGCTGCGTTCAGGGACTCACCCTATGCTCCGAGCTGTTGGTGTTGAACTGCAGCGTGTTGAGGCTCTGGGGTGTGCACGGGATCTGAGCCTTGACGTCCCCCCCCAGCAGACAGTGGGACACGAACGGCCCCTCCCCCACCGCCAGGATCTACACGCACACACAGAGCACTGTTACTGCTGGGCTACGGTCCCGGATACTTCCTGGAGGTGAGAGCGGTTTCTCACCATGTCCTGGTGGAAGGCGGCCTGACGCTGGCAGCCCCTCAGAGGGAAGACGGAGGTGGGGGACAGGGACCGCAGGTGCCACAGGGACAGAGACGGACCCCCTCCACACAGCTGCAGCGACACAACACAGGTCAGAGTCCTCACCTGCCCAGGTGAGACTGCCACCTAACACAGGTCCAGTCTAACACCTGGAATCACTGCGACGCAAACTGTCTCATACCTGCATCTGAGTATCAGTCTAACACCTGGAATCACTGCGACGCAAACTGTCTCATACCTGCATCTGAGTATCAGACTAACACCTGGAATCACTGCGACGCAAACTGTCTCATACCTGCATCTTAGTATCAGACTAACACCTGGAATCACTGCGACGCAAACTGTCTCATACCTGCATCTTAGTAACAGTCTAACACCTGGAATCACTGCGACGCAGACTGTCTCATACCTGCATCTGAGTATCAGTCTAACACCTGGAATCACTGCGACGCAAACTGTCTCATACCTGCATCTGAGTATCAGTCTAACACCTGGAATCACTGCGACGCAAACTGTCTCATACCTGCATCTGAGTATCAGACTAACACCTGGAATCACTGCGACGCAAACTGTCTCATACCTGCATCTTAGTATCAGACTAACACCTGGAATCACTGCGACGCAAACTGTCTCATACCTGCATCTTAGTAACAGTCTAACACCTGGAATCACTGCGACGCAGACTGTCTCATACCTGCATCTGAGTATCAGTCTAACACCTGGAATCACTGCGACGCAAACTGTCTCATACCTGCATCTGAGTATCAGTCTAACACCTGGAATCACTGCGACGCAAACTGTCTCATACCTGCATCTGAGTATCAGTCTAACACCTGGAATCACTGCGACGCAAACTGTCTCATACCTGCATCTGAGTATCAGTCTAACACCTGGAATCACTGCGACGCAGACTGTCTCATACCTGCATCTGAGTATCAGTCTAACACCTGGAATCACTGCGACGCAAACTGTCTCATACCTGCATCTTAGTAACAGACTAACACCTGGAATCACTGCGACGCAGACTGTCTCATACCTGCATCTTAGTAACAGACTAACACCTGGAATCACTGCGACGCAGACTGTCTCATACCTGCATCTGAGTATCAGACTAACACCTGGAATCACTGCGACGCAAACTGTCTCATACCTGCATCTTAGCAACAATCTAACACCTGGAATCACTGCGACGCAAACTGTCTCATACCTGCATCTTAGTAACAGTCTAACACCTGGAGTTTAGAGCATCTCATATTTAAAATAAGTGATGGTGGAATACCTGAATTCAGCAGCCACAGACTATTTCCTGAACAGTGATGCGGTCTAACATCTGCTCTTAGAAGAAACTATCAGGAAAGGGATCTGCTTAATGTCTGGATAAAAACTCTCCATCTTTGTCTCCATCTTCATGAGGAAAAACTAGGCGACCATCTAATATCTGGATCTGTAGAAACTATTTGATTGGAAAATGAATAGCCTGCTACGATCTAATATCTGGATGTGGAACTATGTTATTGGAAAAGGAATACTCTACTACAATGTAATATCTGGATTTGCGGAAATATTTGATTGGGAAACAAATAATCCACTACGGTCTAATAACTGAATTTGTAGAAACCATTTAATAGGAAAATGAATAGTCTGCTACGGTCCAACATCTTGATTTATAGAAACTATTTTATTGGAGAATGAATAATCCGCTACGGTCTAATATCTGGATCTGGAACTATGTTGTTGGAGAATGAATAATCCGCTACGGTCTAATATCTGGATCTGGAACTATGTTGTTGGAGAATGAATAATCCGCTACGGTCTAATATCTGGATCTGGAACTATGTTGTTGGAGAATGAATAATCTGCTACGGTCTAATATCTGGATCTGGAACTATGTTGTTGGAGAATAATGAATAATCCGCATCACGTCGTCTTACCATCCAGTCAGAGTCGGTGGTCAGACAGCCGATCCACTTTCCGAACTGAGGCCGAGCGCAGCTCTGAAAAACAGCAGAGTCTTCCTCACTGATCGGATCAGCTGATCCGTCAGAGACACTGACGATCAGCTGATCGTCGTGTCTCTGACGGATCAGCTGATCGGTGGAGTCTCTGACGGATCAGCTGATTGGTCGTGTCTCTGACGGATCAGCTGGTTGGTCCCTCCTCACCTCGTACTTGTAGACCTCCACGCAGTGAACGCACCGACCCGTCCTGCTGTCTGTAAAAGATCATCATCACCATCATCACCACCCTGTGTCTGCTGATGAAGATCCAACATGGCCGCCGCGACTCACCCCACATCCTCACGGCTCCGTCCTCGCCGGCCGACAGAAGCTCCGCCTCCCGCTCCCTCACGCACACGCAGTGCACGTAGTCCGTGTGACCCTTAAGGATCCCCTGAGGACACACACAGTCACCACGTCTGCCGTTGTCATGGTAACGGAACCAAAGCCTGATCACCATGGCAACGCACCTTGAAGACTCCGTGCTCCAGGTCCAGGATGTGGATGTTGTTGTCTCCGGCTCCGACCGCCAGGCTGTTGTCCTGGCAACGCAGTAAACAGTCAGCAGGTGTGTGTGTGTGTGTGTAAATGTGTGTGTGTGTAAATGTGTGTGTGTGTGTAAATGTGTGTGTGTGTGTGTGTGTAAACGTGTGTGTGTGTGTGTGTGTGTGTGTGTGTGTGTGTGTGTAAACGTGTGTGTGTGTGTGTGTGTGTAAATGTGTGTGTGTGTAAGTGTGTGTGTGTGTGTAAATGTGTGTGTGTGTGTGTGTGTGTGTGTGTGTGTGTGTGTGTGTGTAAACGTGTGTGTGTGTGTGTGTGTGTGTGTGTGTGTGTGTGTGTGTGTGTGTAAACGTGTGTGTGTGTAAGTGTGTGTGTGTGTGTAAATGTGTGTGTGTGTGTGTGTGTGTGTGTGTGTGTGTAAATGTGTGTGTGTGTGTTCTCACGCTAGCGTGGAGGACCATGGAGTTTATCTCCGGGATCTCCAGACTGGATCTGCAGAAACAGACGGATGGGTGAGGGACTGGTGGGAGACAGGCTGGGGACGGGTGAGGGGGGCGAGGGACTGGTGGGAGACAGGCTGGGGACGGGTGAGGGACGGGTGGGGGGGACGGGAGGGACTGGTGGGAGACAGGCTGGGGACGGGTGAGGGACTGGTGGGGGACAGGTGAGGGACGGGCGAGGGACTGGTGGGGGACAGCTGGGGGACGGCGCGTCAGGAGGACAAACAGGAGGTGACATCATCCTCACCTGTAGTTGGGTCTCTTCGTCCACAGAGGTCTCATGTTCTGAGGAGACAAAACGTCCACAATGTCACAGCGGCCTGGAGGAGGCGCTGCTGAGAGCCCCGCCAAAATAAAATCAGTAAAATATAACAAAATAAAATCCGGTAAAAGGTGCACCGGACCGGTTCTGGCCAGTTCTGACTTGCTCCTGACTGGTTCTGACCAGCTTCTGACTGGTTCTGACCGATTCTGACCGGTTCTGACCAGTTCTGACTTGCTCCTGACTGGTTATGACCGGTTTTGACTGGTTCTGACCAGCTCCTGACTGGTTCTGGCCAGTTCTGACTGGTTCTGACCAGCTCCTGACTGGTTATGACCGGTTCTGGCCAGTTCTGACTTGCTCCTGACTGGTTCTGACCAGTTCTGACTGGTTCTGACCAGCTCCTGACTGGTTATGACCGGTTTTGACTGGTTCTGACCAGCTCCTGACTGGTTCTGGCCAGTTCTGACTGGTTCTGACCAGCTCCTGACTGGTTATGACCGGTTCTGGCCAGTTCTGACTTGCTCCTGACTGGTTCTGACCAGTTCTGACTGGTTCTGACCAGCTCCTGACTGGTTATGACCGGTTTTGACTGGTTCTGACCAGCTCCTGACTGGTTCTGGCCAGTTCTGACTGGTTCTGACCAGCTCCTGACTGGTTATGACCGGTTCTGGCCAGTTCTGACTTGCTCCTGACTGGTTCTGACCAGTTCTGACTGGTTCTGACCAGCTCCTGACTGGTTATGACCGGTTTTGACTGGTTCTGACCAGCTCCTGACTGGTTCTGGCCAGTTCTGACTGGTTCTGACCAGCTCCTGACTGGTTATGACCGGTTCTGGCCAGTTCTGACTTGCTCCTGACTGGTTCTGACCAGTTCTGACTGGTTCTGACCAGCTCCTGACTGGTTATGACCGGTTTTGACTGGTTCTGACCAGCTCCTGACTGGTTCTGGCCAGTTCTGACTGGTTCTGACCAGCTCCTGACTGGTTATGACCGGTCTTTCCCCTACGTTCTACCATTCTACTGTTTACCACTCCTACTGTTATGACCGGTTTTGACTGGTTCTGACCAGCTCCTGACTGTTTCTGACCAGTTCTGACTGGTTCTGACCAGCTCCTGACTGGTTATGACCGGTTCTGACTGGTTCTGACCAGCTCCTGACTGGTTATGACCGGTTCTGACCAGCTCCTGACTGGTTATGACCGGTTCGGACCGGTTCTGACTGGCTCCTCTCCTATAAGGAGAAAATGTTGACAAATATCAACAACTTTAAATTGATGATGTCATCGTGAAAAGTTCCTCAGCAACGTTCAGAGACCGAAACCTGGCCCTGAAGCAGGGTTATTATAGTTAACTAAAGCTAAGACTAAAACTGAAGCTAGCAGTGACAAAATAATTTAGTTCACTGAAATTAAAAAAAAAAAACTAAAATGAAACAGAAACTACAAAGAACAATGCAAAACTAAAACTAAACTGAATTGTAGATAAATTCAGCTTCGTTTTCTCCTGATCAGACTGAGACGTCTGTCCTGCAGCAGCTGCTGTTCTTCCCCTTTTCCTCCAGAGGGGGCAGCATAGCGGCTATAATCTGCAGCACCTGAACTAGAAGCAGCTGCTTAGCAGACAGAAACGGCTGAAGTTGCATTAATACTGTTCTAGTATTTATAAATATTTATAGTATTTAGTATAAACCATCGGAGTATTTCGAGTACGACCCGCTTGTTGACTGATGGGAACATCTGTGGAAGCGACTAAAAGGGAAAAATCCAACAAATGTAAAAGTTCATTTGTGAAGTTCTCACAGAGACGCTGATGGAAAGTTCACGTTACTCTGCAGATACGTGGTGAGAGCTGGTTTTAGAGGTTTTAGAGGCCTGTTAAACGTTGAAACAAAGTTGGATCTACATTCAAATAATTTGAATAATTGTGGTTCAGGAATTAAAATAAAAGGATTTGATGATCCAGATTTTGTGTCACACATTCTTCCATCGTTTTCAACATCTACATTTAAAGCTTTTGCTTAATACCTGAAAACTAAAGCCCTATTCTGACGGGATTAGTATTATCTAGGGACCACATGTAATTTGTAATAATTACAGAGATTGTCTGTGATTTTAATCCTGTGAGAATCGGCCATGAAAAACTCATATAAAGAAAACTCAAAAACTAAGACTTAAACTAAATAAAAGCTAAACTGAAACTACTAAATCATTTTTTAACTAAAACTAAACTGAAATAAAAAACCAAACTGAAAACCCAAAACTATAAAAACCTGGCCCTGAAGGCACCAGACTGGTTTCAGCCGGTTCTGGTTCTGACCTTCTTGATGAGTTCGGTCCAACTCCAGGCGGTGATCTCACCGTTTCCTGCACTCAGCAAGACGCCATCGGCGGACAGGAGACTGAAGACCGGACCTTCATGAGCTGGAGGACCATCACATAACTGATCAGGTGTCCACCGTGACACGAATCAAACGCACCCCGCAGGTGTGCCGGACTCACCTGTGAAAGTCAGGACCGGCTTGCGGGAGGCGGAGGTGGCGTCTGGACTCAGGGCTGCTGATAGGCTGAAAGACAACGTCACACAGGTGAACCTCAGAGACAGGCGAGTCTGACGGGGCGCGCTCGTTTCCCTCACCTGAACAGGGCGATCTCTCCGTAGTTGTTTCCAGCTGCCAGGAAGCGTCCGCAGGGAGAGAAGCTCTGGGAGAAGACGGACATGTGGAGGAGCTGAGACGGAGACGGAGACAGAGACACGCTGTTATCTGTACAATCGTGATTTTCATTTAAGGGACAGAAAATGTCGGCATCATGAACGCATCATAAACTACTGTTACGGTATCGACAGGAACGTCTTGGTGTCGCGCAAGAGCATCTTTTAAAGTTGTACTTCCATGGTGATGTCATTAATATTTCTGTGTTCTCCATTATTATTGAATGCATTCTGCATCGTTTCTGTTTAAAAAAACCTTCTGGTATCTTTGTATCCAGCTGTATTTGTATACTAGAAGAGAGGCTTGTGGTCCAACGGCAGCTTTTCCGGGTCCTTCTCATGAATTTCCGTCTGATTGGCTGCCTCCCATCAGTGTATGAAGGAAGCTCCGCCCTCCGCTCTTATTTTGTTACAGACAGGAAATAGAGCCGACAAACAAGTTTGTTCCGCCATGCTAACAAACAGTTAGCTAATTAGCTTCTCAACTCCGAAGCTACAGTCGTGCCGTCTTTACTTCTAGTGTGTAGTGGAGGGTTACCTGCCTTCCAATGGACAGATAGAAACCCCACGTGGGATACGCTATTTGCAATGTGACGTAGAAGTGCGAGGCTGTTCCCGATTCGCTCTTTTCTTCGTATTGTTTCTGTGATGAGGAAGCACAGCCGACTGGGGGGAACGCAACGCTAGCAAGTCAGCATGTGTAAGTAAACAAGGGGAAACCCTCCGTGTTTCAGAAGGAGCAAGTTAAACGGCTTTTCAGTGGAAGGAGGCCTTTAATGTGCGCATTGGTGTTTTTTTTTGCTTGTTTTTTGTGGAGTGCCTCAAGGCTCCATCTTAGGGCCCCTGCTGTTCTCGCTCTGCATGTTGCCGCTGGGGTCCATCATAGCCAGACACAACGTAGCTTTTCATTGCTATGCTATGCAGATGACCTGCAGGTTTATCTCCCCGTGTTCCCAAACACCAGCGGAGCACTTCATGCATTGGCATATCCCATTTCGGACATAAATGGAAACTGTAAAATGTGGCGTCCCTCAAGGGTCAGTTTTAGGCCCTAAATTATTTATACTCAATTTAACCCTCACAGCTCTCAGCTTTGATGAAACCAGAGACTTCAATGTTATTTCAGCCAATCAGAGTCCTTCAAAAACTCAAAAATGCTGAACATCCAATGAAGGAAACAATCTTTTTTCTTCTGTCATGTGAGGTTATTTGAGCGTGAAAGAGTCTCACATTTGTCATTTTGGTGTTTGTTTGTTTTTTCCAGCATTGTGATCAGTCAGATCACATGCTAATTATTTAGCTCAGTCTTTTGCAGGGAATTTAGTTCCCTCTCTGTAATGCTGCCATTCCAGTTCAAACTGGAGTTTTTCCCACATTTGTTTGCATTTTATCTTGAAACAACTTCTCATTGAGCTTTTTTAATTGTGGTTGCTATAATCTATGCTTAGGTCTGCTCTGCATACCTAATAATAACCTGCCACCTACAGGCTAGTTTTGACTTTAACCCACTTTTCAGTTTTAGGCAGTGGGAACATTGTGTGTTCAAACTGGAACTTAAAGGGTTTAAATATTGAAACTCATTGAGAACAGAAGTCAGTGATGACAGCCATGAAAGAAAATGGCAACTTTTCATTTTTAGATAATATTTACAGGCCATTAACGGACAGTGGCCAGTCTGCGGCCTTAAGAAGCTGAACGTAACTTTTTCTTAGGGAGCTGTGAGGGTTAAATGACATTTTTGCTGTATCCAGTACCTTGAAATTTATAATGTTTGCTGATGACACAACCTCTTTTTTTCTGGAAAGAATATGGATGAACTAATACAACTTGTAAAAAAAGAACTAGCTGAGTTTTGATTTGGTTTGATTATAATAATCTATCCTTAAATGAAAAAAAAACAAAATTTATGGTATTTTCTGGTAATCATATCTACAATGATATAAAGCTGCATATAAATGAGATTGAAATTGATGGTTTATGAGACCAAATTTCTAGGTATCACTATAGACAGCAAGCTTAGTTGGAAGCCCTTCATTGAATATATTAGAAATAAAATAGCAAAAATTATCGGAATATTGTTTAAAGAAATAGATTTACTAAATGTAAAAGGTTTGTATATTATATATATTATATACTCTACCTTAGTTGTGCCCTATTTGTCATGTTGTTCAGAATTTTGCGGAAATGCAAATAAAACAAGCATTGACACTTTAGTTAAGTTACAGAAAAAAGCTATTAGATATATACATACACACACACGCAATATATATATATATATAAATATATATATATATGTGTATATAAATGACGCAGGGCAACAGTATCTGACGGGGAAACGCGCAACGACGGAACACCGGAGCATCCAGACCCACTCTGACGTCATCGAGCTGCCGGACTCTGGTTCCAGCTTTGATTCTCATCAACAATAAAAATAATAAAAGCAGCTCCATAAAACGCGCTGGCTGTGACGGTTTTCACGCATTTCTCTGATTTTCCGCCGCGAAGGTTCAAAACTGAAGAAAAACGTTCAGAATTTCCGCCGTTTTGCTTTTTAACCTGTTTAAAGCGACACGAAGGAGGAACATCAGCGGGAAGCAACAGCAGCAGCGCGAGCGTTTTCCAGCCCCCCCCCCCCTCCCCCCCCAGAAGCCCCGCCCCCCAGGAAACAACCACCATTAACAAATTAATTAAAAGGGAGGAGAAGAGCGCCAGAGGAGAGGAGAGGGCGCGGAAGTATATCACCACACACAAGAAAAAATTTTTTTGGGATATAAATTAAAAGAAAACCCCTTCCCTTAACCCAATTTAAAAATAAAATAAATTAAGCGATCAGTTCCCTCTTTCCACCCTTCCCCTTCTCTGGAAACCCCCCAAATCCCCCAAAACCCAAAAAACCCAACAAAATTCAAATTTTAAGGAAAGGGAGAGAAGTCACCCCCGAAGAAAGAGGAGAGGAGGGAGAATAAGATTTTAACCCAGAACAAAAGATTTTGGACATGAAGTAGAAAGAAACCCCCTCCTTTATCCAAGTTAAAAAATAAAATAAAATTAATCCACCACCATCATAGAGAAAACCCCAGGAAAGGTAGAGAATATTTCCAAAATTCTCTATAAAACCCTCCCTTCTAATAATTTTTAGTTTATGAACTTATGAGTTTTTGTTCTGACAATTAAACTTTTTAACGTTTTAACCAGTTATATTAATATTATTATTATTATTATTATTATTGCTATTATTATTATTATTATTATTATTATTATTATTATTATTATTATTATTATTACTATTATAATTATTATTGTTGTTGTTGTTGTTGTTGTTATTATTATTATTATTTTTATTATCATTATAATCATCATTATTATTATTATTAACATTATCATTATAATCATCATTATTATTAACAATAACAATGAAAATAATAATAATAATATTATTATTATCATCATTATTATTATTATTAACAATAATAACAATAATAATAATGATAATAATGATAATCATTATTATCATTATTATTATTATTATTATTATTATTATTATTATTATTATTATTATTATTATAATCATCATTATTATTAATAATAACAATGAAAATAATAATAATAATATTATTATTATCATCATCATTATTATTATTATTAACAATAATAATAATGATAATCATTTTTATCATTATTATTATTATTATTGTTACTATTATTATTATCATTATTATTATTATCATCATCTATTGTTATTAACAATAATAATTATCATAATCATCGTTATTATTATTGTTCATAATAATAATTATTATTACTATTATTATTATTATACACATTAATACCTAGGGACAAGTCAGAGTGAATAGTTTACATCATGTCTTTGGATGGTGGGAGGAACCTGGAGAACCCACACATACATGAACACATACATTATACATACATATATATATAGATATATATATGTATGTATAGATCTTTAAGAATAATAATAAATAATCTTTAGATTAAAACATTAATTAATTATTAGATTAATAGAAACATGATCCATAGATGTAAAACTATCAAATAAACTTTCATATAAATGATTATAAATATATTTCTAGGCTGCACGGTGGTGTGGTGGTTAGCACCACATCCTCACAGTAAGAAGGTTGCTAGTTCGAGTCCCGGCTGGGGAGGGGTTAGAACAATCGGGGATTATCACGCTTTCTGGAACTTTCCGGAATCTCGGCGTTTCCTCCTCCGGGCCATCGCTCCGTTCCTGCTCTGTTCCACTTTGTAAATCAGATAAACGCCAACCATACTTAAGTTTTCGTTCCCGACTGAAGTGAAGCTAATGACGAAGTGCACCAAAGCGATCGAACCGCTGCGGTGAAGGGCCGAACTTTATACTAAAACAACGTAGCACGTTTGTTTGTAGCCGGCACACACACAGCTGGTGTTAGCAGGCTAGCATTAGCCAGCCCGATGACGTGCCTAACTTTGTGCGGCTGAAAACACACAAGCATCTGAAGATGGGGTCTGTACCCCCCCCCCCCCCCCCGTTTGCAGTGGAACAACTGGGGGCCAAGAAAGGAGTCGCAGTGGCGTTTATTACATTTACAAAGTGGAACAGAGCAGGGACGCTGAACGGGCCCGGGAGAGGACCGGTTCAGTGTTCCAAGTTCCAGAAGCCGGAACACGGAACCCTGATAATCCAGGAGCTCCTTCCTGCATGGAGGTTGCATGTTCTCCCGCGTATGCGTGGGTTCTCTCCGGGTTCTCTCCGGGTTCTCCGGGTTCTCCGGCTTCCTCCCACCGTCCAAACACATGAAGTCAGGTTCACTGATCACTGATCATTGTGAGTGTCAACGGTGTCTGTCTCTGAGTCGGTTCTGAGACAGACTGGACACCTGTCCAGGTGGACATGTCTCTCACATGTGTCGGTTCTGAGACAGACTGGACACCTGTCCAGGTGGACATGTCTCTCACATGTGTCGGTTCTGAGACAGACTGGACACCTGTCCAGGTGGACATGTCTCTCACATGTGTCGGTTCTGAGACAGACTGGACACCTGTCCAGGTGGACATGTCTCTCAGCTGATAACAGCTGGACAGACTCCAGCGACCCTGAACTGGACAAACAGCACAGAGAACTGATGAGAGATCAGAATAAGATGAAGAAGGAAAAATACGATAAATGAAGGATACGATCTTTGCATGGAAAAACTAGAATGTGGCCCCTCATCATTATAATGTGGCCCCTCATCATTATAATGTGGCCCCTCATCATTATAATGTGGCTCCTCAGTAGGAGAATGTGGCTCCTCATCATTATAATGTGGCTCCTCAGTAGGACAATGTGGCCCCTCATCATTATAATGTGGCTCCTCAGTAGGAGAATGTGGCTCCTCATCATTATAATGTGGCTCCTCATCATTATAATGTGGCCCCTCATCATTATAATGTGGCCCCTCATCATTATAATGTGGCCCCTCATCATTATAATGTGGCCCCTCATCATTATAATGTGGCTCCTCAGTAGGATAATGTGGCCCTCATCATTATAATGTGGCCCCTCATCATTATAATGTGGCCCCTCATCATTATAACGTGGCTCCTCAGTAGGATAATGTGGCCCTCATCATTATAATGTGGCCCCTCATCATTATAATGTGGCCCCTCGTCATTATAATGTGGCCCCTCATCATCATTATAGTGGCCCCTCATCATTATAATGTGGCCCCTCATCATCATTATGTGGCCCCTCATTATAATGTGGCCCCTCATCATTATAATGTGGCCCCTTATCATTATAATGTCGCCCCTCATCATCATTATGTGGCCCCTCATTATAATGTGGCCCCTCATTAGGATGATGTGGCCCCTCATCATTATGTGGCCCCTCATAATAATGTGGCCCCTCATTAGGATGATGTGGCCCCTCATCATTATAATGTGGCCCCTCATTAGGATGATGTGGCCCCTCATTAGGATGATGTGGCCCCTCATCATTATGATGTGGCCCCTCATTAGGATGATGTGGCCCCTCATCATTATAATGTGGCCCCTCAGTAGGACAATGTGGCCCTTCATTATATTGTGGCCCCTCAGTAGGAGAACGTGGCCCCTCATCATTATAATGTGGCCCCTCAGTAGGAGAACGTGGCCCCTCATCATTATAATGTGGCCCCTCAGTAGGAGAACGTGGCCCCTCATCATTATAATGTGGCCCCTCATTATAATGTAGCCCCTCAGTAGGACAATGTGGCCCCTCATCATTATGATGTGGCCCCTCAGTAGGAGAACGTGGCCCCTCATCATTATAATGTGGCCCCTCAGTAGGAGAACGTGGCCCCTTATCATTATAATGTGGCCCCTCATTATAATGTGGCCCCTCAGTAGGGCAATGTGGCCCCTCATCATTATAATCTGGCCCCTCATTATAATGTGGCCCCTTAGTAGGAGAAAGTGGCCCCTCTTCGTTATAATGTGGCGCCTCAGTAGAACGTGGCCCCTCATTATAATGTGGCCCCTCATCATAATAATGTGGCCCCTCATTATAATGTGGCCCCTCATCATTATAATGTGGCTCCTCAGTAGGAGAATGTGGCCCCTCATTATAATGTGGCCCCTCATTATTATAATGTGGCCCCTCAGTGGGAGAACGTGGCCCCTTATCATTAAAATGTGGCCCCTCAGTAGGGCAATGTGGCCCCTCATCATGATAATCTGGCCCCTCATTATAATGTGGCCCCTTAGTAGGAGAATGTGGCCCCTCAGTAGGAGAACGTGGCCCCTCATCATTATAATGTGGCCCTTCATCATTATAATGTGGCCCCTCATCATTATAATGTGGCTCCTCAGTAGGAGAATGTGGCCCCTCATCATTATAATGTGGCTCCTCCGTAGGAGAATGTGGCCCTTCATTATAATGTGGCCCCTCAGTAGGACAATGTGGCCCCTCATTATAATGTGGCCCCTCAGTAGGAGAATGTGGCCCCTCATCATTATAATCTGGCCCCTCAGTAGGAGAATGTGGCCCCTCATCATTATAATGTGGCCCCTCATTATAATGTGGCCCCTAAGTAGGGGAATGTGGCCCCTCATTATAATGTGGCCCCTCAGTAGGAGAATGTGGCCCCTCATCATTTTAATGTAGCCCCTCATTATAATGTGGCCCCTCAGTATTATAATGTGGCCCCTCAGTAGGACAATGTGGCCCCTCATCATTATAATGTGGCCCCTCAGTAGGAGAATGTGGCCCCTCATCATTATAATGTGGCTCCTCAGTAGGAGAATGTGGCCCCTCATCATTATAATGTGGCCCCTCAGTAGGAGAATGTGGCCCCTCATCATTATAATGTGGCCTCTAAGTAGGAGAATGTGGTCCCTCATCATTATAATGTGGCCCCTCAGTAGGAGAATGTGGCCCCTCATCATTATAATGTGGCCTCTAAGTAGGAGAATGTGGCCCCTCTTCATTATAATGTGGCCCCTCATCATTATAATGTGGCCCCTCATTATAACGTGGCCCCTCAGTAGGAGAATGTGGCCCCTCATCATTATAATGTGGCCTCTAAGTAGGAGAATGTGGCCCCTCATCATTATAATGTGGCCCCTCAGTAGGATGATGTGGCCCCTCATCATTATAATGTGGCTCCTCAGTAGGACAATGTGGCCCCTCATCATTATAATGTGGCTCCTCAGTAGCAGAACGTGGCCCCTCATCATTATAATGTGGCCCCTCAGCAGGAGAACGTGGCCCCTCATCATTATAATGTGGCCCCACATCATTATAATGTGGCTCCTCAGTAGGAGAATGTGGCCCCTCAGTAGGAGAATGTGGCCCCTCATCGTTATAATGTGGCCCCTCAGTAGGAGAATGTGGCCCCTCATCATTATAATGTGGCCCCTCACTATAATGTGGCCCCTCATCATTATAATGTGCCCCTCATCATTATAATGTGGCTCCTCAGTAGGAGAATGTGGCCCCTCATTATAATGTGGCTCCTCAGTAGGAGAACGTGGCCCCTCATCATTATAATGTGGACCCTCAGTAGGACAATGTGGCCCCTCATCATTATAATGTGGCCCCTCAGTAGAAGAACGTGGCCCCTCATCATTATAATGTGGCCCCTCAGTAGGAGAACGTGGCCCCTTATCATTATAATCTGGCCCCTCATTATAATGTGGCCCCTTAGTAGGAGAATGTGGCCCCTCTTCATTATAATGTGGCCCCTCAGTAGGACAATGTGGCCCCTCATCATTATAATGTGGCTCCTCAGTAGGGCAATGTGGCCCCTCATCATTATAATCTGGCCCCTCATTATAATGTGGCCCCTTAGTAGGAGAATGTGGCCCCTCTTCATCATAATGTGGCCCCTCAGTAGGACAATGTGGCCCCTCATCATTATAATGTGGCTCCTCAGTAGGGGAATGTGGCCCCTCAGTAGGACAATGTGGCCCCTCATTATAATGTGGCCCCTCAGTTGGACAATGTAGCCCCTCATCATTATAATGTGGCCCCTCAGTAGGAGAATGTGGCCCCTCATCATTATAATCTGGCCCCTCAGTAGGAGAATGTGGCCCCTCATCATTATAATGTGGCCCCTCAGTAGGAGAATGTGGCCCCTCATCATTATAATGTGGCCCCTCATCATTATAATGTTGCCCCTCATTATAATGTGGCTCCTCAGTAGGAGAATGTGGCCCCTCATCATTATAATGTGGCTCCTCAGTAGGAGAATGTGGCTCCTCATCATTATAATGTGGCTCCTCATCATTATAATGTGGCCCCTCATCATTATAATGTGGCCCCTCATCATTATAATGTGGCCTCTAAGTAGGAGAATGTGGCCCCTCTTCATTATAATGTGGCCCCTCATCATTATAATGTGGCCCCTCATTATAACGTGGCCCCTCAGTAGGAGAATGTGGCCCCTCATCATTATAATGTGGCCTCTAAGTAGGAGAATGTGGCCCCTCATCATTATAATGTGGCCCCTCAGTAGGATGATGTGGCCCCTCATCATTATAATGTGGCTCCTCAGTAGGACAATGTGGCCCCTCATCATTATAATGTGGCTCCTCAGTAGCAGAACGTGGCCCCTCATCATTATAATGTGGCCCCTCAGCAGGAGAACGTGGCCCCTCATCATTATAATGTGGCCCCACATCATTATAATGTGGCTCCTCAGTAGGAGAATGTGGCCCCTCAGTAGGAGAATGTGGCCCCTCATCGTTATAATGTGGCCCCTCAGTAGGAGAATGTGGCCCCTCATCATTATAATGTGGCCCCTCACTATAATGTGGCCCCTCATCATTATAATGTGCCCCTCATCATTATAATGTGGCTCCTCAGTAGGAGAATGTGGCCCCTCATTATAATGTGGCTCCTCAGTAGGAGAACGTGGCCCCTCATCATTATAATGTGGACCCTCAGTAGGACAATGTGGCCCCTCATCATTATAATGTGGCCCCTCAGTAGAAGAACGTGGCCCCTCATCATTATAATGTGGCCCCTCAGTAGGAGAACGTGGCCCCTTATCATTATAATCTGGCCCCTCATTATAATGTGGCCCCTTAGTAGGAGAATGTGGCCCCTCTTCATTATAATGTGGCCCCTCAGTAGGACAATGTGGCCCCTCATCATTATAATGTGGCTCCTCAGTAGGGCAATGTGGCCCCTCATCATTATAATCTGGCCCCTCATTATAATGTGGCCCCTTAGTAGGAGAATGTGGCCCCTCTTCATCATAATGTGGCCCCTCAGTAGGACAATGTGGCCCCTCATCATTATAATGTGGCTCCTCAGTAGGGGAATGTGGCCCCTCAGTAGGACAATGTGGCCCCTCATTATAATGTGGCCCCTCAGTTGGACAATGTAGCCCCTCATCATTATAATGTGGCCCCTCAGTAGGAGAATGTGGCCCCTCATCATTATAATCTGGCCCCTCAGTAGGAGAATGTGGCCCCTCATCATTATAATGTGGCCCCTCAGTAGGAGAATGTGGCCCCTCATCATTATAATGTGGCCCCTCATCATTATAATGTTGCCCCTCATTATAATGTGGCCCCTCAGTAGGAGAATGTGGCCCCTCATCATTATAATGTGGCCCCTCAGTAGCAGAATGTGGCCCCTTATCATTTTAATGTGGCCCCTCATTATAATGTGGCCCCTCAGTAGGACAATGTGGCCCCTCATCATTATAATGTGGCCCCTCAGTAGGAGAACGTGGCCCCTCATCATTATAATGTGGCTCCTCAGTAGGAGAATGTGGCCCCTCAGTAGGAGAACGTGGCCCCTCATCATTATAATGTGGCTCCTCAGTAGGACAATGTGGCCCCTTATCATTATAATGTGGCTCCTCAGTAGAAGAACAAGGCCCCTCATCATTATAATGTGGCTCCTCAGTAGGACAATGTGGCCCCTCATCATTATAATGTGGCTCCTCAGTAGGAGAATGTGGCCCCTCATCATTATAATGTGGCTCCTCAGTAGGATGATGTGGCCCCTCAGTAGGAGAACGTGGCCCGTCATCATTATAATGAGGCCCCTCAGTAGGATGATGTGGCCCCTCATCATTATAATGTGGCCCCTCAGTAGGAGAATGTGGCCCCTCATCATTATAATGTGGCTCCTCAGTAGGAGAATGTGGCCCCTCATCATTATAATGTGGCTCCTCAGTAGGAGAATGTGGCCCCTCATCATTATAATGTGGCCCCTTATCATTATAATGTGGCCCCTCAGTAGGAGAATGTGGCCCCTCATCATTATAATGTGGCCCCTCATCATTACAATGTGGCCCCTCATCATTATAATGTGGCCCCTTATCATTATAACGTGGCCCCTCATCATTATAATGAGGCCCCTCAGTAGGATGATGTGGCCCCTCATCATTATAATGTGGCCCCTCAGTAGGAGAATGTGGCTCCTCATCATTATAATGTGGCCCCTCAGTAGGAGAATGTGGCTCCTCAGTAGGAGAATGTGGCCCCTCATCATTATAATGTGGCTCCTCAGTAGGAGAATGTGGCCCCTCATCATTATAATGTGGCCCCTCATTATTACAATGTGGCCCCTCATCATTATAATGTGGCCCCTTATCATTATAACGTGGCCCCTCATCATTATAATGAGGCCCCTCAGTAGGATGATGTGGCCCCTCATCATTATAATGTGGCCCCTCAGTAGGAGAATGTGGCTCCTCATCATTATAATGTGGCCCCTCAGTAGGAGAATGTGGCCCCTCAGTAGGAGAATGTGGCTCCTCATCATTATAATGTGGCCCCTCAGTAGGAGAATGTGGCTCCTCATCATTATAATGTGGCCCCTCAGTAGGAGAATGTGGCCCCTCATCATTATAATGTGGCCCCTCAGTAGGAGAATGTGGCCCCTCATCATTATAATGTGGCCCCTCAGTAGGAGAATGTGGCCCCTCATCATTATAATGTGGCCCCTCATCATTATAATGTGGCTCCTCAACATTATAATGTGGCCCCTCATCATTATAATGTGGCCCCTCAGTAGGATAATGTGGCCCCTCATCATTATAATGTGGCTCCTCAGTAGGAGAATGTGGCTCCTCATCATTATAATGTGGCCCCTCAGTAGGAGAATGTGGCTCCTCATCATTATAATGTGGCCCCTCATCATTATAATGTGGCTCCTCAGTAGGAGAATGTGGCCCCTCATCATTATAATGTGGTCCCTCAGTAGGAGAATGTGGCCCCTCATCATTATAATGTGGCCCCTCAGTAGGAGAATGTGGCCCCTCATCATTATAATGTGGTCCCTCAGTAGGAGAATGTGGCCCCTCATCATTATAATGTGGCCCCTCAGTAGGAGAATGTGGCTCCTCATCATTATAATGTGGCTCTTCATCATTATAATGTGGCTCCTCAGTAGGAGAATGTGGCTCCTCATCACTATAATGTGGCTCTTCATCATTATAATGTGGCCCCTCAGTAGGAGAATGTGGCCCCTCATCATTATAATGTGGCCCCTCAGTAGGAGAATGTGGCTCCTCGTCATTATAATGTGGCTCTTCATCATTATAATGTGGCCCCTCAGTAGGAGAATGTGGCTCCTCATCATTATAATGTGGCTCCTCAGTAGGAGAATGTGGCCCCTCATCATTATAATGTGGCTCCTCAGTAGGAGAATGTGGCTCCTCATCATTATAATGTGGCCCCTCAGTAGGAGAATGTGGCTCCTCATCATTATAATGTGGCTCCTCAGTAGGAGAATGTGGCTCCTCATCATTATAATGTGGCTCCTCAGTAGGAGAATGTGGCTCCTCATCATTATAATGTGGCCCCTCAGTAGGAGAATGTGGCTCCGCATCATTATAATGTGGCCCCTCAGTAGGAGAATGTGGCTCCTCATCATTATAATGTGGCTCTTCATCATTATAATGTGGCTCCTCAGTAGGAGAATGTGGCTCCTCATCATTATAATGTGGCCCCTCAGTAGGAGAATGTGGCTCCTCATCATTATAATGTGGCCCCTCAGTAGGAGAATGTGGCTCCTCATCATTATAATGTGGCTCTTCATCATTATAATGTGGCCCCTCAGTAGGAGAATGTGGCTCCTCATCACTATAATGTGGCCCCTCAGTAGGAGAATGTGGCTCCTCATCATTATAATGTGGCTCCTCAGTAGGAGAATGTGGCTCCTCATCATTATAATGTGGCCCCTCAGTAGGAGAATGTGGCTCCTCATCATTATAATGTGGCTCTTCATCATTATAATGTGGCTCCTCAATAGGAGAATGTGGCTCCTCATCACTATAATGTGGCCCCTCAGTAGGAGAATGTGGTCCCTCATCATTATAATGTGGCTCCTCAGTAGGAGAATGTGGCCCCTCATCATTATAATGTGGCTCCTCAGTAGGAGAATGTGGCCCCTCATCATTATAATGTGGCCCCTCAGTAGGAGAATGTGGCCCCTCATCATTATAATGTGGTCCCTCAGTAGGAGAATGTGGCCCCTCATCATTATAATGTGGCCCCTCAGTAGGAGAATGTGGCTCCTCATCACTATAATGTGGCTCTTCATCATTATAATGTGGCCCCTCAGTAGGAGAATGTGGCCCCTCATCATTATAATGTGGCCCCTCAGTAGGAGAATGTGGCTCCTCATCATTATAATGTGGCTCTTCATCATTATAATGTGGCCCCTCAGTAGGAGAATGTGGCTCCTCATCATTATAATGTGGCCCCTCAGTAGGAGAATGTGGCCCCTCATCATTATAATGTGGCCCCTCAGTAGGAGAATGTGGCTCCTCATCATTATAATGTGGCTCTTCATCATTATAATGTGGCCCCTCAGTAGGAGAACGTGGCCCCTCATCATTATAATGTGGCCCCTCAGTAGGAGAATGTGGCTCCTCATCATTATAATGTGGCTCCTCAGTAGGAGAACGTGGCCCCTCATCATTATAATGTGGCTCCTCAGTAGGAGAACGTGGCCCCTCATCATTATAATGTGGCCCCTCAGTAGGAGAATGTGGCTCCTCATCATTATAATGTGGCCCCTCAGTAGGAGAATGTGGCCCCTCAGTAGGAGAATGTGGCCCCTCATCATTATAATGTGGCCCCTCAGTAGGAGAATGTGGCCCCTCAGTAGGAGAATGTGGCTCCTCATCATTATAATGTGGCCCCTCAGTAGGAGAATGTGGCTCCTCATCATTATAATGTGGCCCCTCAGTAGGAGAATGTGGCCCCTCAGTAGGAGAATGTGGCTCCTCATCATTATAATGTGGCCCCTCAGTAGGAGAATGTGGCTCTTCATCATTATAATGTGGCCCCTCAGTAGGAGAACGTTGCTCCTCATCACTATAATGTGGCCCCTCAGTAGGAGAATGTGGCTCCTCATCATTATAATGTGGCCCCTCAGTAGGAGAATGTGGCCCCTCAGTAGGAGAATGTGGCCCCTCATCATTATAATGTGGCCCCTCAGTAGGAGAATGTGGCCCCTCAGTAGGAGAATGTGGCTCCTCATCATTATAATGTGGCCCCTCAGTAGGAGAATGTGGCTCCTCATCATTATAATGTGGCCCCTCAGTAGGAGAATGTGGCCCCTCAGTAGGAGAATGTGGCTCCTCATCATTATAATGTGGCTCCTCATTATTATAATGTGGCTCCTCATCATTATAATGTGGCTCCTCATCATTATAATGTGGCTCCTCATTATTATAATGTGGCCCCTCAGTAGGAGAATGTGGCCCCTCAGTAGGAGAATGTGGCCCCTCATCATTATAATGTGGCCCCTCAGTAGGAGAATGTGGCCCCTCATCATTATAATGTTATGATGTCCGTCTGGCCCCCGGCTTAAAACGGGGGACAGACGGACATCCAGGAGCGGCGGTGACGTCATTCAGCCCCGGCGGCAGCAGCCCGGTTCGGCTCGGTTCTGTAGCGGCGGTTCGGACTCAGTGGGTCTGAGCGGGGCTCGCGCTGCCGCCCTGGAATGTCGTCTTGCGCCCGATGACGCGTGTGTGACCGCGCGCGCCGCGTCGCTCCGCTCGGCTAGCAGCGGCAGCGGCAGGAAGTGCTGCTGGAGCGGCGCGCGCTGGGGGGACAGAGCCAAGAACCAAAAGTCGGTGTTTGACCAGGAGGGACACAAACATGTCCCAGCCGTGAACCGCGCGCATCCTGCGCTTCCACGCCGTGCACAGTGGTCCGTGCGGGCGCAGAGGCCAGCTGGGGGGTAAGTGGGGAGCGGGAAACGGAGCTAAACCGAGGTTTTGCAGCGAAGGGGGGCCGCGGTGTGTTCGTCGAGATCTTTGTGTAGCTCCGGGCTAGCTGGGATGCTAGCCGCGGAGAGCCGTTGCAGCGGCGACCCCTTCCCGCTGGAAACGCGTCTGCTGGGGGCATCATGCAGCTGCGGGGGGGTGCAACTCCGTTTCTGTGTTTTGTTTGTCATTTGGATGTTTTGAACTTCCGTTCGCCTCCCCCCCCCTCTCTCTCTCTCTGCCACGGTGAGGGGGGGCTGCTAACCGATAGCCAGGCGCTAACGCTGCTGTTAGCTCGGCCGTGCATCAGCCTGCGATCCCCGCTGCTCCGCTTCCACAGCTCGCTGTTTCCCGGCTGAAATGACCCGGTAGCCCCCGGCAGGGTCCGGCGTCCCGGTCCCGGCGGTGAGGTCCGCTCGGTCCCGGTCCGGATCCGCGTTGTGGGGCGTGTTTTCGGCTTGTGGAGCTAGCTAACGTTGCTAGCGGGGGGAAAATGGCTCTCTGCTGCTGGAAAGCCATTTTCCATGTTTGTGGGGTCTCGGTCAAAGTGGGCTGATGGCCGCAGGTGGTGTCCTGCTCCGCGGGGAGGGGGCACCGCGTCAGGGACGCGGCGGCGGCTCCGCGGCAGCAGCTCCTGCTGGAGCGGCGCCCCCCCTCCCCCCGGGTGAAAGTGGGGGAGACCGGGCAGGAAATGTCGGCCGAGCCTCGGTGAGGATGCCCCGCTTTGTCCCGACACATTCCTGCCGAGAGGAGACGGCCAAGGTCAGGCTGCTCCGCGGCGCGGTGCGACGCGGCATGACGCACGCGGCCGCCGCGCCGCGGAGCAGCCGCGTCTCTGACGGAGAGTTTTATTCCATATTTCATTTACACCAGGATGGTTGAATCAAAACAAGCTGCGTGTGTGTGTGTGTGTGTGTGCCTGCGGTCCAGGCTCTGCTGCGTGCACGCGCCTGGCATGGCCGTGTTGTGGCTGACACGCGTGAACAGTGTCGCGCGGCAGGGTTTGTTTACATGAAGAAGTGAGGAAGAAGTTGTGATTGGCTGCAGCTCAGATTCAGATCTGCTTCAGTCTGATCCGGATCACCGAGGACGCTTCACGGGCTGCAGGAATACTGGAAACCCGCCCCTGAGACAGGTTAAAGGGATAGTACACCCACAGAATGATGGTCCTTCATCTTCTCCTCATCCTCATGCTGAGCAAGACTCTGGAGCACTTTTTAATATCTCAAATGCAGCCGGAGATCCGGGGGGGGGGGGTCATTATTCACGACTTTCATATAATGGAGTTAACTGGCGCTCGAAACAAAAAGGTCCTAAAAGTCCACAAAAACGTGTCAATATTCCTCCATACTGCTCGTCCAACGTAATCCAAGTGTCCTGAGTGGGTAGCGTCCAGAATTTACTGGAAACATCATTTAGTAGATTTTTAGAGTATAAACAGGAGAACATCGTAGTTCCCTGATGCGTCCATGAGAGTTCACCACACTACTGAACAGGGTCTGGATCTGGATCTGGATGTAGGTCTGGATTTGGCTCTAAATTGTGGCCCGGATCTGGGTCTGGATCTTGGTCTGGATGTGGGCCCTGATCTGGGTCTGGCTCTGGGTTTGGGTCTGGATCTGGGTCTGAAACTGGCTCTGGGTCTGGATGGGGGCCCGGATCTGGGTCTGGATGTGGATCTGGAACTGGCTCTGGATGGGGTCTGGCTCTGGATGTGGATCTGGAACTGGCTCTGGATGGGGTCTGGCTCTGGATGTGGATCTGGAACTGGCTCTGGATGGGGTCTGGCTCTGGATGTGGATCTGGAACTGGCTCTGGATGGGGTCTGGCTCTGGATGTGGATCTGGAACTGGCTCTGGGTTTGGGTCTGGATCTGGGTCTGAAACTGGCTCTGGGTCTGGATGGGGGCCCGGATCTGGGTCTGGGTGTGGGTCTGGAACTGGCTTTGGATGGTGTCCGGATCAGGGTCTAGATCTGGATCTGGGTCTGAAACTGGATCTGGCTCTGGATGTCGATCTGGAACTGGCTCTGGATGTGGATCTGGAACTGGGTCTGGCTCTGGATGTGGATCTGGAACTGGCTCTGGATGTGGATCTGGAACTGGCTCTGGATGGGGTCTGGCTCTGGATGTGGATCTGGAACTGGCTCTGGATGTGGATCTGGAACTGGCTCTGGATGTGGATCTGGAACTGGCTCTGGATGGGGTCTGGCTCTGGATCTAGATGTAAGTCCAGATCTGGTAGTCCATTTTCCTCCGTTGGGTCAGAACCAGACGGTCCATCATTGATTTTAATTGAGTTCTGAATGTTATAAATGGGTCTTTGTCCATCTGTCCTCGTCCACATGATGAAGGACGAGGACAAGCTAACTGAACAAACCTGCACTTAAACATACGATGAGTTTAATTTAGTCAGTTTGCTTCTGTCTCAGAACAGACCAGAGTTTTCTGATCTGCAGGACAGAAACGACCAGAATCAGAGCTGGAAACATCAGATATGAATGAATGAGATCTAAGACGTGATCTGAATGAATGAGTCAGATCTAGAAACATCAGAATGAGTCAGATCTGAATGAATGAATCAGATCTAGAAACATCAGAATGAGTCAGATCTGAATGAATGAATGAGATCTGGAAACATGATCTGAATGAATGAATCAGATCTAGAAAAAATCGGATATGAATGAATGAGTCAGATATGAATGAATGAATCAGATCTAGAAACATCAGAATGAGTCAGATCTGAATGAATGAATGAGATCTGGAAACATGATCTGAATGAATGAATCAGATCTAGAAAAATCGGATATGAATGAATGAGTCAGATATGAATGAATGAATCAGATCTAGAAACATCAGATATGAATGAATGAGTCAGATATGAATGAATGAATCAGATCTAGAAACATCAGATATGAATGAATGAGTCAGATCTGAATGAATGAATCAGATCTAGAAACATCAGATCTGAATGAATGAATCAGATCTAGAAACATCAGATATGAATGAATGAGTCAGATCTGAATGAATGAATCAGATCTAGAAACATCAGATATGAATGAATGAGTCGGATCTGAATGAATGAATCAGATCTAGAAACATCAGATATGAATGAATGAATCAGATCTGAATGAGTGAATCAGATCTAGAAACATCAGATATGAATGAATGAGTCAGATCTGAATGAGTGAATCAGATCTAGAAACATCAGATCTGAATGAATGAATCAGATCTAGAAACATCAGATATGAATGAATGAGTCAGATCTGAATGAATGAATCAGATCTAGAAACATCAGATATGAATGAATGAGTCAGATCTGAATGAGTGAATCAGATCTAGAAACATCAGATGTTAAAGGGATATTGTGTAAGTTCTCCTGTGTTTTATTCACAAAAACTGATTATTTGGTTCAAAAGTGTTTTTTCATTAATCAGTAATCACTCCCATCAACAAACTGAAGTGCTCCCAAGGGCAAACTCCGCCTCAGAACAGTGAAGCTCTCTTCCGCATTGTATTTAGTGTAATCCTCCCTTCATCCGCTAGGGGCTGGCTCCAAGAGCGAGCAAATCCCCATAGACTCCCATGTTAAACGCCGACTTCACAGCAGAAATAAACAGGTTTACAGCCTGGTTCAAAAAATCATTTTAGGTTTATTAGGTCACGTTTACCTTCATGTCAACTGTGAGGGGGGAATTTTTTTATAACTCATTCGTTTAGATGTTATTTATTCTTCAAATTACACATAATTAAGGGCGTGTCCTTATGACAGACCGGAAGCTCCGCCTGCCGACCGGAGGCTCTAGTTAGCTCCTTCTTTGCTCTTAATAAGGTCTCAGTTTGTTACAGAGTCGCACAACGGCGGTGTTTAGTCAGCGAATTGCAAGTCTAAGCATGTCTTACCTTAACCATGCCGCTTGGGGGCTTATCTTTGTTAGCTCCTCTTAGTTTCGTGTTAGCTCAGCTAGCGTTTAGCCCACAGTACGTCAGCTGTCAATCATTTGTCCCGCGGCCGCGCTGTGCCCATTTTAGGATTTTCCTGGAGTGACGACGTACGTGACACGGCAAGATGGCGACGGTAAGACCGCCCAACTGGCTTCACATTTCTCTATTCAGAAGAGACCGGAAGCTACGTCCAGTAATTATATACAGTCTATGAGTGCTCCTCTAAGTTCTAAATTTGCCGTTCGTATCATTCATTTACACATCGAGCGGGGCGGCTCGGTGGGGGCTGCCATGTCGTATCGCCATGTTTTTGCGTTCAGGAGAAGCGTGACAGCAGGAAAACACAGAAACTCACCGGACACACCGGAGTTTTCAGCTCAGTTCGAGGTAATGCCTTTGAAAAGTCACCGCGCTGCAGTGGGAGAAACCAGCGTCTCACTGATGCTGCGTTCACGTGCAGTCGGGCAGACGGCCGCTGGTAACAAACCAGATGTCATTTTAATCAATGAAACCGAGCGAAAGACGGTAAAACATGGGTCAGGGAAAACAATACGACATCGCCATGACAACCGAACAGATGTGGACTGATGTCACTGTAACTGACGGACCACGTCTGCACATAGAGGCCGGTGATAACTTTACATGCAGCGGATGTCGTCGGTCTGCCCGGTTTCACGCGAACGCAGCATGAAAAGTACGAGGGAGCTGCTCCCGATTACACAGTGTCCCTTTGATGAATTAATTTGATCTGAATGAATGAATCAGATCTGGAAACATCAGATCTGAATGAATGAATCAGATCTGGAAACATCAGATCTGAATGAATGAATCAGATCTGGAAACATCAGATCTGAATGAATGAATCAGATCTGGAAACATCAGATCTGAATGAATGAATCAGATCTGGAAACATCAGATCTGAATGAATGAATCAGATCTAGAAACATCAGATATGAATGAATCAGATCTAGAAACATCAGATATGAATGAATCAGATCTGGAAACATGATCTGAATGAATCAGATCTGGAAACATGATCTGAATGAATGAATCAGATCTGGAAACATCAGATCTGAATGAATGAATCAGATCTGGAAACATCAGATCTGAATGAATGAATCAGATCTAGAAACATCAGATATGAATGAATCAGATCTAGAAACATCAGATATGAATGAATCAGATCTGGAAACATCAGATCTGAATGAATGAATCAGATCTGGAAACATCAGATCTGAATGAATGAATCAGATCTAGAAATATCAGATATGAATAAATCAGATCTGGAAACATGATCTGAATGAATGAATCAGATCTGGAACCATCAGATATGAATGAATCAGATCTGGAACCATCAGATATGAATGAATCAGATCTGGAACCATCAGATATGAATGAATCAGATCTGGAAACATCATCTGAATGAATGAATCAGATCTGGAAACATCATCTGATATGAATGAATCAGATCTGGAAACATCAGATATGAATGAATCAGATCTGGAAACATGATCTGAATGAATGAATCAGATCTGGAAACATCAGATCTGAATGAATGAATCAGATCTGGAAACATCAGATCTGAATGAATGAATCAGTTACATCAGATTTGTTGAATCAGATCAGGAACATCAGTGAGTTTGTTGGATTGACATCAGTCTAACCAGAAGAATCAGAAGCTCTTTTGGTGTTTGTGAAAGTTCTGAATTGAATTCTGAATCACTGAGGTGAGAGTCCGGTGTTAGTGAGGACTTCCAATGCCGGATATATATGCTTATAAGTCCTAAACACTCAGACTCGTCTGCGTTGAAGTGTAAATATGTTTAATGAGGTTATCAGGAAGCAGAGGGAGTTGTAAGACCTCATCTAGTCTGTTTTCAGGTGAGTTGAAGTGATCCTGGAAATTTCCAGATGATTTCAGGATGTTCGGTGTGATACTGATTTGTGGTGTGTTCAAGTCTCGACGGGTCAGAGGCTGATTGAGCCTGAAACAAAAGAACAGTTCTCGTTTGTACTCCATCAGAATGTGCAGATCACAAAACGTGATTGGAAAAAATGTCGAGTTCATTAGTTCACTTTCTCCAAGTGATGCTAGTTGGAACCACCAGATTACAGCAACTATGCTAAGCTAAGCTAAAGTCAGTGCTGCCAGAATCAGAGAATGACTGAGTCAGTTAGAAAATGCTTCTGCACACTTATCCAACTCAGGGGACTGTGGGGGGAGGCTCAGTTTTTTTTTGGGGGGGGGGGTCGGGTCTTTTCCAGCTCTTTTACAGACGTGTTTAGTAGTTAGGGGTGATGTTACTACTAGTAGTTAGTAGTTTTCCACCTCACGTTCTAGCTTTTCTGTGTTGATGGTTCCACCTCGCTTTCTAGCTTTTCTGTGTTGATGGTTCCACCTCGCGTTCTAGCTTTTCTGTGTTGATGGTTCCACCTCGCGTTCTAGCTTTTCTGTGTTGATGGTTCCACCTCGCGTTCTAGCTTTTCTGTGTTGATGGTTCCACCTCGCGTTCTAGCTTTTCTGTGTTGATGGTTCCACCTCGTGTTCTAGCTTTTCTGTGTTGATGGTTCCACCTCGCGTTCTAGCTTTTCTGTGTTGATGGTTCCACCTCGCGTTCTAGCTTTTCTGTGTTGATGGTTCCACCTCGCGTTCTAGCTTTTCTGTGTTGATGTTTCCACCTCGCTTTCTAGCTTTTCTGTGTTGATGGTTCCACCTCGCGTTCTAGCTTTTCTGTGTTGATGGTTCCACCTCGCGTTCTAGCTTTTCTGTGTTGATGGTTCCACCTCGCTTTCTAGCTTTTCTGTGTTGATGGTTCCACCTCGCGTTCTAGCTTTTCTGTGTTGATGGTTCCACCTCGCGTTCTAGCTTTTCTGTGTTGATGGTTCCACCTCGCATTCTAGCTTTTCTGTGTTGATGGTTCCACCTCGCGTTCTAGCTTTTCTGTGTTGATGGTTCCACCTCGCTTACTAGCTTTTCTGTGTTGATGGTTCCACCTCGCGTTCAAGCTTTTCCGTGTTGATGGTTTCCAGCTCGCGTTCTGTAGCCCCCTTTCTTTTCTGTGTTGATGGTTCCACCTCGCGTTCTAGCTTTTCTGTGTTGATGGTTCCACCTCGCGTACTAGCTTTTCTGTGTTGATGGTTCCACCTCGCGTACTAGCTTTTCTGTGTTGATGGTTCCACCTCGCATACTAGCTTTTCTGTGTTGATGGTTCCAGCTCGCGTACTAGCTTTTCTGTGTTGATGGTTCCACCTCGCGTTCTAGCTTTTCTGTGTTGATGGTTCCACCTCGCGTACTAGCTTTTTCTGTGTTGATGGTTCCACCTCGCGTACTAGCTTTTCTGTGTTGATGGTTCCACCTCGCGTACTAGCTTTTCTGTGTTGATGGTTCCACCTCGCGTTCTAGCTTTTCTGTGTTGATGGTTCCACCTCGCATACTAGCTTTTCTGTGTTGATGGTTCCACCTCGCGTACTAGCTTTTCCGTGTTGATGTTTCCAGCTCGCGTTCTAGCTTTTCTGTGTTGATGGTTCCACCTCGCGTTCTAGCTTTTCTGTGTTGATGGTTCTACCTCGCGTTCTAGCTTTTCCGTGTTGATGGTTCCACCTCGCGTACTAGCTTTTCTGTGTTGATGGTTCCACCTCGCGTACTAGCTTTTCTGTGTTGATGGTTCCACCTCGCGTTCTAGCTTTTCTGTGTTGATGGTTCTACCTCGCTTTCTAGCTTTTCTGTGTTGATGGTTCCACCTCGCGTTCTAGCTTTTCTGTGTTGATGGTTCCACCTCGCATTCTCGCTTTTCTGTGTTAATGGTTCCACCTCGCGTTCAAGCTTTTCCGTGTTGATGTTTCCAGCTCGCGTTCTAGCTTTTCTGTGTTGATGGTTCCACCTCGCGTTCTAGCTTTTCTGTGTTGATGGTTCTACCTCGCGTTCAAGCTTTTCCGTGTTGATGGTTCCAGCTCGGGTTCTAGCTTTTCTGTGTTGATGGTTCTACCTCACGTTCTAGCTTTTCTGTGTTGATGGTTCTACCTTGCGTTCTAGCTTTTCCGTGTTGATGTTTCCAGCTCGCGTTCTAGCTTTTCTGTGTTGATGGTTCCACCTTGCGTACTAGCTTTTCTGTGTTGATGGTTCCACCTCGAGTTTTTGCTTTTCTGTGTTGATGGTTCCACCTCGCGTTCTAGCTTTTCTGTGTTGATGGTTCCACCTCGCGTCCTAGCTTTTCTGTGTTGATGGTTCCACCTTGCGTACTAGCTTTTCTGTGTTGATGGTTCCACCTCGCTTTCTAGCTTTTCTGTGTTGATGGTTCCACCTCGGGTTCTAGCTTTTCTGTGTTGATGGTTCTACCTCGCTTTCTAGGTTTTCTGTGTTGATGGTTCCACCTCGCGTTATAGCTTTTCTGTGTTGATGGTTCCACCTCGCTTTCTGGCTTTTCTGTGTTGATGGTTCCACCTCGTGTTCTAGCTTTTCCGTGTTGATGTTTCCAGCTCGCGTACTAGCTTTTCTGTGTTGATGGTTCCACCTCACGTTCTAGGTTTTCTGTGTTGATGGTTCCACCTCGCGTTATAGCTTTTCTGTGTTGATGGTTCTACCTCGTGTTCTAGCTTTTCCGTGTTGATGTTTCCAGCTCGCGTACTAGCTTTTCTGTGTTGATGGTTCCACCTCACGTTCTAGGTTTTCTGTGTTGATGGTTCCACCTCGCGTTATAGCTTTTCTGTGTTGATGGTTCTACCTCGTGTTCTAGCTTTTCCGTGTTGATGTTTCCAGCTCGCGTACTAGCTTTTCTGTGTTGATGGTTCCACCTCACGTTCTAGCTTTTCTGTGTTGATGGTTCCACCTCGCTTTCTAGCTTTTCTGTGTTGATGGTTCTACCTCGCTTTCTAGGTTTTCTGTGTTGATGGTTCTACCTCGTGTTCTAGCTTTTCTGTGTTGATGTTTCCAGCTCGCGTACTAGCTTTTCTGTGTTGATGGTTCCACCTCACGTTCTAGCTTTTCTGTGTTGATGGTTCCACCTCACGTTCTAGCTTTTCTGTGTTGATGGTTCCACCTCGCGTTCTAGCTTTTCTGTGTTGATGGTTCTACCTCGCTTTCTAGGTTTTCTGTGTTGATGGTTCCACCTCGCGTTCTAGCTTTTCTGTGTTGATGATTCTACCTCGCGTTCTAGCTTTTCCGTGTTGATGTTTCCAGCTTGCGTACTAGCTTTTCCGTGTTGATGGTTCCATCCCGCGTTCTAGCTTTTCCGTGTTGATGGTTCTACCTCGCGTTCCAGCTTTTCTGTGTTGATGGTTCGAACTCGCGTTCTAGCTTTTCTGTGTTGATGGTTCCACCTCGGGTTCTAGCTTTTCTGTGTTGATGGTTCCACCTTGCTTTCTAGCTTTTCTGTGTTGATGGTTCTACCTCGCTTTCTAGGTTTTCTGTGTTGATGGTTCCACCTCGCTTTCTAGCTTTTCTGTGTTGATGGTTCTACCTCGCTTTCTAGCTTTTCTGTGTTGATGGTTCCACCTCGCGTTCTAGCTTTTCTGTGTTGATGGTTCCACCTCGCTTTCTAGCTTTTCTGTGTTGATGGTTCCACCTTGCTTTCTAGCTTTTCTGTGTTGATGGTTCTACCTCGCTTTCTAGGTTTTCTGTGTTGATAGTTCCACCTCGCGTTCTAGCTTTTCTGTGTTGATGGTTCCACCTCGCGTTCTAGCTTTTCCGTGTTGATGTTTCCAGCTCGCGTACTAGCTTTTCTGTGTTAATGGTTCCACCTCATGTTCTAGCTTTTCCGTGTTGATGTTTCCAGCTCGCGTACTAGCTTTTTCTGTGTTGATGGTTCCACCTCGCGTACTAGCTTTTTGTGTTGATGGTTCCACCTCGCTTTCTAGCTTTTCTGTGTTGATGGTTCCACCTCGCTTTCTAGCTTTTCTGTGTTGATGGTTCTACTTCGCGTTCTAGCTTTTCTGCGTTGATGGTTCCACCTCGCGTTCTAGCTTTTCTGTGTTGATGGTTCCAACTCGCGTTCTAGCTTTTCTGTCGTGATGGTTCCAACTCGCGTTCTAGCTTTTCTGTGTTGATGGTTCCACCTCGCGTTCTAGCTTTTTTGTGTTGATGGTTCCACCTCGCGTTCTAGCTTTTCTGTGTTGATTGTTCCACCTCGCTTTCTAGCTTTTCCGTGTTGATGGTTCCACCTCGCTTTCTAGCTTTTCCGTGTTGATGGTTCCAACTCGCGTTCTAGCTTTTCTGTCGTGATGGTTCCAACTCGCGTTCTAGCTTTTCTGTGTTGATGGTTCCACCTCGCGTTCTAGCTTTTTTGTGTTGATGGTTCCACCTCGCGTTCTAGCTTTTCTGTGTTGATGGTTCCACCTCGCGTTCTAGCTTTTCTGTGTTGATTGTTCCACCTCGCTTTCTAGCTTTTCCGTGTTGATGGTTCCACCTCGTGTTCTAGCTTTTGAGTTGATGGTTCCACCTCGCGTTCTAGCTTTTCTGTGTTGATGGTTCTACTTCCCGTTCTAGCTTTTCTGTGTTGATGGTTCCAGCTTGCGTTCTAGCTTTTCTGTGTTGATGGTTCCACCTTGGGTTCTAGCTTTTCTGTGTTGATGGTTCCACCTCGCGTTCAACCTTTTCTGTGTTGATGGTTCCAGCTCGCGTTCTAGCTTTTCTGTCGTGATGGTTCCAACTCGCGTTCAAGCTTTTCTGTGTTGATGGTTCCAGCTTGCGTTCTAGCTTTTTTGTCGTGATGGTTCCACCTTGGGTTCTAGCTTTTCTGTGTTGATGGTTCCACCTCGTGTTCTAGCTTTTCTGTGGTGATGGTTCCAACTCGCGTTCAAGCTTTTCTGTGTTGATGGTTCCAGCTTGCGTTCTAGCACTGCCCTCAGATCCAGAACCAGAGACCACGGTCCCCAGATCCAGAACTAGAGACCACGGTCCTCAGATCCAGAACCAGAGACCACGGTCCCCAGATCCAGAACTAAAGACCACGGTCCTCAGATCCAGAACCAGAGACCACGGTCCCCAGATCCAGAACCAGAGACCACGGTCCCCAGATCCAGAACTAGAGACCACGGTCCCCAGATCCAGAACCAGAGACCACAATCCTCCGATCCAGAACCAGAGACCACGGTCCTCAGATCCAGAACCAGAGATCACGGTCCTCAGATCCAGAACCAGAGATCACGGCCCTCAGATCCAGAACCAGAGACCACGGTCCCCAGATCGAGAACTAGAGACCACGGTCCTCAGGTCCAGAACTAGAGACCACGGTCCCCAGATCCAGAACTAGAGACCACGGTCCCTAGATCCAGAACCAGAGACCACGGTCCTCAGATCCAGAACCAGAGACCACGGTCCTCAGATCCAGAACCAGAGACCACGGTCCTCAGGTCCAGAACCAGAGACCACGGTCCTCAGGTCCAGAACCAGAGACCACGGTCCCAGGTCCAGAACCAGAGACCACGGTCCTCAGATCCAGAACCAGAGACCACGGTCCTCAGATCCAGAACCAGAGATCACGGCCCTCAGATCCAGAACTAGGGACCACGGCCCTCAGATCCAGAACTAGAGACCACGGTCCTCAGATCCAGAACCAGAGACCACGGCCCTCAGATCCAGAACTAGAGACCACTGTCCTCAGATCCAGAACTAGAGACCACGGTCCTCAGGTCCAGAACTAGAGACCACGGTCCCCAGATCCAGAACTAGAGACCATGGCCCTCAGATCCAGAACTAGAGACCACGGCCCTCAGGTCCAGAACTAGAGACCACTGTCCTCAGATCCAGAACTAGAGACCACGGCCCTCAGATCCAGAACTAGAGACCACAGTCCCCAGATCCAGAACCAGAGACCTCGGCCCTCAGATCCAGAACTAGAGACCACAGCCCTCAGATCCAGAACCAGAGACCACGGCCCTCAGATCCAGAACTAGAGACCACGGTCCCCAGATCCAGAACTAGAGACCACGGTCCCCAGATCCAGAACTAGAGACCACGGTCCCCAGATCCAGAACTAGAGACCACGGCCCTCAGATCCAGAACTAGAGACCACGGCCCTCAGATCCAGAACTAGAGACCACGGTCCCCAGATCCAGAACTAGAGACCACGGCCCTCAGATCCAGAACTAGAGACCACTGTCCTCAGATCCAGAACTAGAGACCACGGCCCTCAGATCCAGAACTAGAGACCACGGCCCTCAGATCCAGAACTAGAGACCACGGCCCTCAGATCCAGAACCAAAGACCACGGTCCCCAGATCCAGAACTAGAGACCACAGTCCCCAGATCCAGAATTAGGGACCCAGCCCTCAGATCCAGAACTAGGGACCACGGCCCTCAGATCTAGAACTAGGGGGACTACGCCCCCGCCCCCAACCCTGTCAGTCCAACCCCCACACATCATGAAACCACTTTGGGGTTCGAACATCAGTAACTCTCTTTTTCTTGTTTCCACAGAGAAACCTCATTGGCTGGTGTGACCCTTCACCCCCTCCCACAGGCCCGCCACCTCCCCAGGCGGGCCCTGATTGGCTTGACCTTCGCCGGCATGGAAAAATGGCCGACACCCTCAGCTGAAGGGCAAATGGTTGCTGTTCCCTCCCCCCTCCCCCGACATCACTGTTCATTGCTTGGTTGTGAACCGTGATTCCCTCCAACTGCCTTGCTGTAGAGTACTATGGCAATGCATGATATGAGTCGAGCCAAGGGTTTCCCCTGTAAAGAATGTGATATGGTCTGCCCGAGTACTCCAAGTCTTCTAGAGCATATGAAAGCACATTATCAGCAGGAAGAGAGCGGTCGTTTCGAGTGTGAACAGTGTGGACGGATTTACAAGCACGCAGCTAGCCTCGCCAATCACAAGAAGTCTCACGAAGTCGGATCCTTCCAGTGTCCGGTTTGCACACGCACGCTACCCAACGCGGTGGCCTTGAAGAACCACTTGAGGATCCATACTCTGTCCCCGAGCAGCGCCCACGCCGAGGAGGAGAGCGAGGAGGTGCCCGAGGAGGCAGGGCAGGAGGAGAGGGACTACGGCCTCGCCCAGGACCTTTCGGACGGGTTCGGGCGCTCTCATTTGAACAATAGTGGTATGGGACATAGTGTCTTGCAAGGCCACGACGCAGACGACCACGGGAAAAAAAGCTCGCCAGAATCCGACGACGCCTGGGACAGACCGTTCAAGTGCGACCAGTGCGACAGGACCTACCGCCATCACGGTAGTCTGGTGAACCACAAGAAGTGTCACCAGCAAGGAACTTTTAAGTGCTCTGTGTGTTTCAAACAGTTCAGCAACCTGGCTGCCCTAAACAGCCACGAGAGAACTCACTCGAAGTTCAAGACGCCGGGCGCCTCCATGGTGAGCGGCGGCGGCAGTGGCGGCGGCCTCCACGACTCGGAGCGCGGCGCCGGCTCGCAGTCGTCCCAGAGCGACGACGCCACCTCGTGTTTCTGCCACCTGTGCCAGATCGCACTGCCAAACAAGGCCGACTTCCAGGAGCACATCCTGCTGCACAACACGGCCTCGCCTTCCCTCGGCCTGCCGCGCAGCTTCCCCGGAATCATGCCTCACAACCTGAGCGCCGTCCGGTCCCCCGCCTACACCCCGGCCCTGGGGGACCCTCTGCCCTTACCGCCGCTCCCCACCGACAAAAGAGGCCCGTACGACCCCATCATGGGCCCTCCGGTGAACAACCCCATCTACACGTGTGCGTACTGTGGGGCAGGACATCCGGACCTGGAGACGTTGAAGGTCCACTATCTGACCCACGATCCCCACCCCTCCTCCCACAGTCAGGACAGCTCCATCCTGAACTCGGACACTCTGAGCTCTGGCTCGCAGGGCTCCGTGGCATCGCCCTCCGGAGGCCGCGTGCCTCAGGCGAACTCTCCGGACGATGAAGAGCGGCGCTTCAAGTGTGGCGAATGCGGTAAAAGTTACAGACATGCAGGAAGTCTGGTAAACCACAAACGCTGCCATCAGACTGGCCACTACCAGTGCACCATCTGCTGCAAGCAGTACCCCCACCTGGCGGCGCTGCACAGCCACCTGCGCAGCCACAAGGGCCGCCCCTCCAACCAGCCGATCAACAGCGACAGCAACGACTGGCTATCGCCCGAGCCGCTCACACTGGACTCCCAGCAGAGCTACGTCCAGGAGGGCAGCGGCGCCACCACTCCCATCTCACTGCCAGGAAACCTCGGAGACGCCGCCCACTTCGTGCCGGACGGCGGCCACAGCACCGGGCTGGACTCCCTGGAGTTCCACGATCGCTTCGACGGCAGCTCGCTGTCCCAGAGCAGCTCCGCCCACCGGCAAGCCGACAGACACGTGTGCGCTGACTGCGGCGAGATGTACGGCGACGTCTCGGGCATCAAGTCCCACATGTGTCCCCGTCGCAGCCAGCAGCAGCCGCCGCCGCCGCCGCAGCAGCAGGGCAACATGTCCAACGGCTTCATGGGGAACATGTCCTACCACGGCTCCGGCGGGACCTCGCTGCCTTCCGGGAGCTCCAGCAGCATGAAGGAGGGCAGCAGCCAGAGACCCTTCTCCCAGAGCGGAGGGAAGCGGATGGGGAGCAACGACAAGGACGACGATGACGACGGAGAGGTGTACCAGTGCTCGGTGTGCGGCAACCACTACGCCAGCCTCAGAGCCCTCAGGAGCCACCTGCGCAGCCACGCCAACAACCCCACGGGACCAGGACCCTCCAGCCTGGAGCAGGACTGGAGGATGATCTGCTCCACATGCGGCCAGAGCTTCTCCAGGAAGCAGGACCTCCTGAATCACCAGCTGATCCACGGCCCCCAGCGGCAGGACGGCCAGCAGCCCGGCGTCGCCGGCGGCTCGGCCAATGGCAGCAAGATGGACGGCCGCAACCACATCTGCGTCGACTGCGGCATGTTCTTTGCAGACCGCCACCACCTGATCACCCACTTGTGTCCCGGGAAGAACCAGTCCAGCTCCATGAACAAGCCGGGTCTGAACGGAGCCAAAGGCATGTCGGGCGGGGACGGCGGCGGGGTCGCCGGAGGAAGCCGAGACGTCGGAGGCGACGGTCGGAGGCCGCTGATCGATCAGAGCGACAAACCCCACAAGTGCGACCAGTGTGGGAGGGGGTACCGACACCCCTGCTCGCTCCTCAACCACAAGAAGTCCCACAAGACCGGTGTCTTCCGCTGCCTGGTGTGCCAGAAACGCTACTACAACCTCCTGGCTCTGAAGAACCACCAACGGACCCACTTCGACCTGAAGAGGTACGTTTATACACCTGTTCATCTACTTCCACACCTCTGAGTGATAAACCGGTGCACCTTTTTCACAGCAGGTCCTTAAAGGAATATTCCACCCACAGAATGATGTAACTTTATCTTCCACCCCCCCTCATGGTGAGAAAGACTCTGCAGCACTTTTTTAATATCTCATATGCAGCCGGTGATCAGGAAGGCTTCTCGTTTCCCCCCAACTTTCATATAATGGAGTTCACCGGGGTCCGAGCCAAAAAGGTCCATAAAAGTCCACAAAAACGTGTCAATATTCCTCCATACTGCTCATTTTTTTCTAGTTCAACCTTGATCCGCTAGGAGCTGCAAAACAGAGCAAATCCCCACAGACTCCCATGTAAAAAACCAACTTCACAGCAGAAACAAACATGTTTACAGCAGGAATAAACATGTTAACAGTAGAAATAAACATATTTAAAGCAGAAATAAACATAGAAAAATTAAAAGGAAAAAAATTTAAGGAATAAAATGTTTACAACAGGAATAAACATCTTTGCAGCAGGAATAAACATGTTTACAGAGAAATAAACATTTTCAGGAATAAACATGTTTATAGCAGAAATAAACATGTTTTCAACAGGAATAAACACGTTTACAGCAGTAATAAACATGTTTACAGCAGGAATAAACACGTTTACAGCAGGAATAAACATGTTTACAGTAGAAATAAACATATTTAAAGCAGAAATAAACACATCTACAGCAGGAATAAAGACGTTTACAGCAGGAATAAACATCTTTACAACAGGAATAAACATGTTTACAACAGGAATAAACACATTTACAGCAGGAATAAAGATGTTTACAGCAGGAATAAACATCTTTGCAGCAGGAATAAACATGTTTATAGTAGAAATAAACATGTTTACAACAGGAATAAACATGTTTAAAGCAGAAATAAACATGTTTACAACAGGAATAAACATGTTTATAGCAGAAATAAACATGTTTACAGCAGAAATAAACATCTTTGCAGCAGGAATAAACATGTTTACAACAGGAATAAACATCTTTACAGCAGAAATAAACATGTTTACAGTAGAAATAAACATATTTGAAGCAGAAATAAACACGTTTACAGCAGGAATAAAGATGTTTACAGCAGGATCAAACATGTTATGTTTAACAGGTCAAATTTACCTTCATGTCAACTGTGAGGGGGTGATTTTATTTATAACGCATTAGATGTTTTTTAATTTTGAAATTACACATAATTAAGGGCGTGTCTTTTTGATTGACAGGCGGCAGACCGGATGTCGGCCTGCTGGCCGGTGGCTAACAGTTAGCTCTTTGCTTGCTCTCAGTAAGGTCTCAGTTTGTAGCAGAGCAGCACAACAGTGGTTTTTAGTCAGATAATATCGGTCCAAGCGTGTCTGACCTTTACCCTCTGCTGAGGGGGCTAATCTTCGTTAGCTCTTGTTAGTTTCCAGTTAGCTCCGTTAGCATTTAGCCCAGAGTACGTCAGCTGTCAATCATTTGCCCCGCCGCTCGGAGCGGCCTTGCCTTTGCTCATTTTAGTATTTTCAGGGAGTGGCGACACACGTGACACGGCAAGATGGCGAGGGTGGGACACGCCCACCTGGCTTCACCTTTAGCTCTTCAGAAACCAGCGGTGACGTAGCGGAAGGTTCGTCCCTCTCTGTTAACGGTCTGTGGTCTGAAACATGAAGCGAGCACGGTGAAGTCTGGTGTGGGACCATTTTACGTTAGAAAATGACTCCTCACATGGTAAATACTGAGATACGTTTCATAAAAACAGCTCGACAACAACTCCCATGATGCACCATTTAAAAAACGCTGATCAGACCGAGCTTAAAGGTGATGAATCCTCCGTTCAACCACCGTTGTCTCTGAAGCCGGAGGAGCTGCGATGCAGAGCAGGCAGACAGAATCACGGAGGGAATCTGTGAAATAATTTCCGTGGATATGTTGTTCAGAAGTGTCGTTGATGGGAAACGTTTCCCAGATCTGATGAGTTTACTGGAACCAGTCTGTCAGTTTCCTTCACGGCGCTCCATCACCAGATCCCTGAAACACCAGAAGCAAAGCAGGAGCTGCTAAACAAGCTAGCCACAGCAGCTAGTGTTGCCATGACAACAGACTGTTGGACCGCTCCAACAGCAGAGAGCTACCTCACCATCACGTACCACCACTGCCGACCTCACCGAGAAGATGATGGAGGCTGTAGAGCAGTGGGGAGTAGTGTTGCCACGGTACTCATCTCGCTGGTGAATAACAGCAACAAGGAGCCGTAAATGTTTCCTCCACCATCATTCAGGAGCGCCGGGCCGACATTCCTAATCCCAGCCGCCCGCATGCGGCCGCTCCATCATCCCACCAGCTGTCAGACATCCCCGCATCCCTGCATGCTGAGAACACGAGAGTCGCACAGTTTGAAACAAAACTGCGGCGCGTTTGAGTCTGTAATAAGGCTTTGAAGATAATAAATCAAACTTTATAAATATTATTCTAGGAGGATGATCCATCATCATCATGTCCATGAATCAATAGACGGTCTAAAACTGCTTCACTCCAGTAGATGAGCTCACACATGTTTGCAGCTTCCAGTTGAGTTTGTTGGAACTTTATTCACTATATAAAAATGTTCAGATCTGTGGCTGCTGGCATTTTCAGGGCTGATGGAAGCACTGAACACAATGTTTGTTTTCTTTCACATCCATGAAGGCTTCACGCCATAACAACCTACAGCTGCGAAAAACTGTTTCCTGCTTCCTGATTTCTTACTTTTTTGCATGTTTGTCACACTTAAATGTTTCAGATCATCAAACAAATTTAAATATCAGACAAAGATAACACAAGTAAACACAAAATGCAGTTTTTAAATTAAGGTTTTTATTTTTAGGGGGAAAATCCAACCCTCCATGTCCCTGTGTGAGAAAGTGATCTTCCCCTAAACCTAATAACTGGTTGTTCCACCTTAGCAGCAACAACTGCATCAAGCGTTTGTGATAACTGGCAGTGAGTCTTCTACAGCGCTGTGGAGGAATTTTGTTCCACTCATCTTTGCAGAATTGTTGTAATTCAGCCACATTGGAGGCTTTTCCAGCATGAACCGCCTTTTTAAGGTCATGCCACAGCATCTCAATGGGATTCAGGTGGGGGCTTTGACTAGGCCACTCCAAAGTCTTCATGTTGTTGTTCTTAAGCCATTCAGAGGTGGACTTGCTGGTGTGTTCTGGATCATTGTTCTGCTGCAGAACCCAAGTGCGCTTCAGCTTGAGGTCACCAACAGATGGCCGGACGTTCTCCTTCAGGATTTTTTGGTAGAAGCAGAATTCATGGTTCCATTTACCACAGCAAGTCTTCCAGGTCCTGAAGCAGCAAAACAGCCCCAGACCATCACACTACCACCACCATGTTTTACTGTTGCTATGATGTTCCTTTTCTGAAATGCCGTGTTACTTTTACGCCAGATGTAATGGGACCTCCACCTTCCAGAAAGTTCCACTTTTGTCTCGTCAGTCCACAGAGGATTTTCCCAAAAGTCTTGGGGATCATCAAGATGCTTTCTGGCTAAACTGAGACGAGCCTTTATGTTCTTTTTGCTCAGCAGTGGTTTTGGTCTTGGAACTCTGCCATGCAGCCATTTTTGCCCCCCAGTCTCTTTCTGATGGGGGAGTCATGAACACTGACCTTCATTGAGGCAAGTGAGGCCTGCAGTTCTTGGATGTTGTTCTGGGGTCTTTTGTGACCTCTTGGATGAGTCGTCGCTGTGCTCTTGGGGTCATTTTGGTCGGCCGGCCCCTCCTGGGAAGGTTCACCACTGTTCCATGTTTTCACCATTTGTGGATAATGGTTCTCACTGTGGTTCTCTGGAGTCCCGAAGCTTTAGAAATGGCTTTGGAACCTTTTCCAGACTGATAGATCTCAATGACTTTGTTTCTCATTTGTTCCTGAATTTCTTTGGATGGCAGCATGATGGGGCTGCACGGTGGCGTGGTGGTTAGCACTGCAGCCCACAGTAAGAAGGTTGCTGGTTCGATTCCCGGCTGGGGAGGGGGTCGAACAATTCCAACTGTGGCCTTCCTGTGTGGAGTTGCATGTTCTCCCCGTGTATGCGTGGGTTCTCTCCGGGTTCTCCGGCTTCCTCCCACAGTCCAAAGACATCATGTTAGAATATCCTCAATGTCCCTAGGATATGTGTGATTGTCTGTCTCTCTTGCCCTGCACAGACTGCGACCTTCCAGGGTGTACCCCGCCTCTCGCCTAAATAGCTGGGAAGACTCCAGCACCCCTCGACCCTAACTGAAAGCGGACAAAAATGCGACTGACTGGCAGCATGATGTCTAGCTTTGGAGGATCTTTTGGTCTACTTCACTTTGTCAGGCAGGTCCTATTTAAGGGATTTCTGATGGAGAACAGGTGTGGCAGTAATCAGGCCTGGATGTGGATAGAGAAACTGAACTCAGCTTTCCAAAGATGATAAACCACACTAATAAAAACTAATAATAAAATTCATTTAAAAACTGCATTTTGTGTTTACTTGTGTTATCTTTGTCTCACATTTAAATTTGTTTGATGATCTGAAACATTTAATGTTTAACATTTAATGCAACCGAGCCGGCACGGTGCCAGAATTCCCGCTCAGGATGGGCCCAATGTTACCTTCCATCACTGCTGTGTGACCTCACAAACCCATAATACGCTGCATCTTTGTCTTTAGCTTTACGCTCATGCAGTTCACAAAACTCCGGTCGAACTTAAAGGAGTGACATTTACATTTAAGTCGTGGTCCCAGAAGGAAAAGGGGAAAACATTTTCTACCACTGCTCCATACGCAAACCTATATTGTTGAACCATTAATGAGGATTTTACCGCTGAATTACTTCATTGTGAGACAAATCTACATTGAAGTGATGCTATTCAAATTCTGGTTATCAATATTTTGTGCGATATTAAACTGATCATTGGGGAGGCGTAAATGTGGGGGGGGGGGGGTTTGGCTGTGGAAGGTGGAGCAGCGTCTGCGACTGCGTCTCCCCTGCCTTTTACGCCAGTTACTGAGCTGCATCACATCCGATACTTCTGGACCATCCTCGTGCTCTTATGGGTCAATTCTTCCTAATTCAGTCTAGATAACGTTTTTTGCAGCTTTGAGTACAAAATGCTGATCTATCGGCAGTCTCTCAGAGCGGGCCCAGGCCCAGTAGGCCCCCCCATAACGCCGCGGCTGGTATCCAGTAGGGATGGGCGATATGTCATCATGTGCAAAATATCGTCAAAGAAATTCCACATGGTAATAATTTGTCATCTCAGGATAAAAACGCTAAATTGATTTTATCAGGATGTATTTACAGTTATTTATATAGTTTGCTGCTTGCACCGTTTAGACAAATTTTAAATTTATTCTCATTTCATACAAGTTTGTTTGGTGTCACTACAGTTTTACAATACAGGTGTACTACTTGAACTTAGTTGATGTAGTTTTAGTGCCTTTTATTATCATTTTAGGGCTCTCAAGACAGAATGTAGTGTGATTTATAGTACAAATAATTAGGGTGATATTTTTTATCGTCTTTTATCGTTACCATGATGAAAAACATAGATTATCATGGTACATTTTTTAGTCCATATTGCCCATCCCTAGTATAGAGTACCGTGGAAATTTACTGGTATTAGTATTAGTGGGGAGTAGAAATAAATACGTAGTTTAGAAAAAAAAACCCAGTCTGCCTGTGGTGTGTAATAATTTTTTTCACATTCATTCCTTAATGATTAAATCGACAATTGATAGTTAATTCTCCCGACGATCATCCCGACCATCCCTAACCTGCACCGTCTCCTGTTCGCGATCTGCCGCATGCTGGCATTTGGCGCGTGCATTCAAAGACGGCTCGGAAAAACATGTTGCTGCTTGTTAATAACAGATTAAACTGTTGTAACAGCAGATAAAAGTGCGAGGCACAGAGGGCACGGACACAGCGGACATGTGCCCTGGGGAGGAGAGGGATGAAAAATTTTTTTTTTTTTTTTTTTTATGGAAAAAAATAATTATTTTTTATTTATATTTTTCTCTATCTCTTCACCCCACATAACATTAATTTTTATTTATTTAACCCTTCTACAAAACCCAAAAATTATATAAAAACACCTCTTTTTTTACTACACAAAAATACCTACCTATTTAAAAAACAAAATAATACTCAAACACCCATTAATTTTTCTCCCCCCAATAAAAACAATAAATTCAAATTTTTTTTTTGGAGAATTTTTTTTTCAATATATCCACACAATAAAATATCTCCCACCCCTATGCCCTCCTCTATTACGCCTGTGTTTGTATATATGAAAGAGTGATGGGGAGAAAAAGGTGTGGTTGTGCAGAGGACAGAACTTCGCCATAGGAACATTGAAACATCCAGTGATGGTGGCAGAGCTGCTAAATTATTGCCTTTGTGGCGTTACGTGGATCCATGAAATGATTTGGAACCAGTGCCACCACCTTTCTATGCAACTGACTGACGTTTGCGAGGAGCAACTGCAGTCAAATCACTAAATCACCATCCTGACAGATAGTGCTGGAAATATTTATTATTTGTTTATTTTGGGCATTTCACTTTGCCGTGCGCTGGTGGGGGCCGCCACCAATTTCCCTACGGAGGAAAAACCCTGATGTTTGACTGAAGAGTTTGACCTGGACGAAGGGGGCACATAGAGACTGGTCGTCGCCTCCAACTTGTACGATTTCACAGCGGACAGGGTTGTTCCTGCAGTTTTTACCTGATGTAGGGACTCATGTCACCCCTGGTGGCTCAGAGTCTGGACTCTGGTCTACAGAGAACCAGTGATGAGAGCAGATGGTCACCATGGTGACGGAGAAAACTGAGAAGTTGCTGTCATATACCGACAGAAGGTGACTGGTTCTTATCGACTAGCAGATCTGAAGCTGTCGGCTTCCTGTCTGTAGACCATCCAGACACCTGTGATCAGACCGAGAACTGAACCAGGACTTCCACCAGCGAGGGTCCCCACTGAAATGTGTTAACTCGCTGTTTCTGTTCCCTCCACCTGCAGACACAAGTGTGAGGAATGCGGCAAAGCCTTCAAGATCCAGAAGCAGCTGATCAATCACCTCCGTCTGCACGAGGAGCACCGGGCCAAGGGTCTGGTCCGGACCGGCCCCAACGGTTCCCGCTTCCAGCAGCCGGGACCATCTCAGATGCAGACTATGAGAGGGGAGTCTTCGAAGGGCCAGGTGATGGGGGTCAAGTACAGCCACCAAGGCTTCAAGAAGCCCTACTCCTCGGCCGGCACCTCCAGGCCCCAGAAGTTCGACCCGGCGGAAAGCGGGCGGCGGCCTTTTGCCTGCGAGGAATGCGGGAAGACGTACCGGCACGCCGGCAGCCTGGCGAACCACAAAAACCTCCACAAGATCGGGGAGTACCACTGTAACGTCTGCAACTCCACCTACCCCAACCGGCTGGCCATGAAGAACCACCTGCGCCTGCACTTCGCCCAGAAGAAGCACAACTGCCAGGAGTGCGGCAAGGGCTTCCGCACCCAGCGGCAGCTCGCCACCCACACCACGGCCGGCCTGTGCAAGGGCCCGCAGGGCCCCGGGGCTCAGATGGATTTCGAGTGCGACGGCTGCTGCGAAGGCTTCGCCACGGCCGACGAGCTGGCGGCGCACAACTGCCCGGCACAGCACCTACCCTCATCGTCCTCCACCACCAGCTCCACCAGCGTCAGCATGGAGCGGAGCTCGGTGGACATGGACTCGGACGAGCGGCCGTACGCCTGCGACCTCTGCAGCTGCACCTACAAGCACGCTAGCTCCCTGCTCAACCACAAGCACACGCACAAGACCGGCAACTTTCGCTGCAACTTCTGCGACAAGCCCTACACCAACTACATGGCGCTGCGCAACCACATGCGCATCCACACGCAGCGCAAGAAGCACATCTGCCACACCTGCGGCAAAGCCTTCCGGCTGGCCCGCTTCCTCCGCAACCACCAGAAGGTGCACGAGGAGGGGGCCACCCCCTTCGGCTGCCCCACCTGTGGGAAGAGCTTCCAGGGGAGGTCCGGTCTGGCCCGGCACCGCTGCGGGGACAACCAGGTAGGCATGGAAGTCAGGAGGAAGGCCGCCGCGCCCGCGGGAGAGGGAGAAGAGTGTCGGTACACGTGAGTTCTCGTCAGTTGTTTGTGATTCTTCGAAGTTCAACACACAAATAGTGAAGATAAATTTAGGTCTCTACATGTCTATTACAGGTATATGATCTCCAATCCGGCTTCCTTGGGACCATACGCGTGCCGGAATTCGGATTTTTCTGAAGTTTGGACAGATTGAATTAGTGGAGAGACCAGATAAGTCACCCCCGTTTGCTTCCAGTTAGCATTTCTCACACACTGTAGTTTGTAGGCTGCCTTCAATCATGTCATGTTCAGATGTTTGTTTCATGCTGTTTTCTTCTCTGATGTTGTTGTTTTCCTTCTGTTCTCCACCTGCTCTGGTCCGTCTGGCCCCGTTTCCACCAACGGCTCTGACTCGGTGCGGTTTTTGGTTTCTACAGGGGTGCCAAAGCATCCGAGTTGCCCGACTTTTGTTGAATCTCATTGTTCCAACCCGCAGTCCTTTGATTGGTGGAAGGAATCATCCCTTCCTCTGTGATTGGGCAATAAGAACAAAGCAGGAGCAGCTCCATGGTTGGATGAACGGTGGATAAATAGTTTGAAGCCACACGAGAATATGAAAGAACCTTTTTTTTCTTTGTTTCTGGGACATGTTCTTCTTCCTGAGAATTCAAGGAAGGCATCTCGCCACCAACGGCCCATCTTTGCTCTATGCCACAGATGTCCAACGCCGGTCCTTGATGCCGCTGTCCTGCAGGTTTTAGATGTTTCCTGCTTCAACACCATCCATCATCCATCCATCTTCTTGCTGCTTATCTGGAGTCGGGTCGCAGGGGCAGCTGCCAAAGCAGGGAATCCAGACTTCCCACTCCCCAGCCACGTCCCTCCCAGGCCAGCTGGGAGATGTAGTCCCTCCAGGTGTCCTGGACTTCTGTGAGGTCTTGTCCGGGATGGGACATGCCCGAGCCTCCTCATCTGGCTCCTCTGGATGTGGAGGAGCAGCGGTTCTACTTCGAGTCCCTCCTGGATGACTGAGCTCCTCACCCTATCTCTAAGGGAGGGCCCGGCCCCCATGCAGAGGAAACCCATGTCGGCTGCTTTTACCCGCGATCTCATTCTTTCTTTCTCTTAAAAAAAAAAAATTAGATTTAGATCACACTTTTTCTTGAAGGGCACTCAAAGTGCTCACCGTAGATCCATAATTCTTTCACTCCTCATTCATACTTGATGATGGTAAGCTACGTATGTGGCCACAGCTGCCCCTCCGAACACCACTGGAACATTCATACACCAGCGAGGCCGTCACTGGAGGCAAGGAGGGTTTGCCTGCAGCGACTTGAAGCCACAAGAGACAGGGCTTTGTAATCTTCTAGGAATTGGGACGGCACTTGCTGCATTTACATTCAGGCACGTGTGCGACTGCGAAGTGACCTTTATACGTCTCACCATAATAACACACCCAGCAACAACACAGAGTTAACAGTTGCGGTCGTTTTTCTTTTTTTCATCATTCATCATGCTTCGGTTGATTGATAAATAAAATAGCCACACGGGGAAGACGTCGCCATGACAACTGTTGTCTCTTGTAAACCGCCGAAAAGCCTTCACAAGCTTTTCATCAGTATTTTAGCCTAGTTAGCGCGGCTAGTCTGGCTAAAGTTGCGAACAAATGTGTAATCTGTCCATATTTACATTTGAGGATTTTCTTCCCCGAGTCCTGTCGCTCTCCGGAGGTTGCTGTTGTTCCCTTTTCTCTGGTCCTTCCTCAGCAAGTCAGTATCTGACGTCACTCGGTTTAAAGGGCTAGATTTATACCCACTACCCCTCCCTATGTCCACTACCCCAAGAGGAATTGGGACACCACTACCTTTGCGGCACCACTACCCAAGGACACAATGACAGATGGGTTGGGGATCGGGATTCGAACCGCCGATCCTTCAATCATTGGCCGACCTGCTCTACCACCTGAGCCACTGCCAACCCAACTAGTTCTTTCGGTCACTACCCACTGCTGGTGACCGTAGGTGAGGGTAGGAATATAGATCGGCTGGTAAAGCGAAAGCTTCTACTTCTGGCTCAGCTCCTTCTTCACCACCACAGACCGATGCAGAGTCTTCATCACGACAGACCGGACAGTCTTTGTCCAGAACCTGATGACAAGTTGGAGCCATTTGATTTGAATCTGGTGTTGAAACAGTAGAAACAGCTAAAACCTGCAGGGCAGCTGTCCTCGAAGACCGGGATTGGACAGTTTATGCTAAAGCAGATACGGTGCCTTCTGCCCGTCTCTGCTTTTCTGTCTTTTACATCAGTGATCACCAATCCCGGTCCTCAAGGACCTGGTTTTCCAGGTCTCCCTGCTGCAGCACACCAGAGTCAGACTCAGACAAGCTCTGGACAACTCTGCTAATTAGTCAGTGATTTCAATCCGGTGTGTTACAGCAGTGAGACATGGAAAACCTGCAGGATACCGGTCCTTGAGGACCAGGATTGGGGACCCCTGTTCTACATGAATGTGCGACATGCGTCACATGTCACGGACTCCTGCAGATGTGTCCCTGAATGCAGCAAACGGAGCAATGCAACTGCAGGGGCAGTCGTCCCACCCCCAGTGACCTCCCCCCGGTATCCCGGGGCAGTGTCCCCCCGGTAACATCCCTCCGTGACCTGCGTAGGTGGCAGTGTCCCCACCAGTGACCTCCCCCAGTGTCCTACATAGAGGGAAGTGCCCCCCACCAGTGACCTCCCTCAGTGTCCTGCGTAGGTGGCAGTGTCCCCCCCAGTGACCTCCCCCAGTGTCCTGCGTAGGTGGCAGTGACCTCCACCAGTGACCTCCCCCAGTGTCCCCACCGGTGACCTCCCCCAGTGTCCTGCGAGGTGGCAGTGTCCCCACCCAGTGACCTCCCCAGTGTCCTACATAGAGGGAAGTGCCCCCCACCAGTGACCTCCCCCAGTATTCTGCGTAGGTGGCAGTGTCCCAACCAGTGACCTCCCCCAGTGTCCTACATAGAGGGAAGTGCCCCCCACCAGTGACCTACCCCAGTGTCCTGCGTAGGTGGCAGTGTCCCCCCCAGTGACCTCCCCAGTGTCCTACATAGAGGGAGTCCCCACCAGTGACCTCCCTCAGTGACCTGCGTAGGTGGCAGTGTCCCCACCAGTGACCTCCCCAGTGTCCTACGTAGAGTGGAAGTGCCCCCACCAGTGACCTCCCCCTAGTGACCTGCGTAGGTGGCAGTGTCCCCACCAGTGACCTCCCCAGTGTCCTACATAGAGGGAAGTGCCCCCCACCAGTGACCTCCCTCAGTGACCTGCGTAGGTGGCAGTGTCCCCACCAGTGACCTCCCTCAGTGTCCTGCGTAGGTGGCAGTGTTCCCCTCCCCCCAGTAACCTCCTTTGTGGTCGTGCGTAGGGAGCAGTGTCCCCCCTGTCACCTCCCCCAGTGACCTGCGTAGAGGACAGTGTCGTCCCCCCCCCCAAGTGCGACCAGAGCGCCGTGTTGATGACCCTGCCAGCGTAAAGACAGGGACGTCTGAAATGGGACGCACCTTTGAAGAAAGACCTATGATGTCACACTATCATGTAGCTGGCGCGTCTGTCCATTTCCAGCCAGGTAAGGTTGCCGTGGAAACGCAGTGGAGACCCGGGCCGGGCCGGACCCGGGCCCAGGCCGGGCCGGACTGATCCGGGCCACGCTGGACCTCTTGGTGGAAACGGGGTTTTTGTTGTCAGTTGTCATGGTCAGTTAGCGAGTAGAGGAGTGCCGGGGACGACCGGGAAGAATTTGTAGCTCGCTGCACTGCATCCTGCCTCCCACCTCCCTCCCAGCTGTTTGTCAATGCCCCCCCCTCCCTCACCCACCCAGAACTCTCCCTCCCCCAGTGACCTGTGTAGAGACGATGAGTGGTACACAGCTGTTAGAAGCTTTGAGCCGGATTTCAGATCATATACCTGTATGTTTAACATGACTGAGCTGAATGTTGCACCTCCACCTGCCGTTGCTAATCCCCCCCTCGCTCCCCCCTCCCCCGTTTGTCTCTGCACAGATGTGATCAGTGCGGCCGGTCCTACCGCCACGCCAGTTCCCTCCTCAACCACAAGAACACTCACACCGTCGGCATCTACCACTGCGCCGTGTGCCTCAAGACCTACTCCAACCTGCTGGCCCTGAAGAACCACCGCCGCATCCACTCGGAGACGCGGCGCCACCGCTGCCACGACTGCGGGAAGGCCTTCCGCGTGTCCTCGCAGCTCTACAACCACCGCCGCGTCCACCAGAAGCAGCGGGAGCTGACCTGCCGCTCCTGCCAGCGGGCCTTCCCCACCCAGGCCAGCTTCCGGCTGCACATGGAGATCACCCACGGCCAGGCGCCGCAGCCCCGCCAGCCCAGACCCCAGCAGCCACGCCCGGGGGGCTCCCAGGAGCTGGGCTGGGGGTCTGGCCTGGACCTCACGCTCATGCAGGAGCAAGGACTCGACCCCGGGGGCCTGGCCAAGGCCCGCGTCCGCGAGGGCGACGGTGAAGTGGTGAAGCCCCACGTGTGCGAGCAGTGCGGGAGGTCCTACCGGCACGCCAGCTCCCTGCTGAACCACAAGAACAGCCACAAGACCGGGACCTACTTCTGCTCCTCCTGCCAGAAGGAGTTCCCCAACCTCATGTCCCTGAAGAACCACCGGCGGATCCACACCGAGCCCAAGCGCTACCAGTGTCCGGACTGCGGGAAGTCGTTCCGGGTGTCCACGCAGCTCATCTGCCACCGCCGCATCCACACCAAGGAGAAGCCCTTCTCCTGCCAGCAGTGCGACAAGCGCTTCTCCTCCAAGTCCAACCTGAGGCACCACATGAAGGTGCACTGGAGCAGCCCCGCCCCCCCGCCGCCCGCAGCCATGCCCAACTACCTGGGGATGCCCGGGGGGCCCTTCGTTTAGGCTGAGGAGGGGTTATATGCCAAAACGTAGCCGAATCTTCCTCCTGCTCAGCTCCTCTTCCTCACTCTTCACTCACACATTCGGAAGCAGGCTGCAGCCCCCCTCCCACCCCCCTGCTGCATGCTGCCTTCTCTGACTGGCCCCACCCCCCGAGCCAAACCAGGACCGGATTTAAGGAGACTTGTAGGTCCAGGTGGAGACTATGGGGGGGTCTGAGGTTCCACGTGGAGTTGCTCTTCAGTGTGTGTGTGGATGAAACCCTCTGGTGGCCTTCGTTAGCGGTTCTGAGCCACGAGGAGACGCGTTCTGGTTCTGCCTTCCTGGTCCGGACCAGCAAAGACTCCTGAGACTCTGAGGAGCCGTTTTATATTCTGACCTGATGCTCACACACCTGGACCTGCACACCTGGACCTGCACACCTGGACTAGCACACCTGGACCTGCACACCTGGACTAGCACACCTGGACTAGCACACCTGGACCTGCACACCTGGACCTGCACACCTGTACCCGCACACCTGGACTCACACACCTGTACTGAACCATTCCCGAGGACCTGAATTATCCTGAGACCAGCGTGTCCAGAACTCAGACCCGTTAGCAACGGCTTCTACGAATGGACTCGACAGATTGGCTCTTCACAGAAGTCCGAGCCGGTTTTATCCGCGAGGACGAGAACAATCGATCAGGTCATGTTTGGATCGTCAACAGAGACGAGCAGAGACGGTTCCGTAGGTCTGGGTTTCCTCAGCATTTCACCAGAACCGGCTGCTGACTGCAACGGATCCGTTAGATTTAACACAAGTCAGGAACACTCCTGATCCAATCAGAACATTTCACGTGAATGTTAACAAAAAATAAAATGGATAAGCAAAAACACTGAGCTGATGGAAACCCAGGTAGGTCTCAGTCCAGGTCTAAGTCCAGGTGTGTCCGGGTCTGAGTCCGGGTCTACGTCCAGGTGTGTTTGGGTCTGAGTCCAGGTGTGTTTGGGTCTGAGTCCAGGTGAGTCCGGGTCTGAGTCCAGGTGCATCCTTGTCTCAGTCCAGGTGTGTCCTGGTCTGAGTCCAAATGTGTCCGGGTCTCAGTCCAGGTGTGTCCTTGTCTGAGTCCAGGTGCATCTGGATCTTAGTCCAGGTGTGTCCTTGTCTGAGTCCAGGTGCATCTGGATCTTAGTCCAGGTGCGTCCTTGTCTGAGTCCAGGTGCATCTGGATCTTAGTCCAGGTGCGTCCTTGTCTGAGTCCAGGTGTATCTGGATCTTAGTCCAGGTGTGTCCTGGTCTGAGTCCAGGTGCATCTGGATCTTAGTCCAGGTGTGTCCTGGTCTGAGTCCAGGTGTATCTGGATCTTAGTCCAGGTGCGTCCTTGTCTGAGTCCAGGTGTATCTGGATCTTAGTCCAGGTGTGTCCTGGTCTGAGTCCAGGTGCATCTGGATCTTAGTCCAGGTGTGTCCTGGTCTGAGTCCAGGTGCATCTGGATCTTAGTCCAGGTGTGTCCTGGTCTGAGTCCAGGTGCATCTGGATCTTAGTCCAGGTGTGTCCTGGTCTGAGTCCAGGTGCATCCGGATCTTAGTCCAGGTGTGTCCGGGTCTCAGTCCTGGTGTGTGAGTCAGAGGTCATCTGATGGACCTGAACCCACACAGGTGAGCGCTGTGGGGGCGGAGTCTCTGTGGGGGCGGAGCCTCTGTGAGGGCGGAGCCTCTGTGGGGGCGGAGCCTCTGTGGGGGCGGAGCCTCTGTGGGGGCAGAGCCTCTGTGGGGGCGGAGCCTCTGCGAGGGCGGAGCCTCTGTGGGGGCGGAGCCTCCGTGGGGGCAGAGCCTCCGTGGGGGCGGAGCCTCTGCGAGGGCGGAGCCTCTGCGAGGGCGGAGCCTCTGTGGGGGCGGAGCCTCGGTGGGGGCGGAGCCTCTGTGAGGGCGGAGCCTCTGTGGGGGTGGAGCCTCCATGGGGGCGGAGCCTCCGTGTGTTGTATTCGTGTCTACAGCTTCCTGAGAGGACAGACGTCTCATGTATTTATACGAGGACGATGATTATTCCTAGTAACAGTGTACTGGACCGCTAGTGTGTAGGCTGTGAGTTTAGAGCTGTGTCGATGTGAACCGGCCTCGGCGGAGCTGACGGACTGATCCAGACTCCGCCGAGGACCCGGACCACGCGGGACGTCTTCTTCTGCCTTCTTGGCTGCGTGACGTGGTGCCGAGCCTTCCCATCATCCCTCTCTTCTTCCATATTTATCTCCCGGCCGAGTCAAAGGGACGCGGGCGCTCGGCCGCCTCGCAGCCGTTCTGTTCCCTCCATCTGTCGTATTTATTGGTGTTTCTTTCCCTTCGGATTATTTAATGACCTTGTTGGAAGCCTCTGTGTGTCTGTCAGCGTGTTCAGGAGCACCGGTGCTAGTTTTAAAAAAGAAAAGATAAAAGTGAAAGCTGTGCAGTGACCGTCAAGTGCTGTAGGAGTCCATGTGATCTAGACACAGAAATATTAACTGTACATTTGCCGTCTTCTTCCTCCACCTCGGTTTGTTTGGACACTTCCTGCCTGCATTTCAAGTAGTTTAGAGAAGAAGAAGAAGGTTTGGAGCAACTATAACCCTTTTTATTTGGAGCTCTAACGTTTTTTTTCCATGCATATATATGTAATGCTTACTATACACTTTTATAAACTATGTTTTGATAATTCATTTCTTAACAGAAAACTTGTCCATATACTATAACCCTTACTGCTGAGTACTGAAAATAAATAGCTGAGAAAAGTCTGTGTCAGTCTGATTGATGGAGAGAATGGCTGGAAAAGGGGGGAGCGTCCTCTCCGGGTCGGGGGGAGGTCCTGGTCCAGGTGGAGGAGTTCAGGTGTCTCTGGTCTCGTTCAGGAGTGAGGGACGGATGGACGGGAGGTGGACAGACGGATCGGTGCGGCGTCTGCAGTGATGAAGACTCTGCATCGGTCCGTCGTGATGAAGAAGGAGCTGAAGAAGGAGAAGCTCTGGATTTACCGTCCATCTACGCCCCCCCCCTCACCTATGGCCATGAGCTGTGGGTCATGACCCAAAGAACCAGATCGCGGCTGAAATGAGTTTCCTCCGCAGGGGGGCCGGGCTCTCCCTTAGAGGGACGCCTCCCTGGTGAGGAGTTCCATGCACGTCCCACCAGGACCAGACGCCAGGGACATCCAGGACACGCTGGAGGGACGACGTCTCCCGGCTGGTCTGGGAACGCCTCGGGATCCCCCTGATGAGCTGGGGTCTGTGGCCGGGGGAGGGAAGTCTGGGCTTCCTGCTTATGCAGCTGCCCCCCCGACCCGATCCCGGATAAGCGGAGGAAGACGGTAAAGATACATTTATATCTATAGATATAAATATATCTATAGATATATTTATATCTATAGATATATATATATATAGATATAAATATATCTATAGATATATTTATATCTATAGATATAAATATATATCCATAGATATATATATATATATATATATATATATCTATAGATATATTTATATCTATAGATATAAATATATATCCATAGATATATATATATATATCTCTATGGATATATATTTATATCTATAGATATATATTCTTGTATTTGAAGAAAAGTGGAGATGCTTTGCAGGTTTTTACTGTCAATACATAATCCAAATGCTACAGTATCTAATCCGATCAAATCGTCCCATGCAGCCTCTGAAAGGGCGGCGTTTTCAGTCAACCCATTTATCTGGAGATCAGTCGGAAATTCAGCGGGTATCCCGGTCTGAACAGAAGAAATATGACTTTCCTCAGCAGGCAGCGTTCCCTCTGACGGCGGCTTGCTGATCCAACATGGCTGCTCTGTCGGCCCGTCTCAGACCCGAGGATGCGGGTCTGTCCATGTCTGTGGTCAGGACCTTTTCTGTCAGCACGTCTTCTCTGAAACATGGCCGCGTCTTCAGAAATCTTCCAGTTATATTTATTCGTCATTACTTTGTAGAAATTACTTTATTTGACATTGAAGAATTTTTTTTACCTTTCTTTTGTCACAAATTAAAATTATTTTGAGCACGACTGATTTATTTAAATAAAAAGGCAAAAACATCCATGTATGTGTGGCTTCAGCTGGAGAAGACAGTAAAAACTCAGGGTTTCTAAGAGGAAACCTGCAAGCGGAGTCAGTTACCATGGTAACAGAGTCAGACTTCCCTCTCTTCCTGGAGTTTCCCTAAACTCAGGGTTACAGCAGAGTTTCTGCATGAGCTGCTTTCTGGAACCAGATCCTGGAGATCCGAACGACCACAGCTGACAAACTGTTCACGGTTTCATGTTCACGCAGAGTCTGAACAGAGACGGAAGTTTGGTTCATTTGGAGAAACAAAATCTGGTTTCTGTTGCACCAGTGGACATCAGGAAGTGTACGAAGGAGTACCACAGCCACACTAAGAAATAGTTCTTTTACAGACTTCATTAATAAATTTGTAATATTACAAGAAAATGTTGTAATTTGATGAGAATAAAATCGTAAATTTACATGTATAAAGTTGTAATTTGATGAGAATAAAGTTTTATATTTTCAAGATTACAACAAACAAACAAACAAACAAACAAACAAACAAACAAACATGGAGGCGGCCGGTGTAGTGTGGAAAACCTGCTCAGACCTTCAGGATATCAAACATGAACACACGCCATCTACTGGTGAGTGACAGTCACTACTCTTTGAGAGCAGGTGCTTTTCAAGGCGGGGGTGCGTTTTTCAGCACGACACCGGTTCCAGCCGGTTCCTCCAAGTCCGTCTGCTTCTTCATGCAGATTCTTTTCAAAGTCCTGATACTGATGAGGATGTGGTGCTGATGTTCCGAGAGATGGACGATCTTCTGGTTTGTAAAACCTCTGCTGAAGTTCACCAAATCCTCCACCTGCCTCCTTTTATCAACTTTACTCTTCTACATTTAAAATATCAAAACTTTATGACTTTTTACAAGTAAATTTACATCTTTATTCTTGTTCACTTGCAACTTTATTCTGTTAAAATGACTACTTTGTTCTTGTAAATTTACAATTTCATCTTTTTGAATTAAAAATTCATCACTTTTTTTCTTGTAAATTTACCTTATTCTCATTAAATTACGACTTTGTCTTAAAAACAGCTTTTTTCCTTGTAAATTTACAAGTTTATTTTTGTAAATTTACGACTATTCTTCTAAATTAAAGCTTTGTTCTCAAATTATTACATTTTTTTTTCACAATTTACTTTATTCTTGTAAATGTAGTCCTACTTCTTTATTCATGTCAAAATATGACTATTCCCTTAAAATAACAAACTTTGTTCTCGCAAAATTGTCACTTTTTCTTGTGAATTTACTTTATTGAATTATGACTTTTTTCTCTTAAAATTACAACTTCATCTTGTAAATTTACTTTATTCTTCTTAAATGATGCCCTTATTCTCTTAAAATTACAACTTTGTTCTTGAAAATTACGACTTCAATGTTGTAAAATTTGCCTTTTTTCTTGTGAATTAATTTATTCTCGTAAGCTACAACTTTATTTTCATAAATTTACAAATTTTACAAACTTCGTTGTTATGAATGATGACCTTATTCTCATACATTACTTTGTTCTCTTAAAAGAAACTTGTTATTGAAAATTGACAACTTTATTCCTGTAAATTCATGACTTTATTCTCTTAACGTACAGATTTTTTCTTGGAAATTTACAACATTGTTCTCATAACATTATAATTTTTTCTCATAACTTTACGGCTTTATTCTCTTAAATCACGACCTCATTTTTATAAATTTACAACTTTTTCTTGTAAATTTATAACTTTATTCTGTTAAATCTACAGATTTGTTCTTGTAAATTTACAGGTTTTGCCCGTAAATTATAACTTTATCCTTGTAAATTTACGACTTTATATTTGTAAGTTGCAACTCTTTTCTGGTTAATTCACAACTTTATTCTTGTAAATTTATAATGTTATTCTGTTAAATCTTTGTTCTTGTAGAATTACAAGTTTTGCTCGCAATTTACAACTTTATTCTTGTAAAATTGCAACTTTATTATAGAATTACAGATATTCTTGTAAATACACAGCTTTATTCTTGTAAATTTACGACTTTATTCTCATAAATTTACAACTTTATTCTTGTAAATTACACATTTTTCTCATTAATTTATGAAGTTTTCTTCTAAATTAAAAGTCTTTCATAAATCCCATAAAATTAATACTTTTCATGCAAACTTAATACTTTATTCTTTTAAATTTAAGGCTATATTCTTAAATTACATCTATTTCTCAAAATTACTTTTTACAACTTTTTCTTGTAAATTTAAGACTATTCTTGCAACTACATGCCTTTATTCTTGTAAAATTATAACTTTTTCTCGTAAATTGCGGCTTTTTCTTAGAAAATTATTAATTTATTTTCAAAAGTTGCAACTTTTTTTCTGGGAAATTAGAATTTTATTCATTTTTTTTTTTACTTGTCCTGTCCAGCATCAAGCAGCAGAATGGAAATCTGATTGCTTTATTCTGTTGAACAGTTTTGCTTTACTAAGCGGAGCTTTATGAACATAAGGCTCCACTTGATATCATGTTTATTCATTTTATTTCTTTATTTAAACATTTGTCTATTACACCATTCCATTTCATACTGCTGGGCCTGACAAGGGAGAAATGAAAGTTAACAGAGGTAATGATAGAAAGTGAAACAGAGAGAGAGGAGTAAGGAAGAGGAAGAGAGAGAGGAGAGAAAACATGAATCCACTTACACAGTTCACTGGTACATCTGTACCGCGATCCCTAAACAACCAAGGTCTCTGTTGGAAAACAAAACAAGCAATCCCCTACAGGAGGACCTGCAGGTGGCTTAAATATCCTCAGATCATACAAACACACACAAACACACGCAGAACTACGCAGAGAAGAGGTACAACCTAGTCATCGCAATGGGAAGCAGAGAAGAGGTACAACCTAGTCAGCGCAATGGGAAGTAGAGAAGAGGTACAACCTAGTCATCGCAATGGGAAGAGAGAAGAGGTACAACCTAGTCATCGCAATGGGAAGTAGAGAAGAGGTACAACCTAGTCATCGCAATGGGAAGCAGAGAAGAGGTACAACCTAGTCATCACAATGGGAAGTAGAGAAGAGGTACAACCTAGCATCGCAATGGGAAGAGAGAAGAGGACAACCTAGTCATCGCAATGGGAAGAGAGAAGAGGTACAACCTAGTCATCGCAATGGGAAGAGAGAAGAGGACAACCTAGTCATCGCAATGGGAAGTAGAGAAGAGGTACAACCTAGTCAGCGCAATGGGAAGTAGAGAAGAGGTACAACCTAGTCATCGCAATGGGAAGCAGTGTCACAGTGTCAACATGCATAATAAAGGGTCTCCGTGGTGATACAGTCATGCAGATGCAGCCTCGTCTCTGCAAGGAGGAAGAAGCCCGCAAGGCTCACGACCCAGGCCCCCAGCAGCCACCCAGACGACACCCCCCCAGGGCAGGCCAGCCCCCACCCCAACGTCCCTGCCCCACACACCTGACACCAGGGCGCCACCACTGCTACCACCCCCTACCCCGCCACCACACTCACACACACACTCCCCACACACATACCCCAACACCCCCATGTACTCCCCCCCCACACACACATACACCCACCCACTCCGCTCTCCGACCTTACATACCCACACTCACTCCTCCCTCCACCCCCAACACTCTCCTCCCTCTACCGTCCACACCTACCCCCACCTCCTCATACCCTCTAACACACACATGCACTCCCCCCACATAACTGGACCAACCCCTCCCTACCCCCCCACACATACACCCCCACCTCCCTATACCCCCAATACCCCATACAGTCCCCCCTTACATGTCCAGCCCCGCCCATCCCTCTGACCTATCACACTCCCGCCCTTCCTTCCTTCAGCCCCTCATGACCATCCCTACTAGACACTCACGAGCATGCCACTCCTTCCTCCATCCCCCTTCCCCCCCCCCCCCCCCCCCCCCCCCCCCCCCCCCCCCCCCCCTTTCCTCCAACCACTTACCCACATCTCCTCCCTCTTCCAGCCCAAGTTCCTCCCTCCCACATTTCCTCTTTCACACTCTCATTCATTATTCTCACATACCCACCTCTCTCTTGCCCATGCCCTCGTGCCTCCTGAGTGTTAGCTCGGGCCGGGGAAGGAGCCGCGAGCTCCAAGCCCCCAACACGTCCCCCCCCCCCCCAGCAGGCCAGGCATCCCCCAGGCCAGGAGATCCCCCGCAATGCAGCCAGCCTTAACCACTGGCGCGTGAAGCAGCCACTGTCCCCCCCTCCCCCCAGTAGCGCCCGGGAGACCGGGGTATGAAAGGACCCTGTCCCCCCCCCCCCCCCGCCTCATGACTGTATGTAAGATGTGTGTAGTTTGCAGTTAAAACTAAGGGGCAGTGCCAAGTCATGCCGGGAGTGGGGTCGCGTAGGGGGCATGACCCCCCCAACCGGCCCCTCCCTCCTTCCACACACTATATGGCCCGCCCCTCAGAAGTGGTTGTGAGCTGTTGTTATTTTATGTGTTTAGGTGTCTAAGTGTGGTTAAAACTGGGGAGCAGGCTGCCTCTAGACGTGGCAAGCAAAGGCACTTTGGTGCCCCCCCTCACCACGCCCGCTTGACACGCACCCTCCCCAAAGCCCTACGTGTGTGTGTGTGAGGTAGAGCAGGGGGGGGGGGGGAGGCCTTGGGAAAGGAGATCAGGGGGGTATGAATTCCCCCCCTGGAAGAAGAGCCCTTACCGGCATTAGGTACCCCTGCCTCCCGGGATCCCCCCAGGGCAGAAGGGGGCAGGCATGGCCGCCCCCACGGCCAGGCGACCGGCGTTCACCACAGAGGGGCCAGCATCGGCCCCTGGGGGCGCCCAACCACCCCAGGCCAGGGAGGGGGGAAAAGGGATGGGAGCGGAAAGGGTCGGCGGAGGGGCCAGAGTCACCGGCCCAACATCCCCAGGCCTCGCAAACCCCCCAAGAGGCATGCAGAGCTGCTATTTTTTTTTTCCCCCTCCCCTTTCCTCCCCCACTCTATCCTATCACACCCTACTTCAAACAACCCACAACTTTACCCCCATCAACACTCCCCCATCCCATCCTCCTCCCGCCCCTCCTGCATAGCCAGCTAGTCCCCGTACATCCGCCCCCCCCGGCACCCATGAATTTTATTCTTTATTCCAAATGTGGTGCGAATACTGAGACTGATTAAAAAGACAGGAAGCAATAACGAGTCACACCTGCAGCTACACTGAACAATCCTTTTCTTTATTCATTTTTTGTTTCATTTCAATACGTCTGTCAGGGTTTGTTTTTTAAATTTTTATTTTAAATTAAAATTTTGACACACTTATAAAAGACAGCATCTGCATAGAGTTGTCATCTTAAAGATCCATGAAGAGAGGGGGAGGGGGGAGGAGGAGGAGAGGAAGAGTAGAGGGGGGATGGGGGAGGGGAGGGAGGGTGAGGCGAACGGGTGACGGAAGAGGGGAGGGGGAATACTGGCACGTCACATGAACTAAACAGAACAGCCAACAGCAGTACGAGAGAGGGGCGGGGCCAGAGGGGGAGGAGGGGGAGGGCGGGGGAGGGGGACAGATCGCTTTTACATTACGCTACGCACACATACACGCACACAAAAAAAACGGGACACAAGTTGCATTTCCGGTCAAAGTTGCGTCTGAAGCGCGACGGCCCTGTCCTCTTTCTGAGAGACGACTGTCTGTCCTCACGTCTCCTCCACCGCCGCCGGGACGCCGTCCGCCTCCACCCGCCCTCGACGCCATCTGCCCGGGACACCGTCCTTCTCGTCTCTATCTGCCCGGGACACCGTCCTTCTCGTCTCTACCTGCCCGGGACACCGTCCTTCTCGTCTCTATCTGCCCGGGACACCGTCCTTCTCGTCTCTATCTGCCCGGGACACCGTCCTTCCCGTCTCTATCTGCCCGGGACACCGTCCTCCCCGTCTCTATCTCATCTGCCCGGGACACCGTCCTTCTCTCTCTTTTCCCCCTCACCCCCCCCCCCCCCATCTCATCTCATCTCATCTCATCTCGTCTCGTCTCGTCTTGTCTCATCTCTACCTGCCGGGACGCCGTCCGTCTTGTCTCTACCTGCCAGGAAAAGAAGTCAGCAGAAAACGAGGCTTTCTTCTCCTGGAAAAGCTGAAGGAGTCCCTGTAGGAGGGGGCTCCCAGGCCGGCCGGCACGCCTCTGCATGATAAAGACAGCCCTTGTTTCTCGGAGTATTGCACGCTTGGTTGTGGTAGGCCTGTAGGAGGCTGGAGACCGGGCCTGAAGGTAGGCGGCGCCGGCAGGACCGTGTCCCTCCAACCGGGTCTTTCCGGTTGGAGGGAAAAGCCGGAAAAGCCGTGGAGACGGAAGACAGGTGGCGTGGACGGAAACGCAGGATTTCATCTCAAACGCGTCTTTAGATCCCGGTGGTCGTTGCACGGTGACGAAGAAGGAAATCAGCCAGAAACCAAATCTTGTATCTCTCACAGGCAAACGGAGGCGTCTGATTGGTTGATGGATGCGACGGTTCTCCGTCACCGATGTTCGTGTTTGACGCCGTGTGGGAGGCTAGCCGCCTAGCTCGCTGGCTAACAGGGAAAACAGAGCTTCACATCAGTTCAGTGGTCGAGAGACGGACAGCAGAGAGAGAGCGAGCTTGTTACCGCTAACAGGGCTTCCGTAGGAAACGGGGGGCGTGGCCTGAAAGCCCTGGAGGCGGGGTTAAGTTTCCTAATATGGAGGGAAGCACTTTGATCAGAGGAGCCAGTGTGTGGCGCTCTGGGTCTGGGGGGGTGATGGTGTGGTGAGACTGCCGGCCCGGCGGGAGGGGGGCGTCCTGCTACTCGAAGCGCCGCCCCCCTCCCCCTCCATCCCGCAGTGTCTTGACTGAGTGCAGTGGACGCCACCGTCTCTCTGCTGCCGTCTCTCGTCCGCAAACAGCGGAGCGAAAAGGACCGAGGTGGACGGGGACGGGTTGGACGTGAGGACAGCTGATGTTCGGGGACAAAAGTGGCGAAAAAGGACAGAGATCGAACTGCTGGACAACTTTGACAGGAATAGATATCTCAGTAGTTTTATACATAGACATGCAAGTCATTTTTTCTCTCTTTGAACTTATTTACAATAATTACAGAACACAAAGAATCCAGTTTCAGTTTGACAAAATTGCGAGCATTCAATATTCAATATTACTACTATTATTTATGATAACATAACTCCTTTTGTACTTCTTTAAATCGTTGCTATGACAGAATCATCGCCTCCTTCGTAAAGTTCCTCTCGTGGATCTCGGTGTGGAACGTTGCGTTTTATTTATGCTTTTAATAATCATAACAATAATAATAATGACAATAATGTTATTTATATGTCTTTCCTACTTGCTATGGCAGGGACTGTGTGGGTGTGGCCTATATGTGACCCCGCCCCTAACTCCTCCCACCCCTCCCACAAAGGGGAAAGGAACACTGATAAAAGCAAATACTGTGGATGCGGAGCGATGGACGGAGCATCAACGCAAACATCGGAAACAACAGTTAATATCGAGTCGCAGCGCAGAAGCCACAACAAACAAACAAACAGACAAACAAACAAACACAAACAACTTGGTTTAGTCGCCGCCAGAGCAGGACGCGCAGCAGGTTCGTGGTCTGGGACCACAAACGTTCCCACGCTGACGAATTAAAGCATTATTGTTTGTTTTCACGTGCAGGCGAACGGTACGTCGGACCGAAACGTGTCCACGTGATTTTTTCAGCCGTTCGTGTCGTGCTCTGGCAGAAACTGTACACAGCCAAACGGGCACGCGGCCACGTACACGGTTCCACGGATGCAGTATGTTCGTGTAAGTTTTATATTTAATATCGTCTGTATATCAGCCTCAGTCCAGCTCACGCAGGAACCCGCTCACGCAGGAACCCGCTCACCATCGTCCAGCTAACGCAGGAACCCGCTCACCATCGTCCAGCTAACGCAGGAACCCGCTCACCATCGTCCAGCTCACGCAGGAACCCGCTCACCATCGTCCAGCTAACGCAGGAACCCGCTCACCATCGTCCAGCTAACGCAGGAACCCGCTCACCATCGTCCAGCTAACGCAGGAACCCGCTCACCATCGTCCAGCTAATGCAGGAACCCGCTCACCATCGTCCAGCTAACGCGGGAACCCGCTCACTGTCGTCCAGCTAACGCAGGAACCCGCTCACCATCGTCCAGCTAACGCAGGAACCCGCTCACCATCGTCCAGCTAACGCAGGAACCCGCTCACCATCGTCCAGCTAACGCAGGAACCCGCTCACCATCGTCCAGCTAATGCAGGAACCCGCTCACCATCGTCCAGCTAACGCAGGAACCCGCTCACCATCGTCCAGCTAACGCAGGAACCCGCTCACCATCGTCCAGCTAACGCAGGAACCCGCTCACCATCGTCCAGCTAATGCAGGAACCCGCTCACTGTCGTCCAGCTAATGCAGGAACCCGCTCACTCAGGAACCCGCTCACTGTCGTCCAGCTAATGCAGGAACCCGCTCACTGTCGTCCAGCTAACGCGGGAACCCGCTCACTGTCGTCCAGCTAATGCAGGAACCCGCTCACTGTCGTCCAGCTAATGCAGGAATCCGCTCACGCAGGAACCCACTCACCATCGTCCAGCTAACGCAGGAACCCGCTCACCATCGTCCAGCTAACGCAGGAACCCGCTCACCATCGTCCAGCTAATGCAGGAACCCGCTCACCATCGTCCAGCTAACGCAGGAACCCGCTCACCGTCGTCCAGCTAATGCAGGAACCCGCTCACCATCGTCCAGCTAATGCAGGAACCCGCTCACCATCGTCCAGCTAATGCAGGAACCCGCTCACCGTCGTCCAGCTAACGCAGGAACCCGCTCACCATCGTCCAGCTAACGCAGGAACCCGCTCACCATCGTCCAGCTAACGCAGGAACCCGCTCACCATCGTCCAGCTAATGCAGGAACCCGCTCACCATCGTCCAGCTAACGCAGGAACCCACTCACCATCGTCCAGCTAATGCAGGAACCCACTCACCATCGTCCAGCTAATGCAGGAACCCACTCACCATCGTCCAGCTAACGCAGGAACCCACTCACCATCGTCCAGCTAACGCAGGAACCCACTCACCATCGTCCAGCTAATGCAGGAACCCGCTCACCATCGTCCAGCTAACGCAGGAACCCACTCACCATCGTCCAGCAAACGCAGGAACCCACTCACCATCGTCCAGCTAACGCAGGAACCCGCACACCTCTCCAGCTAACCAGGAACCTGCTCACCATCATCCAGCTAACGCAGGAACCCGCTCACCATCGTCCAGCTAACGCAGGAACCCGCACACTCAGGAACCCGCTCACTGTCGTCCAGTTAATGCAGGAACCCGCTCACCATTGTCCAGCTAATGCAGGAACCCGCTCACCATCGTCCAGCTAATGCAGGAACCCACTCACCATTGTCCAGCTCACGCAGGAACCCGCTCACCATCGTCCAGCTAATGCAGGAACCCGCTCACCATCGTCCAGCTCACGCAGGAACCCGCTCACCATCATCCAGCTAACGCAGGAACCCGCTCACCATCGTCCAGCTAACGCAGGAACCCGCTCACCATCATCCAGCTAACGCAGGAACCCGCTCACTGTCGTCCAGCTAATGCAGGAACCCGCTCACCATCTCCAGCTAACGCAGGAACCCGCTCACCGTCGTCCAGCTAATGCAGGAACCCGCTCACCTCCCAGGAACCCGCTCACCATCGTCCAGCTAATGCAGGAACCCGCTCACCATCGTCCAGCTAACGCGGGAACCCGCTCACTGTCGTCCAGCTAATGCAGGGACCCGCTCACTGTCGTCCAGCTAATGCAGGAATCCGCTCACGCAGGAACCCGCTCACCATCGTCCAGCTAACGCAGGAACCCGCTCACTGTCGTCCAGCTAATGCAGGAACCCGCTCACGCAGGAACCCACTCACCATCGTCCAGCTCACGCATGAACCCGCTCACCATCGTCCAGCTAATGCAGGAACCCACTCACCATCGTCCAGCTAATGCAGGAACCCGCTCACCATCGTCCAGCTAACGCAGGAACCCACTCACCATCGTCCAGCTAACGCAGGAACCCACTCACCATCGTCCAGCTAATGCAGGAACCCACTCACCATCGTCCAGCTAACGCAGGAACCCGCTCACCATCGTCCAGCTAACGCAGGAACCCACTCACCATCGTCCAGCTAATGCAGGAACCCACTCACCATCGTCCAGCTAACGCAGGAACCCACTCACCATCGTCCAGCTAATGCAGGAACCCACTCACCATCGTCCAGCTAACGCAGGAACCCACTCACCATCGTCCAGCTAACGCAGGAACCCACTCACCATCGTCCAGCTAACGCAGGAACCCACTCACCATCATCCAGCTAACGCAGGAACCCGCTCACCATCGTCCAGCTAACGCAGGAACCCACTCACCATCGTCCAGCTAACGCAGGAACCCGCTCACCATCGTCCAGCTAACGCAGGAACCCGCACACTCAGGAACCCGCTCACTGTCGTCCAGTTAATGCAGGAACCCGCTCACCATTGTCCAGCTAATGCAGGAACCCGCTCACCATCGTCCAGCTAATGCAGGAACCCGCTCACCATTGTCCAGCTAAAGCAGGAACCCGCTCACCATCGTCCAGCTAATGCAGGAACCCGCTCACCATTGTCCAGCTAATGCAGGAACCCGCTCACCATCGTCCAGCTAATGCAGGAACCCGCTCACCATTGTCCAGCTAATGCAGGAACCCGCTCACCATCGTCCAGCTAATGCAGGAACCCGCACACTCAGGAACCCGCTCACCATCGTCCAGCTAACGCAGGAACCCGCACACTCAGGAACCCGCTCAACATCGTCCAGCTAACGCAGGAACCCGCTCACTGTCGTCCAGCTAACGCAGGAATCCGCTCACTGTCGTCCAGCTAACGCAGGAACCCGCTCACCATCGTCCAGCTAACGCAGGAACCCGCTCACCATCGTCCAGCTAACGCAGGAACCCGCTCACCATCGTCCAGCTAATGCAGGAACCCGCTCACCATCGTCCAGCTAACGCAGGAACCCGCTCACTGTTGTCCAGCTAACGCAGGAACCCGCTCACCATCGTCCAGCTAACGCAGGAACCCGCTCACTGTCGTCCAGCTAAAGCAGGAACCCACTCACCATCGTCCAGCTAACGCAGGAACCCGCTCACCATCGTCCAGCTAACGCAGGAACCCGCTCACCGTCGTCCAGCTAACGCAGGAACCCGCTCACCGTCGTCCAGCTCACGCAGGAACCCGCTCACCATCGTCCAGCTAACGCAGGAACCCGCTCACCGTCGTCCAGCTAACGCAGGAACCCGCTCACCGTCGTCCAGCTAACGCAGGAACCCGCTCACTGTCGTCCAGCTAACGCAGGAACCCGCTCACCATCGTCCAGCTAACGCAGGAACCCACTCACCATCGTCCAGCTAACGCAGGAACCCGCTCACCATCGTCCAGCTAACGCAGGAACCCGCTCACTGTCGTCCAGCTAATGCAGGAACCCACTCACCATCGTCCAGCTAATGCAGGAACCCGCTCACCATCGTCCAGCTAACGCAGGAACCTGCTCACCGTCGTCCAGCTAATGCAGGAACCTGCTCACCGTCGTCCAGCTAATGCAGGAACCTGCTCACCGTCGTCCAGCTAATGCAGGAACCCGCTCACCATCGTCCAGCTTACGCAGGAACCTGCTCACCATCGTCCAGCTAACGCGGGAACCCGCTCACCATCGTCCAGCTAACGCAGGAACCCGCTCACCGTCGTCCAGCTAACGCAGGAACCCGCTCACCATCGTCCAGCTAACGCAGGAACCTGCTCACCATCGTCCAGCTAACGCAGGAACCCGCTCACCATCGTCCAGCTAACGCAGGAACCCGCTCACTGTCGTCCAGCTAACGCAGGAACCCGCTCACCATCGTCCAGCTAACGCAGGAACCCGCTCACCATCGTCCAGCTAACGCAGGAACCCGCTCACCATCGTCCAGCTAATGCAGGAACCCGCTCACCATCGTCCAGCTAACGCAGGAACCCGCTCACCATCGTCCAGCTAATGCAGGAACCCGCTCACCGTCGTCCAGCTAACGCAGGAACCCGCTCACCATCGTCCAGCTAATGCAGGAACCCGCTCACCATCGTCCAGCTAATGCAGGAACCCGCTCACCATCGTCCAGCTAATGCAGGAACCCGCTCACCGAGTCTGACAGAACTCGCTAGCTCACGTTCTCTTCACATTTCCTCATAATTTGTCATAAATAATTTCCGCTCCGATGAAGCCGATGGAAATTTGGAGTCTACCGGCAGTTCTTTGGGATTCGCTGTTTGGACGTGAGACTTTCTGACTGACGAGCAAAAAAAAAACCCCAACCCTGCTGAGTGTCGTTCCTGCAGCGTGACTGAGGCTGGTAAACATGTAGTGTAGAAAACAACAACGACAAAGTAACAAGAGTAAGAGCGATAAAGAAGAAAGCACCACCATCGTCTCCGTTTACGCCTCCGGTGGAGGACAAGCTAACCGCACGTGTCGTACATCTACAGGTGGAGGAAAGGAGCGGGGGGGTACTGGTTGGACTGGTGAGGGCTGGTGGTGGGGGCTGTTTCCAGATTTCCGTGTGGTGATGGCGTAAACTCGACTCGCGTTGTGCTCTTTGATATTAGCGGTGAAGGATCAGAGAGGATGAGGGGGAACGCTTTGGTTTGTTACCACGGCAACGTGATCACGGCGTCCTGAAACACGCCTCTTCCTCGCAGGACGGCTGCAGCGCGCCGACCTCATGCAGGGGGGGGAATGTGCGGACGCGGGCAGGGGGGAAAACGTCACCCCCCCGGGACGGAGATTCGTGGAGAAAATTCCCCACGAAAACACGACGGAAAACAGAGCGAACAAGCCTCCCCCAAACCCACCGTCCGCTCAGGCCGCGCGGAAGCTAGCGAGAGGTTCGGAGGGCTGGGGGGGCCTTTAACGTGAAAATGGCATTTTCCAGCCAACATGACGCACGTAACGCGTTTCAGTCCCACAAAAACGAGGAGGCGATTAAATCGTGAATAAAACAGGTCCGACGGCGGTAAAGTGCAAAACCAGGGCGGGGCTGGGGGCCAAAAACACCATCATGCAAACTCCACCACGTTTTTGCATGCCTTTTTTATTATTACAGTTATTACACACAGCGGGATGGGGGGTCTGCTGGGGGAGGGGGGCAGACTCCCACCCTCATCGTCATCTTTTTGCACAACCAAACAACCACAACACAAGACAAGAGGACAGGGGGCCGGACACTCGGACAAACTAACCTTCGCTGAGTCTTTTACCTTTATGGTTTGATGGTGTGGGGTTTTCGGGGGACGGCGGCCAGGAGGGACATGGCGGGGGGGGGGGGGACGACGGAACTTTACAGGAAACACGGTGAAGCCAACGAGCGAGCTGGTGCGACAATGCAGACCTCAGGGACCACATGCAGCAACAACGCCGCTGGGACCACTGTGGACCAACAACGCCGCTGGGACCACTGTAGACCGACAACGCCGCTGGGACCACTGTAGACCGACAACGCCGCTGGGACCACTGTAGACCGACAACGCCGCTGGGACCACTGTGGACCAACAACGCCGCTGGGACCACTGTGGACCAACAACGCCGCTGGGACCACTGTAGACCGACAACGCCGCTGGGACCACTGTAGACCGACAACGCCGCTGGGACCACTGTGGACCAACAACGCCGCTGGGACCACTGTAGACCAACAACCCCTGCCCTAGACCAACAACGCCGCTGGGACCACTGTGGACCAACAACGCCGCTGGGACCACTGTGGACCAACAACGCCGCTGGGACCACTGTGGACCAACAACGCCGCTGGGACCACTGTGGACCAACAACGCCGCTGGGACCACTGTGGACCAACATCGCCGCTGGGACCACTGTGGACCGACATCGCCGCTGGGACCACTGTAGACCAACAACGCCGCTGGGACCACTGTGGACCGCCGAGGACGGGGGGCCTAACCAGACCGTGGTGAGACCAGGTGGTGACCGCAAACATGAAAATCCACCAAATGTCCGTCAAATTAACAAATTCTGTGAAAAGTCCACAGACGCGATGAAAAAAAGCTGAGCTGCACAAAAACCCGCAGCTGCTCGCAGAAAACGCAGAAAATCACAGCAACACGACAGCAAACGTCTCATTTCTAAATCTACTGACGGCTCATTGCAACAAACATCTGCTGGGGGGTGGAGGGGGTGGGAGGGTGTTGTGGGCGGGAAGCTTTGGTAAACACAGAAGTTTTGGTTTTGGGTAAGCCAAAAAACAAACAAACAAACAAACTTGGAAAAATCCCTCCAGTCATCTCCAAACTTGAAGCTAAATAATTTTTTCAACTATACAGCATTGCACATCTAAAGCTAACGGCGCTAACAGCTACAAATGCTCAAAAACACATTAATTACACATAAGAGCGACCACTTGCTGATTTCTGTGAGGTGAAACTAAAGTTATTGCTCGGACACAGCTGTGAGAGCTTCTTTCATGATCTCGTTCAGCGTAGGCCTCAACAAAAGCTGGCGGGCCTCCGTATCACAGAGCCTGAACGCATCGCTTCCATCGGACTCCAGCCCGGTCTCCCACCATGGAAATGATCAACTCCAGTTGGAGGTTTTCTTTGTGGTTGATGGAGCCGGGATATTTTCTGATATGAATCCATTAATTTAACGTCATATAAGCTTAAAGTTTGTGTGTAAGAACACAAATCACTTTCCCATCATGATCGTTTTGGTCAGAATCGATGAAAACCATCTACACGTGCCTCTCTGGGGCTTTCTGGTCCCCTGTGTGCGCGTTGATTTTCTCAGATTCATTTTTCATCTTATATTTTGAGCTATTTCACAAACCGCTGTGAGACCGCATCGATTGGTAAAAAAGGTGATTGTTCTGTGGTCGTTTTTAACATGTCCAACATCTTCTAACGAGGAAACACCAACAACAACTAAACCAAACATGCCTTCACAACATATGTTGCCTTAAAATGTCACGTGTGTATTTGTTCCAGGCAGCAGTGCTGAGGTTAACACCTGCGGATGAGCAGCTAACAGCTAATGCTAAAGTAAAATAATTAATTCTGAATGGAAAAATCTCCTTTCAATAATTGTGAGGTTGATGAACAACTAAACAAACATTTAAATGTTATTTTTTCTCACTAGATAGCTTGTTTCTGGGCAAAAACTAAACTTGCTGGCTAGTCTCACTAGTCCTAGCTAACTACTAGCTAGTGAGACCAGCTAGCAACAACCTAGCAAGTGAGGAAAAACGTGGGCCTGGTGGCTAGCTAAACAGGCTGCCTGTCTTTTTATGTCTACGTAAAGCAGAAAAGCCCTTTGTTGAATGTCCCCCAGCACTGGAGCCGATACACCGAAAACACGGCTTTAAAAGCAGCTAAACCTCCTAGCCGCTAATCTAAGCTAGCGCTACAGCATGCAAAGCAGTCTAAGCTAACACTGGCAGCAACACGGGACGTTCACACGGTAAAAAAAGAGCTGTTTCTGTCTGTATGAGCAGTTCAACATGTATGACGCAGGCGTGTTGGGGGGTAAATGTGACACCGCGAGGGGGAAAACGTCCACCGTCCAGCAGATTCTAGCTCAGACGTTCCGGCGGTAAACTGGAAATACTGCAGACATCCGTCCATCTGTCCATCTGTCCATCCATTCAACACAGGTGGATGGACGGTTGGATGGACGGATGGATAGATGGACAGACGATGGATGGACGGACGGATGGATGGATGGACTGACTGATGGATGGACGGACGGATGGATGGATGGACTGACTGATACTGGGAGGAACCGACATCAGACTGAACATTGACCACTGATATGCCACATATGTCACATGACGCTTCACACATGCATCACAACAACAAAGCAACAAGCACTCCCCACCCAACAAAATAAAAAGCATCACCGCGGGACACCTCGGTAACCATGACGACCACGTTGCCCGGCTCATGTTTGTAAATCTTGGGACAGCCTGAAGGTGACACTGGCCTCGGCTACCACGCTTCTACAGTGATCGGTTCCAGGGTGAGACTCTCAGTGATGTAACTGTCACATGAATCTCCCGTTCTCATTGGCTGTCTCGGTTTGAGGAGGCGGGACAAGTCTTCGTCCATTTTTATCTAGACTGCATAGATTAACGGTTCATCTCTTCCACCCTCCCGGGGGTCACCTGTCAGCCACGTCACCTTCCTGCTGCCGCTGGCCAATCAGACCAGTCGACCGGAGGCCCCGCCCCCTCCCTGCGTTTTGGTTGGATAGTGCGACGATAAGGGGAGGTGGTGGTTGTTGTGCGGTGACTTCCCCCCAATCGACCGATGTTTTCCCAACCGAATATTTCCACGGACGAGTCGCAGGTGACCGACAGGACTGAGCCACCAATAAAGGAGGGGGAGGGGTCTAAAAGAGTGGGTGGGCCCAACATCAGTTAGTCCCTCCCCCTCCCAGAAACAAGGGGATCACGTTTACCAAAGCCTGTGAAGCCATCCTCCAGAACGCTGCAGATAGCTCCGGATCGGAGGTTTCTGGAGGGTTCTGGAGTCTGGACCAGCTTCTCTTTCAGGTGTTAGCGGGTGCTCGTTTCCAGAAATGAATTTTAGGGGCCGAGAGACAAATTTGTCCCGGAGAATTCCTACCCAGCAGCCGTCACTGTCCGCGGAGACTCCCAGAAAACAAAAAGAAAGAAGAAGAAGAAAAGCCAAAGCAACAAACGAGTAAATGTCGTCTAGGATATGGTTTTTACAGGTCGCTAACCTTCATATGTTCAACACATTTACATGTACATCGGTAATAAATAGGTTGCTTTGTACCCTCTGTTGTTTACACTGTGTGGTTACGTCAGCTATGATGTGATGGCGTTATTATTGTTTGTTTTTTCTCGGTTTCTGTACCCCACCCGAACCCGTGGTGTCTCCTCTGATCTGACAGGATTTTCTCCTCCTAGCTGATTGGTTATCTGTCTTGCATTTGTGTTTCAAGTTTTTCTGTGTTGTCATCGTCGTCAGTGTTTCTTCTCTCTGCTGGCTGTCGGTTGATCATACGGTCGGTCGGTCGGTCGTCATGGCAGCAAGCGGCGGGGAGTCTTAGAAGCCCAGCGTCCCACCGATGGTCGACGCCAGGACCACGCCGAGGATGACGCAGCAGATGATGATCATGATCTTCTTCTGCAGGGGGACAGGAGAGAAAACCGGCTGAAACCAGGATCTGGCGGGGAAAGCTGAACCTGCTGAAACGGCAACAGCAAGTAGAGACAAATAAAATCTGCAGCTCAGGAAAAAGTGTAAAACTGTCCTGCCTAACCAATCACAGATGGAGGAGGGGGGAGTTTGTCAAGCTGCACAACTAAACTCTCCATGATGTGGAAAATACGACCGTCTCATTTCTCTTTTTTACACCTTGAGACTTAAAAGAGGAAAGACTGAAAGTCCCCTCCCTACGTCCTCAGAGATCCGCCAGCTGGGGGGGGGGTGGATGACATTCCTCCATGATGTCCTCCATGTACCTGAAGACCAGCAGCCATGTTGCTGAAGCTGTTATTGATCATCTGTCTGAAGCTGATCAGGCTGCTGGATTTCCGTCTGCTAGCATGAATGTTACTGAAGCTTCAACGTAGAGCTAAACGTTTTATCATGAGTATCTTACAAAACAAACGACATTAAGATTTAAATGTTAAATGAGACGATACAACAGCTGTCATGCATTATAAAAATTTATCTACGGAGAAACCATGAACATTTGTGGATTTTTTGGACTCAGAAGCAGCCATCTTACCGGTGATTCGCGAATTTGCCAGACCCCTTCATCTGAAGGAGTATACACCCCTACCCCTCTGTGCTAACGGGACTGAGACACCCCTACCCCTCTGTCCTAACAGGACTGAGACACCCCTACCCCTCTGTCCTAACAGGACTGAGACACCCCTACCCCTCTGTCCTAACAGGACTGAGACACCCCTACCCCTCTGTCCTAACAGGAATGAGACGCCCCTGCCCCTCTGTCCTAACGGGACTGAGACACCCCTACCCCTCTGTCCTAACAGGACTGAGACACCTTACCCCTCTGTCCTAACAGGACTGAGACACCTTACCCCTCTGTCCTAACAGGACTGAGACACCTTACCCCTCTGTCCTAACAGGAATGAGACGCCCCTACCCCTCTGTCCTAACAGGAATGAGATGCCCCTACCCCTCTGTCCTAACAGGACTGAGACACCCCTACCCCTCTGTCCTAACAGGACTGAGACACCTTACCCCTCTGTCCTAACAGGAATGAGACGCCCCTACCCCTCTGTCCTAACAGGACTGAGACACCTTACCCCTCTGTCCTAACAGGACTGAGACACCTTACCCCTCTGTCCTAACAGGACTGAGACGCCCCTACCCCTCTGTCCTAACAGGAATGAGACGCCCCTACCCCTCTGTCCTAACAGGACTGAGACACCCCTACCCCTCTGTCCTAACAGGACTGAGACACCTTACCCCTCTGTCCTAACAGGAATGAGACGCCCCTACCCCTCTGTCCTAACAGGAATGAGACACCCCTACCCCTCTGTCCTAACAGGACTGAGACACCTTACCCCTCTGTCCTAACAGGAATGAGACGCCCCTACCCCTCTGTCCTAACAGGAATGAGACGCCCCTACCCCTCTGTCCTAACAGGACTGAGACACCCCTACCCCTCTGTCCTAACAGGACTGAGACACCCCTACCCCTCTGTCCTAACGGGACTGAGACACCTTACCCCTCTGTCCTAACAGGACTGAGACACCTTACCCCTCTGTCCTAACAGGACTGAGACGCCCCTACCCCTCTGTCCTAACAGGAATGAGACGCCCCTACCCCTCTGTCCTAACAGGAATGAGACGCCCCTACCCCTCTGTCCTAACAGGACTGAGACACCCCTACCCCTCTGTCCTAACAGGACTGAGACACCTTACCCCTCTGTCCTAACAGGAATGAGACGCCCCTACCCCTCTGTCCTAACAGGAATGAGACGCCCCTACCCCTCTGTCCTAACAGGACTGAGACACCCCTACCCCTCTGTCCTAACAGGACTGAGACACCTTACCCTTCTGTCCTAACAGGAATGAGACGCCCCTACCCCTCTGTCCTAACAGGACTGAGACACCCCTACTCCTCTGTCCTAACAGGACTGAGACACCTTACCCCTCTGTCCTAACAGGAATGAGACGCCCCTACCCCTCTGTCCTAACAGGACTGAGACACCCCTACCCCTCTGTCCTAACAGGACTGAGACACCTTACCCCTCTGTCCTAACAGGAATGAGACGCCCCTACCCCTCTGTCCTAACAGGACTGAGACACCCCTACCCCTCTGTCCTAATAGGAATGAGACGCCCCTACCCCTCTGTCCTAACAGGACTGAGACACCCCTACCCCTCTGTCCTAATAGGAATGAGACGCCCCTACCCCTCTGTCCTAACAGGACTGAGACACCCCTACCCCTCTGTCCTAACAGGACTGAGACACCTTACCCCTCTGTCCTAACAGGAATGAGACGCCCCTACCCCTCTGTCCTAACAGGACTGAGACACCCCTACCCCTCTGTCCTAACAGGACTGAAACACCCCTACCCCTCTGTCCTAACAGGAATGAGACGCCCCTACCCCTCTGTCCTAACAGGACTGGGACACCCCTACCCCTCTGTCCTAACAGGACTTAAACACCCCTACCCCTCTGTCCTAACAGGACTGAAACACCCCTACCCCTCTGTCCTAACAGGACTGAGACACCCCTACCCCTCTGTCCTAACAGGATTGAGACACCCCTACCCCTCTGTCCTAACAGGACTGAAACACCCCTACCCCTCTGTCCTAACAGGACTGAGACACCCCTACTCCTCTGTCCTAACAGGACTGAAACACCCCTACCCCTCTGTCCTAACAGGACTGAGACACCCCTACCCCTCTGTCCTAACAGGACTGAGACACCCCTACCCCTCTGTCCTAACAGGACTGAGACACCCCTACCCCTCTGTCCTAACAGGACTGAGACACCTTACCCCTCTGTCCTAACAGGAATGAGACGCCCCTACCCCTCTGTCCTAACAGGACTGAGACACCCCTACCCCTCTGTCCTAACAGGACTGAGACACCTTACCCCTCTGTCCTAACAGGAATGAGACGCCCCTACCCCTCTGTCCTAACAGGACTGAGACACCCCTACCCCTCTGTCCTAACAGGAATGAGACGCCCCTACCCCTCTGTCCTAACAGGAATGAGACGCCCCTACCCCTCTGTCCTAACAGGACTGAGACACCCCTACCCCTCTGTCCTAACAGGATTGAGACGCCCCTACCCCTCCGTCCTAACAGGACTGAGACACCCCTACCCCTCTGTCCTAACAGGAATGAGACACCCCTGCCCCTCTATCCTAACGGGACAAAGGGGGGAGAGGCTTAGGAGTTCTCCTCCTAAGCCTCTCCCCCCCTTAGTGATTGGGCCTTTGCCTCCCTGAAGCTGAGCTGGTTTCTGTAACCTCGTTTTCTATCTGGAGATGAAATGTCGTCTCTACTATCAGCTGATTCGTCCTCGTGCAGCCTGTAGTGTTATTTGCATTGCAGACCTGCAGACTTCTACTTGCACATGAGATTTTGCCTCTTTTTGATTTTTCCGGCACGTTCTAGCTCCATGGACGCCGGCTTCTCCGCGCAGCAGATGTTCGGCAGCGTCTCGCTCGTCCTCTGAAAACCTGGCTCACCTTGCGAGCCTGGCTCTGGTATTTGACGGCCTTCTTGGTGTCGGAGACGGCTCGCTCCACGTAGTCGACAGAGTGCTCCACGTTGTACTCAATTCTGTCGATCATCTCCCCCTAAAACACAGACACGATGTTAGCCAACCAGCGCAGAGTCACGCCGCCTCCGACGCGCTGCGGGACCCCCTGTTCTGCACCTGGCTCTCCACCAGCATGGCCATGTCCACGAACATGTCGTGCAGCTCGCGGATGCTGTTTTCCAGCTTGATGATCTCGGTGTGTCGGGTCTCGATCTCGTTCAGGGCCTGCTTGGTCATCTGAGAATCCATTTTTATCTGCAGGACAGGTTTGAAAAGCCGTCAACACTTGGAAAAGACGTCATCTAGAAGCATGAAACAGGCAAAAAGGATCTGTTTAGAAAATGCTTCATCACTCCTTCATCACTTTCCACTTGTTTCTACTTTGACCAAAAACAGGTTTATTGGAAATAAGAATACTTGCTGCAAATGTGTATTTCTTCATTTCTATTGTTTAATTCAGCTCAGCCGCCCCGCTGGGTTGTACTTGTAAAGGGAGGAGGTGAAACTCAGCCCCTCTGCAGAGCTGGCCGCAGATCTCACCAGTGGTCTGGGTGCAATACCACTAACGGCCACTAGATGCTGCTGCAGCACATCTTTGGCTCCAGGGACCGCGGTCATAAACACGACTCAGCAGGGTTCCCAGAAGTCTCTGAGGTGTCGGTGTGATTCGCTGATGTCACCTCAGAGATTTTAGTCTGATCTGGTTTCATTTCTGGCTCTGAAAAGATGATTCTGACGGCAGATTCTGGGTTTGGGCTGAAAAGTCTTCCTGAAACTGCGTTAGAAGTCAGACGTGAGACTGCTGCAGCTCTTTAAATGCTCCATGATGTACAAAAAGTTTGATTTAATTACATGAAATAGTTCAGAATGATGATATAAATCTGATGATGTCATAAACCGTCTCTGAGATCCAGGTAATTAAATCTGGCTAAACAACATGAACAGTTTAGTGAAGCTGAGTAATATACTGTAATTACACTTTTTACATTTGAGTCTATTTTACTTTTGATTGTTTTAGTCTATTATATAAAAAATATTCATGAAATGAGATATATTTACATATCCTTTCAAAGATAGCTGCATTATTTTCCTCGATCTTTCATCCATCAATGTATCCATGCATCCATCCATCCATCCATCCATCCATCCATCCATCCGTCCGTCCGTCCGTCCGTCTATCCATCCATCCATCCATCCATCCATCCATCCATCCATCCATCCATCCATCCGTCTATCCATCTATCCGTCCATCCGTCCGTCCGTCTATCCATCCATCTATCCATCTATCCATCAATCATCCATCCATCCATCCATCCATCCATCCATCCATCCATCCATCCATCCATCCATCCATCCATCCATCCGTCCGTCCGTCCGTCCATCCATCCATCCATCCATCCATCCATCCATCCATGTATCCATCCATCCATCCATCCATCCGTCCGTCCGTCCGTCCGTCCATCCATCCATCCATCCATCCATCCATCCATCATCCATCCATCCATCCATCCGTCTATCCATCTATCCGTCCATCCGTCCGTCCGTCTATCCATCCATCTATCCATCTATCCATCAATCATCCATCCATCCGTCCGTCCGTCCGTCCGTCCATCCATCATCCATCCATCCATCCATCCATCCATCCGTCTATCCATCTATCCGTCCATCCGTCCGTCCGTCTATCCATCCATCTATCCATCTATCCATCAATGCATCCATCCATCCATCCATCCATCCATCCATCCATCCATCCATCCATCCATGTATCCATCCATCCATCCATCCATCCATCCATCCATCCATCCATCCGGACTTTAGCAACAGTGTTATACAGTTTTGTGTCCTGGTTCTGAACCATCCTGACCGGGTGGTCCTGGTCTTGTCTTACCTCCGTCCTGAGCGGTTGGTCCTGGTCTTGCTTACCTGAGACGGACTTACCTGCCCAGAGTGACGGAACACCAGCTGTAAACCTGCTCTGACTGGCCTCCAATGATTGGCCGGCCCTCTGTGACATCATAAATGGGCTTGGCTTCCACGAAGGAGGCCAGTTTAGCGAAGTGTTGACCTACAGCGTGGTGCTCCGCCCTCTCCTCCACCCCCACGCCCCCCTCCCCCCACTCATGTCATGTGACAACGACTGTCTTCACTTGAGGTTTCAGCGCACCTCGTGGCCATTCTGGACCCCGCAGCGCCGACCGGTGCGGGGTGCAGAACCGGCGCACGTTAACGCGCCCGTCTGCCGGGCGCAGGTGCGGTGCTTACATCATCGGTGAAGACGGCCAGTTTGCCACTCTCCAACATGTCCTCTAGCTCTTCATTGGTGGTAGTTCTTCCAGCTGCAGACAGAAGACGGAGAGACAAACGGAGACGCGGTTTAGTTGTGGGACGGCGCGACCTGGTCCTGCTGGCCTGGTGGGGGCTGGGCCGGGCGGGAACTCACTGATCTCCAGCTGTCTCTGGATGCGGTCCTTGCAGCGGTCGCGGTACTTGGACTGCGTGGTGTTGTACTCGGTCATCACCTCCACAAACTTACGCGACAGCGTCGAGTGCTGCAGGAGGACAGAAACACGGACATCATCATCGGGTTCCAGCCTCGAACGCTGTCGGAGACTCAGCGGACGTTCTAACGGGACAGAAACAACTGTGGTGGACATCCACACAAGAAGAGACAGATTCTGAACTTGCTGTACACACTCAAAAACAGAGGTACATTTCTGTACCTGCAGGTACATTTTTTTTTATAAATGTTCTCTCAAAAGTACAATATTGGTCTTTATGAGGCCAGAAGTACCTATATACTATGAAAAAGGGTCCAAAGTAATATAAAGTACACATTTGTACCATTCCAACCCTAAGGGTACCTGCAGCATTGAAACATGTGTGTAGCTTGTACAATAACTATAAATAGCAGTACTTCTAAACAGTAGTATAATTATAGTTATTATATTATGATTTTCATAATAATCATAGTAATAATTATATGTATAATTATATATGTGTTTGGCCTAATATTTCTATAATAATTATTCATTTATCATTAGCATCTTTGATTGTTGTCATAATCTCTATTTTATTGACTTTTATTCATCATCTTTAATTGGTTTAATTGTACTTTATTAACTCATACAGCTTGATAAGGTACAAAAATGGACCATGAAGGTACAGAAATGTCTTTCAGAAAGGAACCCCCCCCCCCCAGCAACAAGCTTTGGACCCTTTTAGGTACAAACTGGTACCTCTGTTTGTGAGTGTGTTGTAAAGAGCCGTATAATCAATAAGGATTATACGGCTCTTGTTATTGGCTTTTTTTTTAACTGATATCCGATATTGTCCAATCCATAATTTCTGATATCAACCGATATTGATCTATGCAGACAACTGTGAGGTTGCATCTCTTATTTTGAAAAATTTTCTAAAGAAATTTTGAGAGATTTCATCAGTAGAAATATCGGTATGATAAAAACAAAAACCAACAGTTTCCAGTATCAAATTTTAATGCTAATGTTGGCTGATAATATCAGACTTCTCTACTTTAAACGCGAACTTTGAGTTTTTTCTATTAGTTCTGTTGGAGCTGGTCTGTGTGGAGGTCATGTAGCCTAGCCTAGCCTAGCCTAGCCTAGCCTAGCTTAGCCTAGCCTAGCAGCGGGGGCTGCAGCCGGAAATGATTAGGGGTGCACGATAATTATTGGCCCGACAACAGGAAACTACATCATTCCGTTAAGTCTGATATCATGACGACTTCCCCCGATAACTAATACCCCATACAACTAGAATTTTTAAGATCAGACATGCAGAAGTTGAAAACCCCACGTTTAAGCTTTTCTCGCTGAGATATTGTGATTGGGGAAAGAAAACTGCTGCTTCACAGGAGAGACCTAAAGCTGCTTCCAAACCACTTTCACCATCTTATTTTGGACACTAGCTCCCCCAACAGTATGATTTTTTTGATTTGGTATAATTGGGTAAGTATGTGTGTTATCGGCATTGGTTATCGTTATTGGTTTTAAAAAACGGTTACCGTGCATCCCTAGAAATGATGAGACAACTGATAAAGCAAAAAATTTTCATGCTGATATTTTTTAAATGTGCTGAACACATATTGCACACAAAGTCGTCTTCTGGGGTCAACTTGACCCCAAGCTGTTATAGCTGTTAAAACTTCCTTCAGCGTGTGTGACTGAAACATGACGTCACCTGCAGGTGCAGTTGATACATTTGAGTTGATTCATTTGAGTTGATTCATTTGAGTTGATTCTGAGTTAATACATTTGAGTTGGTACATTTAAGTTGATACATTTGAGTTGGTATATTTGAGTTGATTCATTTGAGTTTATACATTTGAGTTGGTACATTTGAGTTGATTCATTCGAGCTGATACGTTCGAGTTGATACATTTTTAGTTGATACATTTGAGTTAGTACTTTGAGTTGAAGTTGATACATTTGAGTTGGTACATTTGATTTGATTAATTTGAGTTGATACATTTAAGTTGGTACATTTGAGTTGATACATTTGAGTTTATTCTTTTGAGTTGATACACTTGAGTTGATACATTTGTGTTGATTCTTTTGAGTTGATTCATTTGAGTTGATACGTTCGAGTTGATACATTTTTAGTTGATACATTTGAGTTAGTACATTTATGTTGATACATTTGAGTTGGTACATTTGAGATGGTACATTTGAGTTGATACATTTGAGTTGATTCTTTTGAGTTGATTCATTTGAGTTGATACGTTCGAGTTGATACTTTTTTAGTTGATACATTTGAGTTAGTACATTTATGTTGATACATTCGAGTTGGTACATTTGAGATGGTACATTTGAGTTGATACATTTGAGTTGATTCTTTTGAGTTGATTCATTTGAGTTGATACGTTCGAGTTGATACATTTTTAGTTGATACATTTGAGTTGGTACATTTGAGTTGATACATTTGAGTTGATTCTTTTAAGTTGATACATTCGAGTTGATACATTCAAGTTGGTACATTCGAGTTGATACATTTTTAGTTGATACATTTGAGTTGTTACATTTGAGTTGATTCATTTGAGTTGTTACATTCGAGTTGTTACATTTGAGTTGTTACATTCGAGTTGTTACATTTGAGTTGTTACATTTGAGTTGTTACATTTGAGTTGATCCATTTGAGTTGATTCATTTGAGTTGATTCATTTGAGTTGATTCATTTGAGTTGATACATTTGAGTTGATCCATTTGAGTTGATTCATTTAAGTTGATTCATTTGAGTTGATTCATTTGAGTTGATTCATTTAAGTTGATTCATTTGAGTTGATTTATTTGAGTTGATACATTTGAGTTGATACATTTGAGTTGATACATTTGAGTTGATACATTTTTTTCTGTTCTCAGGAGAATTTTTATACTTCCCGTACCATGGGCATGAAGGTGTGTGTGTCTGTGTGACCTTCTGAACTCACACCTGTCAAAGTAGAACTGATTTTTCCCACACTGTGTGGGTATATCTCATTATTTTTTTTTCACACACACACACACACACACACACACACACACACACACACACAAAGAAAATCCTATATTTAAAAAAAAACTCTAACTCTGCCACTGCCGGTCCCAAGCCCAGATAAATAAAGAGGAGAGGTGAGTGAGATCTTACAGTAGCTATCCACAAATGCAGTATATTAGAAAAAAGATACATAAAAATAAGTAAATATATATGTTTATGACAGGAAAGAGCGAGTCACCAACATTAATAAACATGGTTCATTCTGTGAGAGTCATGAGTTCATGAATGTGCTCTAAACATGAAAGTTTGTCTGATGGTGGCATCCACCATCACCAAAACCAAACTTCTGGTCAATAATGTCGAGAAGTAAATCTGAGAAAATTTGTATGGAAAATTCAAGGTTTGTCCTGATGGTGGCGCTAGCAGACAGATCAGTTCACTCATTTTCAAGGGGTTATTTATGTATTCAACAAATACATAAAATGCCTGTCACAAAAACTTGGTCAACCATATTCTGTAAATAATTTTCCGCAGGTAAATATCCCTGGAGTCACATTGACCCCAGGGACCAAATTTATTGCTACATTTGTGGACGATCGGAGGGTTAATCGACAAAACAGTGTGAAAGTCCTCTGATGAGTCATCACAGACATGTTGAGGTAATCATGCGAGTCTGTGATGGTTTTCAGCCGGTCCGGACCGGTCTCTGGTTCTGCTCCTGGACTCCACCCACCTGTGTCTTGCGGATCCGGAGGTCCGCTGATGATCTGTTGAGACCCTCCTCCTGCTCGATGCTCTGCTCGATTGCTGCAGAAACACAGATGGAGCTTCATGTTAGCAGATAAAAGGAGGAATTCTTCTTCTACACGTTTATTTCCCGTCAGAAAGTTTGAACTCAACAGATTTCATGTGTTTTTTCCTCGTCTGTTTCACTGTCGACTCGCTGCTGCAGGACTCTGGTTGGTAAAAATCAAGCTTCTTTTATTTAACCAGGAAAATCTAAGGATGGTTAAACGTTTCCAGACGTGACACCGTTCACCTCCAACGCCGCCACAGACGGCAGCTCCTGGAATTTCAGGTCTGTTTGCAGTTTCTTCCCATCTGAGTTTGCATCCTCAGGCCTTCATCTGGATGAAGAGGAGCATCACCGGTCATGAGTAAGTATCTAAAGTCTGTGATACGCAGCGTCCAGAGGACGTAGACGAGGTATTCGTGGACAAAACATTCCTGTCGTGTAAAAGCCACAGGAAGGCGGCAGCAGAGATGGAATTCATTCTGAAATAAAAACGGCTTTTCACCAGCTGATGAACATGTGGAGTAAAAACCAGGATCTCTGTAACACGGTGGAAACTCTGGGACTCTGACATGGTTCGGAATCTGAGGTTTGGCCTTCGTGTTTGACCGAAACATGACTTGGAATTTAACCGAAGTTTCAAACCAAACAAGTTTAGCTGACTGTTGAAACCAGATGTAACTGGTCGGTGACTGGGTGGGGTACGTGCAGCGGCTTCGCTCGCTCCCGATACAACGGTGTTTTTGTGTTTTGTGTGTTCGTGTGTGTTTGTTCGTCATCATCCTCATCGCGCCCTCACACCTACAGGTGCAAATACTTCCGGGAGATTCTGCTCGACATCTGCAGAAACACGGACATAACTCCGGCGAACACGGAGACGCTACGGGACTACGGTTTGCTCCGGAGGCACGCTCAATCCCCCACCCCCATTTTAAAAATGTTCTGGATAAAAGTCAGAAATCTGAGATTAAAGTCAGAATTCAACTTTTTTCTTAGAATGTATTTTTCTTTCGTGGCCCTTATCCTCCTCTGTACAAAAGAAAACTTTGGGATTTTGCTCTTTTGAGAACATGTTGCAGAAGAAAACCAGAATTTCCAGCTAATGAGAAACATGTAGAAAGAAGTTACTGGTACTTTTACTTGTAAAAATGAAGTACAATTATTCCAGTGAAAAACTGCTACAACCTACATTTGTTATCTTCTGTATTCTTAAATATTTCTCAGTTCTTTATCATTTGAAGTCGATGTTATTGAGCCGTTGTGGACGGTCCGTGCAGCCACTTGTAGCTCTGGAGCCGCAGGTTGCAGGGAATGCATTATGTCAATGAATGTCCTCACAGAGATAGTAGTACAGGAATGTGTGTGTGTGTGCGTGCTACTGCTACTGGCTGCAGGTGTGTTGCTGTCATGTGATGCCGCCTCATCTCCATCATGTGATGAACGGAGTTTTCCCTGATGTTGGTTCTTGTTTATCGTCATCGTGGGGACCCGCATCCGTCCGCTACGTAACGAGGACCCAGCTGGCTCCTGAGTACGTCCCAAAGTACACACACTTCGGTTTTAGCAGGAAACCTTGGTTAAGGTCGTACTAAAGCTGGTGAATCTCTAGGAAATGAATGCGAGTCAATGTCACGTCCTCAGAAGTGCTGGAAACATTTGTGTGTTTCTGGCTCGTGGCCCGGCTGCTCGCTGCTGGATCCATGATGACTCAGCAGTATCACAGCACTGATGGGTGTGTGTGTGTGTGTGCAAGTATTTGCTGAGTTTTTGTGTATTTCTGTGCCAGTGAAATGAAAACTGGGTGAGTAAGCAACAGATTGTGTCCTCATGTGTCTGTTTTAGGACATGTTTCGCTTCTTTAGTTGCAAAAACCACCAAAACCCAAAAAGCCTGTTTGTTTAGTCTTATATAAAAATCTGTTCCAGTTTACCATCACAGCAAACCCGCAAACTCACAAATATCCAACTCCCCAAACCAGGTTACCCAAGTCTGATTACCCAAGCCTGGGATTCAGACTGGGATCAGATTAAGATCAGACTGGATTCAGACTGGGATCAGATTGGGTTCAGACTGGATTCAGACTGGGATCAGATTAAGATCAGACTGGGTTCAGACTGGATTCAGACTGGGGTCAGATTAAGTTCAGACTGGATTCAGACTGGGGTCAGATTAGGATCAGATTAAGATCAGACTGGGTTCAGACTGGATTCAGACTGGGGTCAGATTAAGATCAGACTGGGTTCAGACTGGATTCAGACTGGCATCAGATTAAGATCAGACTGGGTTCAGACTGGATTCAGACTGGGATCAGATTGGGTTCAGACTGGATTCAGACTGGGATCAGATTAAGATCAGACTGGGTTCAGACTGGATTCAGACTGGGATCAGATTGACGGGTTCAGACTGGATTCAGACTGGGATCAGATTGGGATCACACTGGGTTCAGACTGGATTCAGACTGGGATCAGATTGGGATCACACTGGGTTCAGACTGGATTCAGACTGGGATCAGATTGGGATCACACTGGGTTCAGACTGGATTCAGACTGGGATCAGATTGGGATCAGACTGGGTTCAGACTGGATTCAGACTGGGATCAGATTAAGATCAGACTGGGTTTAGACTCAGTTCAGACTAAGATCAGACTGGGATCAGACTGGGTTCAGACTGGATTCAGACTGGGATCAGATTGGGATCAGACTGGGTTCAGACTGGGATCAGATTGGGATCAGACTGGGTTCAGACTGGATTCAGACTGGGATCAGATTAAGATCAGACTGGGTTCAGACTGGATTCAGACTGGGATCAGATTAAGATCAGACTGGGTTCAGACTGGATTCAGACTGGGATCAGATTGGGATCAGACTGGGTTCAGACTGGATTCAGACTGGGATCAGATTAAGATCAGACTGGGTTCAGACTGGATTCAGACTGGGATCAGATTAAGATCAGACTGGGTTCAGACTGGGTTCAGACTGGGATCAGATTGGGATCAGACTGGGTTCAGACTGGGATCAGATTGGGAACAGACTGGATTCAGACTGGGATCAGAATAAGATCAGACTGGGATCAGACTGGATTCAGACTGGGATCAGATTGGGATCAGACTGGATTCAGACTGGGATCAGATTAAGATCAGACTGGGTTCAGACTGGGATGAAGAAGGAAACATCTCAGATCAATGATTTCCTGTAAGATCATCAGATCTGGACTGACCGGTTCTGACCCACATACTGGACTTAGATTCATGTTTAAACACATTTCAATAAATCCTTTAAACTGGTTACTGTTTTTGCTGAAAACCACATGAGGGGGGTTGTTGTCGGAATCAGGACTCTGGACCAGAACTCAGCACTCAGGATTCTGGACTCTGGACCAGAACTCAGCACTCAGGAATCTGACTCACAGCGACTCTGGACCAGAACCTGATGATCATGTTTTACTTTGAAGGGTAAAATGATTTGGACATGTTAAGAGAGGAAGTGACCTGATCTGAGACCCCCCCCCGTCCTGGTCTACAGTAGGAGATGCTGCAGAAACACAACCCCCCCCTCCCCAGGAGTGGAGGTCTACAGTAGGAGATGCTGCGCCCCCTGCCTCCGGCTGTCCCACTTACACCCCCCCCCCCCCCCCCCCCCCCCCTCTCAGCCTGCATGTGTCCATCCTCGGGCTGTTCGCATTAAAGCAGCCGCGTCCTTGAACCTTCACCGTCAACTGCCGCCGCTGCTGCGAGCTGATTGGCTGCTCTGTCTCCGTGTGTGTGCGCGGCCTCCCCAGCCTGATAATTCCGTTTCCTCTCATGCTGCTGAAGGTCGACACACTCATCCTCGCTGCAACTCCCAAACTTCCCCCCATCCACACAGACGAGGCCGAAGATCTCAGAGAAAAGATGTCAGGTTCAAACGTTTCAGACTCCAGAATATCAGCAAGGTTCCAGCAGGGTTACACCCGCCGGTGGTGGGGGCCTCAACCTCCGGCCAGACCTCCACCTTCATCCATACCTCCACCTCCGGCCAGACCTCAACCTCCATCCATACCTCAACCTCTGGCCAGACCTCCACCTCCGGCCAGACCTCGACCTCCGGCTGATCTCGACCTCCGGCCAGACCTCAACCTCCGGCCAGACCTCCACCTCCGGCCAGACCTCAACCTCCGGCCAGACCTCGACCTCCGGCCAGACCTCGACCTCCGGCTGACAACGACCTCCGGCCAGACCTCCACCTCCGGCCAGACCTCGACCTCCGGCCAGACCTAAACCACAGGCCAGACCTCGACCTCCATCCATACCTCCACCTCCGGCCAGACCTCAACCTCCATCCATACCTCCACCTCCGGCCAGACCTCAACCTTCATCCATACCTCCACCTCCGGCCAGACCTCGACCTCCGGCCAGACCTCCACCTCCGGCCAGACCTCCACCTCCGGCCAGACCTCAACCTCCATCCAGACCTCAACCTCCGGCCAGACCTCAACCTCCGGCCAGACCTCAACCTCCGGCCAGACCTCAACCTCCGGCCAGACCTCCACCTCCGGCCAGACCTCAACCTTCATCCATACCTCCACCTCCGGCCAGACCTCAACCTCCGGCCAGACCTCCACCTCCGGCCAGACCTCAACCTCCATCCAGACCTCAACCTCCGGCCAGACCTCCACCTCCGGCCGGACCTCCACCTCCGGCCAGACCTCCACCTCCGGCCAGACCTCAACCTCCGGCCAGACCTCCACCTCCGGCCAGACCTCCACCTCCGGCCAGACCTCAACCTCCGGCCAGACCTCCACCTCCGGCCAGACCTCAACCTCCATCCATACCTCAACCTCCGGCCAGACCTCGACCTCCGGCCAGACCTCAACCTCCGGCCAGACCTCCACCTCCGGCCAGACCTCCACCTCCGGCTGATCTCGACCTCCGGCCAGACCTCAACCACAGGCCGGACCTCCACCTCCGGCCAGACCTCCACCTCCGGCCAGACCTCCACCTCCGGCTGACAACGACCTCCGGCCAGACCTCCACCTCCGGCCAGACCTCCACCTCCGGCCAGACCTCAACCTCCGGCCAGACCTCCACCTCCGGCCAGACCTCGACCTCCGGCTGATCTCGACCTCCGGCCAGACCTCCACCTCCGGCCAGACCTCCACCTCCGGCCAGACCTCAACCACAGGCCGGACCTCCACCTCCGGCCAGACCTCCACCTCCGGCTGACAACGAGCTACGGCCAGACCTCAACCTCCGGCTGATCTCGACCTCCGGCCAGACCTCAACCACAGGCCGGACCTCCACCTCCGGCCAGACCTCCACCTCCGGCCAGGCCTCCACCTCTGGCCAGACCTCACCTCCGCTACAACACTCCGGCCAGACCTCCACCTCCGGCCAGACCTCGACCTCCGGCCAGACCTCCACCTCCGGCCAGACCTCCACCTCCGCCCAGACCTCAACCTCCGGCTGACAACGAGCTACGGCCAGACCTCCACCTCCGGCCAGACCTCGACCTCCGGCCAGACCTTCACCTCCGGCCAGACCTCGACCTCCGCCCAGACCTCAACCTCCGCTACAACACCTCCGGCCAGACCTCCACCTCCGACCAGACCCCCACCTCCGCCAGACCTCCACCTCCAGCCGACAACCACTCCGGCCAGACCTCAACCTCCCATCTCCCTCCGCCAGACCTCAACCACAGCCACCTCCACCTCCGGCCAGACCTCCACCTCCGGCCAGACCTCCACCTCCGGCTGACCTCAACCTCCCTACACACTACGCCAGACCTCAACCTCCGGCCATCTCCACCTCCGGCCAGACCTCCACCTCCGGCCAGACCTCCACCTCCGGCCAGACCTCAACCTCCGGCCAGACCTCCACCTCCGGCCAGACCTCAACCTCCAGCTATCTCCACCTCCGGCCAGACCTCAACCTCCATCCAGACCTCCACCTCCGGCCAGACCTCAACCTCAGGCCAGACCTCCACCTCCGGCCAGACCTCAACCTCCGGCTGACAACCACTCCGGCCAGACCTCAACCTCCGGCTATCTCGACCTCCGGCCAGACCTCAACCACAGGCCGGACCTCCACCTCCGGCCAGACCTCCACCTCCGGCCAGACCTCCACCTCCGGCCAGACCTCGACCTCCGGCTGACAACGAGCTACGGCCAGACCTCCACCTCCGGCCAGACCTCGACCTCCGGCCAGACCTCAACCTCCGGCCAGACCTCCACCTCCGGCCAGACCTCAACCTCCGGCCAGACCTTGACCTCCGGCCAGACCTCCACCTCCGGCCAGACCTCGACCTCCGGCCAGACCTCCACCTCCGGCCAGACCTCGACCTCCGCCCAGACCTCAACCTCCGACTGACAACGAGCTACGGCCAGACCTCCACCTCCGACCAGACCTCCACCTCCGGCCAGACCTCCACCTCCACCACTACCCAGACCTCAACCTCCGGCCATCGACCTCCGCCAACCTCACCACAGGCCAGACCTCCACCTCCGGCCAGACCTCCACCTCCGGCCAGACCTCCACCTCCGCTGACCTCCCTCCGCTCACGACCGCCAACCTCACCTCCGCACTCGACCTCCACCTCCGGCCAGACCTCGACCTCCGGCCAGACCTCAACCTCCGGCCAGACCTCCCCCCCCAGACCTCCACCACCGGCTACCTCTGTTTCTGAGAGTGTACAGAAAGGCCCCCCCTGCAATGGTGGATGGTCCAGTTGGTGCATGTGGCTGGACTGGTCAGCACCCCCCCCCCGTGTGTTTGTCTGCAGCTCTGTCGCTCTCGGCACAATGTAAACAGCAAATTTCTTCTTCTACGCTTGCATTATTGGCAGAGTAGCTGCTGAACGCCGCGGCTTCCGTGGTGCCGTGAACTCGCACGGACGCATCGGGGAAGTTCGATGTTCTACGTTTAGGCTCTAAGACTCTAGTAAATGTAACGTGTCCGATCCGGGGGGGGGGTCCACGTCCACGTGCAGAAGCCGGACCCCTGCCTCCGGTCTGACTGTGAGCTGATGAAGTTTCCGTGGAAACGTCCCTCCGGTTCATGGGGACGTTCCGCGTCATCGTTCCGCGGTCGGGAACCAGAACACGTGTAAACCTTCAGGTCCTACCTTTTAATTTTGAGCGAACTTTATTGGCTGTCTTCTTGATGTCAGCTGTGAGGTCCTCCAACTCCTGCTTGGTCTCTGCAACGACACGAAGAAGCTCGTTAGCACCAATAATCAATCAGGATCGATTATTAGTGTTTATATGAACACAGATATCGTTTATAGAAACAAAAGTAAATAAAAATGAATCAGTTGTAATTGATCATTGATAACAGATTGATTAGTTCCCATCTGCTTTAATCTGAGGCAGAGAGGAGGAGGAGGAGGAGGAGGAGGAGGGGGAGGAGAGGAGGAGGAGGAGGAGGAGGAGAGGAGGAGGAGGAGGAAGAGGAGGAGGAGGAAGATGATGAGGAGGAGGAGGAGGAGAGGAGGAGGAGGAGGAAGAGGAGGAGGAGGAAGATGATGAGGAGGAGGAGGAGGAGAGGAGGAGGAGGAGAGGAGGAAGAGGAGGAGGAGGAGGAGGAGGAGGAGGAGGAGGAGGAGGAGGAGGAGGAAGAGGAGGAGGAGGGGGAGGAGGAGAGGAGGAAGATGAGGAGGAGGAGCCTGTGAAGTGGGGGCTGTAACATCATGACGGCCATGTTGGAGGCGACTGCAGAGGTCAGATTTACGAGCGCTGCAGAGCCCCCCCCCCCTTCCTCCTCCTCCTCCTCCTCCTCCTCCTCCTCCTCGCTGCATCACTCGCTTCGGTCCTGCAGTTCTCATCAGCACCTGATGAAGACCTGGTCTCTGTGGTTCTTGGTCCTCAGAACACAGAGACTAGTGGTCTAACTGGACCTGGATCTGGTCTGGGGGTCTAACTGGACCTGGATCTGGTCTGGTGGTCTAACTGGACCTGGATCTGGTCTAATTGGACCTGGATCTGGTCTGACTGGACCTGGATCTGGTCTAATTGGACCTGGATCTGGTCTGGTCTAACTGGATCTGGTCTGACTGGACCTGGATCTGGTCTAATTGGACCTGGATCTGGTCTGGCGATCTGGTCTAACTGGACCTGGATCTGGTCTGACTGGACCTGGATCTGGTCTGGTGGTCTAACTGGACCTGGATCTGGTGGTCTAATGGACTGGATCTGGTCTGACTGGACCTGGATCTGGTCTAACTGGACCTGGATCTGGTGGTCTAACTGGATCTGGTCTGACTGGACCTGGATCTGGTCTAATTGGACCTGGATCTGGTCTAAGACTGGATCTGGATCTGGTCTGACTGGACCTGGATCTGGTGGTCTAACTGGACCTGGGTCTGGTGGTCTAACTGGATCTGGATCTGGTCTAACTGGACCTGGATCTGGTGGTCTTACTGGATCTGGTCTGACTGGACCTGGATCTGGTCTAACTGGACCTGGATCTGGTGGTCTAACTGGATCTGGATCTGGTCTAACTGGACCTGGATCTGGTGGTCTTACTGGATCTGGTCTAACTGGACCTGGATCTGGTCTAACTGGACCTGGATCTGGTGGTCTAACTGGACCTGGATCTGGTCTAACTGGACCTGGATCTGGTCTAACTGGACCTGGATCTGGTGGTCTTACTGGATCTGGTCTAACTGGACCTGGATCTGGTGGTCTAACTGGACCTGGATCTGGTCTGACTGGACCTGGATCTGGTCTGGTGGTCTAACTGGACCTGGATCTGGTCTGGTGTTCTAACTGGATCTGGTCTGACTGGACCTGGACCTGGATCTGGTGGTCTAACTGGACCTGGATCTGGTCTAACTGGACCTGGATCTGGTGGTCTATGCTTGCATTTGGTCACATTATGGGGACCATTTTCCGTATTTTACCATCACCGTGGGGACGTCTTTCCCTCGTGGGGACATTGTCCCGGTCCCCACGGGTCCAAACCCCGTTTTGAGGGTCAGGATTAGGTTTTAGAGATTAAGTTACAGTTAGGTTTTGGTTAGGATTAGGATGGGGGTTAGGTTTAGTGTAAGGGGCTAGGGAATGCATTATGGCAATGGATGTACCCCACAGGATAGAAAAACAAACGTGTGTGTGTGTGTGTGTGTGTGGATCAGCAGGTGGAACATGATAAACAACAACAACCTCAGCTGCTCAACAAACAAACACTGAAAGTAAACAAATAAACAGCAGCCGTTCACATTTTAAATAATGTTCCTTTGTTGTTTGTTTGTGTTCATGTTGGTTCATTTGGTGGTTTTGTTTGTTTGTTTTATGCTTTGTTTGTTTGTTGTTTTCCTTCTGACATCATCTTGTTGGGGGTTAAATGGATATTTTGTGTTGTTGGTTCTGGACTTGTTTGTCTCCTTGTTGTCTTCTGTCTGCTCATGTTTGCTGTTGTTATTTACTCGCCGGGCTTTGTTGTTTGCTGGTGATGCTAACGCAGATGGAGGCAGCCACTCTGACTACAACTCCCATCATGCATCACTCAGCCAGAAACTCCGATGGCAGCTGAGACCCAGAACGAAAGAGGAGAGGAAGAAAGAAAGTGATGGTTTTTCACCGCGAGGAAGAAGAGGAAGAGGAAGAGGAAGAGGAAGGAGTCTGAGTGTCGCCTCAGATAAACGTGAAGAGACTCGTCACATGACCACAGAAGCCTTCATCCTCGCCTCCTGCAGCTCCTCATCCTCACCGCCAGCAGCGATCAGCTGACGGATCCGTCCTGTCTGAGAAAGTCTGACCTCACGTCTGCTCTGAAATGAACCAATCAGCATCCAGGATTTACGGTTTCTTTTCCTGGAAGAAACGACTGAAACCTCGAAGACATTTTAGACTTCATGGACTTTCGTTCAGGACTTAAATAAAACTTTATTTAACTTTCATTTGACCGACGAAGTCCCGACACACAGCAGCTGCAGATCCGGTTTGAGCCGGAACCACGAAGTCTGTCCTGATTGGTTCCCTCAGGACAGCGAAACATGACTCCATCAGACCTGGAAACCAAACCAGAGACTTCGTTTGTTCGGCTCGGACGGATGTCCTCAGGTTCCAGGACCCGGATTCCAGGATTCAGGTTCCAGATTCGAGGACTCAGGTTCCAGGACCTGGATTCCAGGATTCAGGTTCCAGATTCGAGGACTTAGGATCCAGGACCTGGATTCCTGGATTCAGGTTCCAGATTCGAGGACTTAGGATCCAGGACCCGGATTCCTGGATTCAGGTTCCAGGACTCAGATCTGCTCAGATCTGGTCCGAGATCGAGCACCGACCCGGATCAGAACAAGTACCGGGAGCTCCGATTGGCCCATTTAGCAATCAATCAGATGCTCTGAAATCATAAAACTGGACTGATGAGGATCTGAGACTGATGAGGATCTGAGACTGATGAGGACCTGAGACTGATGAGGATCTGAGACTGATGAGAATCTGAGACTGATGAGGATCTGAGACTGATGAGAATCTGAGACTGATGAGGATCTGAGACTGATGAGGATCTGAGACTGTTGAGAATCTGAGACTGATGAGAATCTGAGACTGATGAGGATCTGAGACTGATGAGGATCTGAGACTGATGAGAATCTGAGACTGATGAGAATCTGAGACTGATGAGGATCTGAGACTGATGAGGATCTGAGACTGATGAGGATCTGAGACTGATGAGAATCTGAGACTGATGAGGATCTGAGACTGATGAGGATCTGAGACTGATGAGGATTTGAGACTGATGAGAATCTGAGACTGATGAGAATCTGAGACTGATGAGGATCTGAGACTGATGAGGATCTGAGACTGATGAGGATCTGAGACTGATGAGAATCTGAGACAGATGAGGATCTGAGACTGATGAGGATCTGAGACTGATGAGGATCTGAGACTAATGAGGATCTGAGACTGACGAGGACCTGAGACTGATGAGGATCTGAGACTGATGAGGATCTGAGACAGATGAGGATCTGAGACTGATGAGGATCTGAGACTGATGAGGATCTGAGACTGATGAGGACCTGAGACTGATGAGGACCTGAGACTGATGAGGACCTGAGACTGATGAGGATTTGAGACTGATGAGAATCTGAGACTGATGAGGATCTGAGACTGATGAGGATCTGAGACTGATGAGGACCTGAGACTGGTGAGGACCTGAGACTGATGAGGATCTGAGACTGATGAGAATCTGAGACTGATGAGGATCTGAGACTGATGAGGATCTGATCCTGATGAGGACCTGAGACTGATGAGGATTTGAGACTGATGAGAATCTGAGACTGATGAGGATCTGAGACTGACGAGAATCTGAGACTGACGAGGATCTGAGACTGACGAGAATCTGAGACTGATGAGGACCTGAGACTGATGAGGATCTGAGACTGATGAGGATTTGAGACTGATGAGAATCTGAGACTGATGAGGATCTGGGACTGACGAGGACCTGAGACTGATAAGGACTCTGAGACTAATGAGGACCTGAGATCGATGAGGATTTGAGACTGATGAGAATCTGAGACTGATGAGGACCTGATGAGGATCTGAGACTGATGAGAATCTGAGACTGATGAGAATCTGAGACTGATGAGGATCTGAGACTGATGAGGATCTGAGACTGATGAGGATTTGAGACTGATGAGGATCTGAGACTGATGAGGGCCTGAGACTGATGAGGACCTGAGACAGAAAAGGATCTGAGACTGATGAAGATCTGAGACAGATGAGGATCTGAGACTGATGAGAATCTGAGACTGATGAGGATCTGAGACTGATGAGGATTTGAGACTGATGAGAATCTGAGACAGATGAGGATCTGAGACTGATGAGAATCTGAGACTGATGAGGATCTGAGACTGATGAGGATCTGAGACTGATGAGGATCTGAGACTGATGAGGATCTGAGACAGATGAGGATTTGAGACTGATGAGAATCTGAGACTGATGAGGATCTGAGATGGACAGGGGTGACCTAATGGGGAGGGGTGACAGTGGCTCAGGTGGTCGAGCAGGTCGGCCAATGATCGGAGGATCGGCGGTTCGAATCCTGATCCCCCAGCCATGTGTCCTTGTGCATGACACTTAGCCCCCCCTTGCCTTGGTGGTGGTGGGAGGGACCGTGTGTGAAACATGGCCGCCACGCTTCCGTCAGTCTTCCCCAGGGCAGCTGTGGCTACATGCGTAGCACAATCACCACGTATGAACCAATAATGGACCTACTGTGAGCGCTTTGAGTTCTTTAACAGGAAAAAAAGCGCGATATGAATCTAATCCATCATTTTTGTTATTATTACCTACTGGAGGGTCTTAAAGAGACGATGCTGCAGGAATACGTTGGAATATATTTGAAAAATTTCCTGCAATGGACCATCAGGATTTGTCATCTTTGATTTTTGTCTGGATTGTTGATCTTGATCAGACCTGCTGAGGTCCTGATCATAAAAACTTATTTTGTTTAAAAACTAGAGAAGCTGGTCTCCTTTTGGTGGAGTCGGAACATGACAGCAGAGTAATGAGGCACCGAGGGACCCGGCTGCTTTAGCCCCGCCCCTTCCTGCACTGCTGACGAGGATCTGATGATTTAACATTTTCCTGCTCAGGGACCCGAGGGCCCAGTTTGCGCTTCATTTCCATACTCACATGTCCTCAGTGGTTAACCTCCCGTCTCCTCGGAGCGCTACGCCACCTCATGCAGTTAAATAAGGAAACTTCACAGCAGCATGCAGCGGAAACACAGACACCGGAGGAGGAGGAGGGATGAAGAACGGGAGGAGGAGGGAAAGGAAAATAAAACAGAAACATCATTTATCATGCAGAAACAAAACAACAACATGCAGAAACAAAAACATGCAGAAACAAAAAAAAACATGCAGAAACAAAAAAAAACATGCAGAAACAAAACAACAACATGCAGAAACAAAACAAGAACATGCAGAAACAAAAGAAAAACATCCAGAAACAAAACAACAACATGCAGAAACAAAACAACAACATGCAGAAACAAAAACATGCAGAAACAAAAAAAAACATGCAGAAACAAAAAAAACATGCAGAAACAAAAACATGCAGAAACAAAAACATGCAGAAACAAAACAACAACATGCAGAAACAAAAACATGCAGAAACAAAACAACAACATGCAGAAACAAAAACATGCAGAAACAAAAAAAAAACATGCAGAAACAAAAAAAACATGCAGAAACAAAACAAAAACATCCAGAAACAAAACAAAAACATGCAGAAACAAAACAAAAACATGCAGAAACAAAAAAAAAACATGCAGAAACAAAACAAAAACATGCAGAAACAAAACAAAAACATGCAGAAACAAAAAAAACATGCAGAAAAAAACAAAAACATCCAGAAACAAAACAAAAACATGCAGAAAAAACATGTAGAAAAAAAACAAAAACATGCAGAAACAAAACAAAAACATGCAGAAACAAAACAAAAACATGCAGAAACAAAACAAGAACATGCAGAAACAAAACAAAAACATCCAGAAACAAAACAAGAACATGCAGAAACAAAACAAAAACATGCAGAAACAAAACAAAAACATGCAGAAACGACAAAAGTAAACATGCAGAACAAAACACACTATGATGATGATGATGATGAAGATCTTCGGCCCAAACAATCTGAAACCTGAACCAGATGGGGTCGATATCAGGAGAGGAAAGGCGACCCGGTCCTCAGAATGAGTTCTGACCAGAACCGGACCAAAAGCCCCGTTTCCCCAGCGGGTCGTTCCGGTCCATGAGGGCGGTTCTGGTGGAACCGCAGGTTTCCTCATAAACTCTGAGCATCATTTTCTGTTAAAACCTCAAACCCTGTTGGATACAGTCTGGTACCCAGTGAGCGGAGAACCCCTCGGGACCCCCGGGCCACCAGGGGGCCCTCAAGTCCACTTAAAATATGAAGGAATCTTGATGAAGAAACATAAATACATGTTACATTTACAGCGTTTACAATGATGAAGAACCACAAACTGTTCCGGACCAGCAGAGTTCTGATACTCGGGGGGATTTCGGTTTCAGCTCTGCTTAGCGCCCCATACAGGCTTAGCCGGGCCCTGGTCCTGGCCCTGGTCCTGGTCCTGGGACTGGATGAGTCTTTGATGGATCTGGGAGCTCGGTGTTCTGGGTCAAAGTGCTGCAGACCAGAACCCTGAGGGTGGTTCTGGTAAAAGCAGGACCGGATCGTTACTGCGGACAGCACAGACTCGGCTTCAGACCTCAGCAGTGACGGTGAGTCATGGTTGCTGAGTCACGGCAGCTCGGGATGAAGAAGGCACTGCAGCCTCTCGCTCCCAGACCGGAGAGAGGGGGGGCGCGATGATGGACGACCAGCAGGCTCTGGCACCGAGCGGCAGTCCACAGGATCGGGTCTCACTCGGAGGTTCTGGAGGTCCTGTTACTGATCATTCAGCACGCTACGACCTGAAGGAATCCTCCAATCACTCACTGACACTTTCACACCGTCAACATCTACAGGACCAGTCCTGCTGGTGGAAGGATACGCTGTAGACAGGGAAAGTACTCGAACAAATTTGGTTCACATTACGCAGACATGTTTCCAAACGGGAACTTTTACGAACTTCAGCTTTAAATCTGGAAACCCGAACAGATGTGAAGTTTAAGCGTTTGACGGCGAAGTCAGTGCCAGAAATTTAAGCTGATTCTGAACCTGTTACTACACGATGGTAAACGTCACCCTGGAACTACTTTTTACAGACGTGTTACTACACGATGGTAAACGTCACCCTGGAACTACTTTTTACAGACGTGTTACTACACGATGGTAAACATCACCCTGGAACTACTTTTTACAGACGTGTTACTACACGATGGTAAACGTCACCCTGGAACTACTTTTTACAGACGTGTTACTACACAATGGTAAATATAACCCTGGAACTACTTTTTACAGACGTGTTACTACACGATGGTAAACGTCACCCTGGAACTACTTTTTTACAGACGTGTTACTACACGATGGTAAACGTCACCCTGGAACTACTTTTTTACAGACGTGTTACTACACGATGGTAAACGTCACCCTGGAACTACTTTTTACAGTCGTGTTACTACACGATGGTAAACGTCACCCTGGAACTACTTTTACAGACGTGTTACTACACGATGGTAAACATCACCCTGGAACTACTTTCTACAGACGTGTTACTACACGATGGTAAACGTCACCCTGGAACTACTTTTTACAGACGTGTTACTACACGATGGTAAACATCATCCTGGAACTACTTTTTACAGACGTGTTACTACACGATGGTAAACATCACCCTGGAACTACTTTTTTACAGACGTGTTACTACACGATGGTAAACGTCACCCTGGAACTACTTTTTACAGACGTGTTACTACACGATGGCAAACGTCACCCTGGAACTACTTTTTACAGACGTGTCACTACACGATGGCAAACGTCACCCTGGAACTACTTTTTACAGACGTGTTACTACACGATGGTAAACGTCACCCTGGAACTACTTTTTACAGACGTGTTACTACACGATGGTAAACGTCACCCTGGAACTACTTTTTACAGACGTGTTACTACACGATGGTAAACGTCACCCTGGAACTACTTTTTACAGACGTGTTACTACACGATGGTAAACATCACCCTGGAACTACTTTTTACAGACGTGTTACTACACGATGGCAAACGTCACCCTGGAACTACTTTTTACAGACGTGTTACTACACGATGGCAAACGTCACCCTGGAACTACTTTTTACAGACGTGTTACTACACGATGGCAAACGTCACCCTGGAACTACTTTTTACAGACGTGTTACTACACGATGGCAAACGTCACCCTGGAACTACTTTTTACAGACGTGTTACTACACGATGGTAAACGTCACCCTGGAACTACTTTTTACAGACGTGTTACTACACGATGGTAAACGTCACCCTGGAACTACTTTTTACAGACGTGTTACTACACGATGGTAAACGTCACTCTGGAACTACTTTTTACAGACGTGTTACTACACGATGGTAAACATCACCCTGGAACTACTTTTTACAGACGTGTTACTACACGATGGTAAACGTCACCCTGGAACTACTTTTTACAGATGTGTTACTACACGATGGTAAACATCACTCTGGAACTACTTTTTACAGACGTGTTACTACACGATGGTAAACATCACTCTGGAACTACTTTTTACAGACGTGTTACTACACGATGGTAAACGTCACCCTGGAACTACTTTTTACAGATGTGTTACTACACGATGGTAAACGTCACCCTGGAACTACTTTTTACAGACGTGTTACTACACGATGGTAAACGTCACACTGGAACTACTTTTTACAGACGTGTTACTACACGATGGTAAACGTCACCCTGGAACTACTTTTTACAGACGTGTTACTACACGATAGTTAACGTCACCCTGGAACTACTTTTTACAGACGTGTTACTACACGATGGTAAACATCACTCTGGAACTACTTTTTACAGACGTGTTACTACACGATGGTAAACGTCACCCTGGAACTACTTTTTACAGAAGTGTTACTACACGATGGTAAACGTCACACTGGAACTACTTTTTACAGACGTGTTACTACACGATGGTAAACGTCACCCTGGAACTACTTTTTACAGACGTGTTACTACATGATGGTAAACGTCACCCTGGAACTACTTTTTACAGATGTGTTACTGCACGATGGTTAACATCCCCCTGGAACTACTTTTTACAGATGTGTTATTACACGATGGTAAACATCACCCTGGAACTATTTTTTACAGACGTGTTATTACACGATGGTAAACGTCACCCTGGAACTACTTTTTACAGACGTGTTACTACACGATGGTAAACGTCACCCTGGAACTACTTTTTAAAGACGTGTTACTACACGATGGTAAACATCACCCTGGAACTATTTTTTACAGACGTGTTATTACACGATGGTAAACGTCACCCTGGAACTACTTTTTACAGACGTGTTACTACACGATGGTAAACGTCACCCTGGAACTACTTTTTACAGACGTGTTACTACACGATGGTAAACGTCACCCTGGAACTACTTTTTACAGACGTGTTACTACACGATGGTAAACGTCACCCTGGAACTACTTTTTACAGACGTGTCACTACACGATGGTAAACATCACCCTGGAACTACTTTTTACAGACGTGTCACTACACGATGGTAAACATCACCCTGGAACTACTTTTTACAGACGTGTTACTACACGATGGTAAACATCACCCTGGAACTACTTTTTACAGACGTGTTACTACACGATGGTAAACATCACCCTGGAACTACTTTTTACAGACGTGTTACTACACGATGGTAAACATCACCCTGGAACTACTTTTTACAGACGTGTTACTACACGATGGAAAACATCATACTGGAACTACTTTTTACAGGCGTGTTACTACATGATGGAAAACATCACCCTGGAACTACTTTTTACAGACGTGTTACTACACGATGGTAAACATCACCCTGGAACTACTTTTTACAGATGTGTTGATGTAATCAGATTCACAATCAGTGAATATTTGACATCAAATGGAAAAATTTCTCGGCTTCATCTTTATATGCTCGAGGAAATTTAATGTTAGAGATTTTGATTTTTCACAATATATCAAACGTTCTGACGTTTTTTGCCGTCAAAAGAAAAGAAATGAAGTTTTCAGATCCATAAATACAAACAAACGTGTCATATGTTCATGATCTGAAGGATAAACAGATCAACACCACAAACATTTAATGAGACGGAAGATCTGACCTGAAACTGAGCTACTTAACCGGAGTCAGTATCCGGTCACAAAGAGGTCATGGACGGTCATGTGACCCTCACTACTGGGAGTCAGAATATGTCCACAGGTAATAGAGAGATGTCCTGGTGGTGCAGAAGCTACAGGTGTGACAGGCACGTGTGAAAGCTGCCAGCTGATTGGCTACTGTGTCTTACTTTCGTCAGGGTTGGGTGCGGCCAAAATGGCGCTGTGCTGCTTCTTCACCTGCTCCACATCCTCCGACAGCTTTTCTATACAGCCTCTGATCTCCTCCACCTGAAACAAAATCAACATGTTATTCTCACACCTGATTCGTCTCAAATGTGAACTAACGAATAAGAAAAGCTCCAATCTGAGTCCAGCTGAGTCACCTCCGAAGATTTTACTAATACCCAAACATTCATGGCAGTTTACAGATAAACACTCAGCATCCTCTTTAGCATCTCCACCTGTTCTACTTCCAAATATCTAACCAGCCAATCACATTGTGATGCGGTGGAACGGGAGATTCTCATCGTGATGAGGTGGAACGGAGGATTCTCATCCTGATGAGGTGGAACGGGATATTCTCATCACGCTGATATGAAACTAGAGATTCTCATCGTGATGAGGTAGAACGGGAGATTCTCATCGTGATGAGGTGGAATGAGATATTCTCATCGTGATGCGGTGGAACGGGAGATTCTCATTGTGATGAGGTGAAACGGGGGATTCTCATTGTGATGAGGTGGAACGGGGGATTCTCATTGTGATGAGGTGGAACGGGAGATTCTCATTGTGATGAGGTGAAACGGGAGATTCTCATCGTGATGAGGTGGAACGGGGGATTCTCATCGTGATGAGGTGGAACGGGAGATTCTCATCGTGATGAGGTGGAACGGGGGATTCTCATCGTGATGAGGTGGAACGGGGGATTCTCATTGTGATGAGGTGGAACGGGAGATTCTCATCGTGATGAGGTGGAACGGGGGATTCTCATCGTGATGAGGTGGAACGGGAGATTCTCATCGTGTTGAGGTGGAACGGAGGATTCTCATCGTGATGAGGTGGAATGAGATATTCTCATCGTGATGCGGTGGAACGGAAGATTCTCATCGTGATGAGGTGGAATGAGATATTCTCATCGTGATGAGGTGGAATGAGATATTCTCATCGTGATGCGGTGGAACGGAAGATTCTCATCGTGATGCGGTGGAACGAGAGATTCTCATCGTGATGAGGTGGAATGAGATATTCTCATCGTGATGCGGTGGAACGGAAGATTCTCATCGTGATGCGGTGGAACGGAAGATTCTCATCGTGATGAGGTGGAACGGGAGATTCTCATTGTGATAAGGTGGAACGGGGGATTCTCATCGTGATGAGGTGGAACGGGAGATTCTCATCGTGATGAGGTGGAACGGGAGATTCTCATCGTGATGAGGTGGAACGGGAGATTCTCATCGTGATGAGGTGGAACGGGGGATTCTGATCACGATGATGTGAAACTGGAGATTCTCATTGTGATGAGGTGGAACGGGGGATTGTCATCGTGATGAGGTGAAACGAGAGATTCTCATCACGATGATGTGAAACTGGAGATTCTCATTGTGATGAGGTGGAACGGGGGATTGTCATCGTGATGAGGTGAAACGAGAGATTCTCATCACGATGATGTGAAACAGGAGATCCTCATTGTGATGAGGTGGAACGGAGGATTCTCATCCTGATGAGGTGGAACGGGAGATTCTCATCGTGATGAGGTGGAACGGAGGATTCTCATCCTGATGAGGTGGAACGGGATATTCTCATCGTGATGAGGTGGAACGGGAGATTCTCATCGTGATGAGGTGGAACGGGAGATTGTCATCACGCTGATGTGAAACTGGAGATTCTCATTGTGATGAGGTGGAACGGTGGGTTCTCATCACGATGATGTGAAACTGGAGATTCTCATTGTGATGAGGTGGAACGGAGGATTCTCATCCTGATGAGGTGGAACGGGAGATTCTCATCACGATGATGTGAAACAGGAGATTCTCATCGTGATGAGGTGAAACGAGAGATTCTCATCACGATGATGTGAAACAGGAGATTCTCATCGTGATGAGGTGAAACGAGAGATTCTCATCACGATGATGTGAAACAGGAGATCCTCATTGTGATGAGGTGGAACGGGGGATTCTCATTGTGATGAGGTGGAACGGGGGATTCTCATTGTGATGAGGTGGAATGACAGATTCTCATCATGATGAGGTGGAACTGGAGATTCTCATTGTGATGAGGTGAAACGGAGGATTCTCATTGTGATGAGGTGGAACGGGGGATTCTCATCACGATGATGTGAAACTAAAGATTCTCATTGTGATGAGGTGGAATGACAGATTCTCATCGTGATGAGGTGGAACGGGGGATTCTCATTGTGATGAGGTGAAACGGGGGATTCTCATTGTGATGAGGTGGAATGACAGATTCTCATCGTGATGAAGTGGAACGGGGGATTCTCATTGTGATGAGGTGGAACGGGAGATTCTCAGTGAGCTGAGGTGAAATGGAGGATTCTCATTGTGATGAGGTGGAACGAGAGATTCTCATTGTGATGAGGTGAAACGGGGGATTCTCATTGTGATGAGGGTGAAACGAGAGATTCTCATCACGATGAGGTGGAACGGAAGATTCTCATCGTGATGCGGTGGAACGAGAGATTCTCATTGTGATGAGATGAAACGGGAGATTCTCATTGTGATGAGGTGAAATGGGCGATTCTCATTGTGATGAGGTGAAATGGGCGATTCTCATTGTGATGAGGTGAAATGGGAGATTCTCATTGTGATGAGGTGAAATGGGCGATTCTCATTGTGATGAGGTGAAACGGGCGATTCTCATTGTGATGAGGTGGAACGGGCGATTCTCATTGTGATGAGGTGGAACGGGAGTTTCTCATCACGATGATGTGAAACTAGAGATTCTCAATGTGATGAGGTGAAACAGGGGATTCTCATTGTGATGAGGTGAAACAGGGGGATTCTCATTGTGATGAGGTGGAACGGGAGATTCTCATCACGATGATGTGAAACTAGAGATTCTCATTGTGATGAGGTGGAATAACAGATTCTCATTGTGATGAGGTGAAACGGGGGATTCTCATTGTGATGAGGTGGAACGAGAGATTCTCATCACGATGATGTGAAACTGGAGATTCCCATTGTGATGAGGTGGAATAACAGATTCTCATTGTGATGAGGTGAAACGGGGGATTCTCATTGTGATGAGGTGGAACGGGAGATTCTCATCACGATGAGATGAAATGGGAGATTCTCATTGTGATGAGGTGGAACAGGAGATTCTCATTGTGATGAGGTGAAATGGGCGACTCTCATTGTGATGAGGTGGAACGGGAGATTCTCATCACAATGAGGTGGAACGAGAGATTCTCATCACCATGAGGTGGAACGGGAGATTCTCATCACCATGAGGTGGAACGGGAGATTCTCATCACCATGAGGTGGAACAGAAGAATCTCATCACAATGAGGTGGAACGGGAGATTCTCATCACCATGAGGTGGAACGGGAGATTCTCATCACCATGAGGTGGAACGGGAGAATCTCATCACAATGAGGTGAAACGAGAGATTCTCATCACCATGAGGTGGAACGGGAGATTCTCATCACCATGAGGTGGAACGGAAGAATCTCATCACAATGAGGTGGAACGAGAGATTCTCATCACCATGAGGTGGAACGGGAGATTCTCATCACCATGAGGTGGAACGGAAGAATCTCATCACAATGAGGTGAAACGAGAGATTCTCATCACGATGAGATGAAATGGGAGATTCTCATTGTGATGAGGTGAAACGGGCGATTCTCATTGTGATGAGGTGAAACGGGAGATTCTCATTGTGATGAGGTGGAACGGGAGATTCTCATCACAATGAGGTGGAACGGGAGATTCTCATCACCATGAGGTGGAACGGAAGAATCTCATCACAATGAGGTGGAACGGGAGATTCTCATCACGATGAGGTGGAACGGGAGATTCTCATCACGATGAGGTGGAATGAGAGATTCTCATCACAATGAGGTGGAACGGGGGATGTGATGTCATCATGTGAATATGGAGCGAAATCTGTGAGGAACGTTTCCAACACCTGGCTGGATCTACAGTATCACAGCAGTAACGGAGTCGAGGGTCCGACCCGGTACTCGGGTCTTCATGTGTGATCTCTCACCTGTTCAAAGAACTCGTCCATGAAGTGGTCTCTGTCCACTTGTACCACCTCCTCATCATCATCGCTGTCTTTAGCCTGCAGAGAGGATGAAGAGCAGTTACTGATCTGATCATCAGCTGAAACTCTTAAACAGTAAATACCAGCTGCCTCTAAACACTCTTAACTCGATATCCAGACAACGTCAAAGAGTGTTACCATGGCGATGAAGTCTGATCCATCAGATGTTTGTCAGACATCATGCAGAAACAGAAATTTCCACAAACGGTGAAGCTGCAGCTGTCAGAGGTTTCAAACCAAGTCTCTGAGCCACAAACCCACGACTGCAGAGAGATGGGAACAGATGGGACCTGATGGGGCAGGGGGACCTCTGGTGGACCGGAGGGAAACTGCAGGCCAAGGCAACCACGCTTCCTGCTCTCTATCACACGATGAGCAGCCAAAGTCGGTTCATACCGGTTTATACTGGCTCAGACCAGTTAGCACTGCCTCATACTGGTTCACTGTTCTTAAACTGCAAAACGTTCTGATTCAACGATCTCAGCACAAATCTCATCTGAAGCAGTCCATACACGGGAAAATCTCCAGAGTAAAATCGAGTCGTTAAATCACAGAAACTCTGTCAGAGTAACTCCAACCGTGTGAAGAGTAAAACGCTGCGTTGACCAGCAGAGCTGGTGAACGTTTTCAGAGTTAAAACAAGTTTTCTGCTTCGGTGTAAAACGTTTACTGTCAGAGTAACTCTCTAATCAGAGCGTTCCCCAGCTTAGAGCAGCGGTCTGCAGCCGCAGATGTTTCTCAGCCTTTGTTAGAAAAACAACTTATCATTTTTGATTAATACTGACTTTATGAACATTTGTTGCCACCTTTAAAGAACCACAGTTTTATTTTTACTTTTATGTTTTGGAAAACAAAACTTCAGATGAGGATTAGGACGGCTGAAGAAAAACAAAACCTGAGATTAAATTCAGAATTCTGACTTTTTCCCCAGAAAATTAAAAAAATAGAGAAAGCAGGAAGAGGCGGAGTCAAGCAGGCGGGCTGAGCTCGGTGATTACATCATCGTTAACGAAGAGGTCAGACATGGAGAGCTTAACAGGTTCTCCTGAAGCCACAGAAGAAACGAAAGAATCAGAAGTCCGAAAGCTTACACACTCAAAAACAGGTGCCAGTTTGCACCTAAAAGGGTCCAAAGCTTGTTGCTGGGGGGGGGGTGTTCCTTTCTGAAAAGCCCCGTTTCCACCAGCGGGTCTGGGTCGGGTCGGGCCGCATCGGTCCACGTTTTTCTGCGTCTCCACAGATAAAAACTGGGACGGGTGCCCTTACATCCGACCTGACCCGGCCTACTTTTCTGGTACCCTTCCGCAGGGGTACTGATCTAACCGATCCGGACCAAAGAGGCGGAGCTAACACACAGCAATCAGCTGATTCATTGAAAAATCCATCACTTCCTGCGTGACCCGGCGTAAAAACAAAGCAGGGGGGGGGGGGGGGGGGGGGCTCCTTTTGTTTCTGTCACGTGTGGTGTTTTGGTTAAAAGGTGTTGCACGGTGATGATGTCACGCGATCACGTAGCAGCGCTCTGGTTAATGCTCCGCCTCCGGGGTAAGGGGACAGTTTTCTGTGGGGACGCAACGTGAAATCAACACATCCGTACCAAAACCCACCCGATCCGGCCCGACCCGACCCGACCCGACCCAGACCCGCTGGTGGAAACGGGGCTAAAGACATTTCTGTACCTTCATGGTCCATTTTTGTACCTTATCAAGCTGTATGAGTTAATAAAGTACAATTAAACCAATTAAAGATGATGAATAAAAGTCAATAAAATAGAGATTATGACAACAATCAAAGATGCTAATAATAAATGAATAATTATTATAGAAATATTAGGCCAAACACATATATAATTATACATATAATTATTACTATGATTATTATGAAAATCATAATATAATAACTATAATTATACTACTGTTTAGAAGTACTGCTATTTATAGTTATTGTACAAGCTACACACATGTTTCAATGCTGCAGGTACCCTTAGGGTTGGAATGGTACAAATGTGTACTTTATATTACTTTGGACCCTTTTTTCATAGTATATAGGTACTTCTGGCCTCATAAAGACCAATATTGTACTTTTGAGAGAACATTTGTAGTAAATGTACGTACAGGTACAGAATGATCCTGTCTCGTACCTCCATGTTTCTGAGAGTGTAATCTGCTGATAATGCAAGCGTAGAAGAAGAAATTCGCTGTTTACATTGTGCACAGAGCGAACGAGCTGCAGACAAACACAAGAGGGGTTGATGTTGATTTGAAAGAAAGAAAGAAAGAAAGAAAGAAAGAAAGAAAGAAAGAAAGAAAGAAAGAAAGAAAGAAAGAAAGAAAGAAAGAACGTGTGATCTCCGTAGTGTCGTGAACTCGCATGGACGCATTTATCTGACGCCTGAAGAACGTCCCTTCATGGCTGCAAAGCTGATTTTAATGCTCTGCTTCGGTTTATGTGGAAAATCACAGGAATTTTCCGCCTTAATAAGAAGAAAATAAACCATTGTAGTCAGAGTCAAACAGCAGATGTGACGTACTTTAAAACACAATCGGTGTTACGCATCTCAGAGAGTAAAAGCTTCTAAACAACGTCAGTGTAAATCAAGTTTAACTCTGTCAAACTGACAAACTTTCTGGTCCAGGGCGGTTTTCTGTGATCCGGTAACAGTTTAAACTGGAACTTTCTGGTCCAGGGTGGTTTTCTGTGATCCGGTAACAGTTTAAACCAGAACTTTCTGGTCCAGGGCAGTTTTCTGTGATCCGGTTACAGTTTAAACTGGAACTATCTGGTCCAGGGCGGTTTTCTGTGATCCAGTAACAGTTTAAACCAGAACTTTCTGGTCCAGGGCGGTTTTCTGTGATCCGGTAACAGTTTAAACCAGAACTTTCTGGTCCAGGGCAGTTTTCTGTGATCCGGTTACAGTTTAAACTGGAACTTTCTGGTCCAGGGCGGTTTTCTGTGATCCGGTAACAGTTTAAACCAGAACTTTCTGGTCCAGGGCGGTTTTCTGTGATCCGGTAACAGTTTAAACTGGAACTTTCTGGTCCAGGGCGGTTTTCTGTGATCCAGTAACAGTTTAAACCGGAACTTTCTGGTCCAGGGCGGTTTTCTGTGATCCTGTAACAGTTTAAACCAGAACTTTCTGGTCCAGGGCGGTTTTCTGTGATCCGGTAACAGTTTAAACCAGAACTTTCTGGTCCAGGGCGGTTTTCTGTGATCCGGTAACAGTTTAAACCGGAACTTTCTGGTCCAGGGCGGTTTTCTGTGATCCGGTAACAGTTTAAACCGGAACTTTCTGGTCCAGGGCGGTTTTCTGTGATCCAGTAACAGTTTAAACCAGAACTTTCTGGTCCAGAGCGGTTTTCTGTGATCCTGTAACAGTTTAAACTGGAACTTTCTGGTCCAGGGCGGTTTTCTGTGATCCGGTAACAGTTTAAACCGGAACTTTCTGGTCCAGGGCGGTTTTCTGTGATCCGGTAACAGTTTAAACCAGAACTTTCTGGTCCAGGGCGGTTTTCTGTGATCCAGTAACAGTTTAAACCAGAACTTTCTGGTCCAGAGCGGTTTTCTGTGATCCAGTAACAGTTTAAACCAGAACTTTCTGGTCCAGGGCGGTTTTCTGTGATCCGGTAACAGTTTAAACCGGAACTTTCTGGTCCAGGGCGGTTTTCTGTGATCCGGTAACAGTTTAAACCAGAACTTTCTGGTCCAGGGCGGTTTTCTGTGATCCGGTAACAGTTTAAACCAGAACTTTCTGGTCCAGGGCGGTTTTCTGTGATCCGGTAACAGTTTAAACCGGAACTTTCTGGTCCAGGGCGGTTTTCTGTGATCCGGTAACAGTTTAAACCAGAACTTTCTGGTCCAGGGCGGTTTTCTGTGATCCAGTAACAGTTTAAACCAGAACTTTCTGGTCCAGAGCGGTTTTCTGTGATCCGGTAACAGTTTAAACCAGAACTTTCTGGTCCAGGGCGGTTTTCTGTGATCCGGTAACAGTTTAAACCGGAACTTTCTGGTCCAGGGCGGTTTTCTGTGATCCGGTAACAGTTTAAACCAGAACTTTCTGGTCCAGGGCGGTTTTCTGTGATCCGGTAACAGTTTAAACCGGAACTTTCTGGTCCAGGGCGGTTTTCTGTGATCCAGTAACAGTTTAAACCAGAACTTTCTGGTCCAGAGCGGTTTTCTGTGATCCGGTAACAGTTTAAACCGGAACTTTCTGGTCCAGAGCGGTTTTCTGTGATCCAGTAACAGTTTAAACCGGAACTTTCTGGTCCAGGGCGGTTTTCTGTGATCCAGTAACAGTTTAAACCAGAACTTTCTGGTCCAGGGCGGTTTTCTGTGATCCGGTAACAGTTTAAACCAGAACTTTCTGGTCCAGGGCGGTTTTCTGTGATCCAGTAACAGTTTAAACCAGAACTTTCTGGTCCAGGGCAGTTTTCTGTGATCCGGTAACAGTTTAAACCAGAACTTTCTGGTCCAGGGCGGTTTTCTGTGATCCAGTAACAGTTTAAACCAGAACTCTCTGGTCCAGGGCAGTTTTCTGTGATCCGGTAACAGTTTAAACCAGAACTTTCTGGTCCAGGGCGGTTTTCTGTGATCCAGTAACAGTTTAAACCAGAACTCTCTGGTCCAGGGCAGTTTTCTGTGATCCGGTAACAGTTTAAACCAGAACTTTCTGGTCCAGGGTGGTTTTCTGTGATCCGGTAACAGTTTAAACAGGAACTTTCTGGTCCAGGGCGGTTTTCTGTGATCTGGTAACAGTTTAAACCAGAACTTTCTGGTCCAGGGCGGTTTTCTGTGATCCAGTAACAGTTTAAACCAGAACTTTCTGGTCCAGGGTGGTTTTCTGTGATCTGGTAACAGTTTAAACCAGAACTTTCTGGTCCAGGGCGGTTTTCTGTGATCCGGTAACAGTTTAAACCAGAACTTTCTGGTCCAGGGCGGTTTTCTGTGATCCGGTAACAGTTTAAACCAGAACTTTCCAGCGAGGCGGATGGCGGCGCTCGGATCTGGACTCAGAACCACGGTGTTGTTTTTATGTCCAGATCTCTGGGATGCCACACAAACTCTCCCCCACATCTGCAGAGATAAAAGGTTTCATCCAGCTCGTCGGTTTCCATGGTTACGTAATTACTCCATCAACACAAACCAGACTAATGTGGGTCCTGTGATGGGTTTGGACTAGAACCGGACTACAGTGAACTGGACTGAGTCTGTTGTGAACTAGACATGTATAAATGAAGCTGAACTGAAGTTTTCACATCGTGTTTGCAAACGGTTTCAGTTTCTGTCTCTGCTGCAGCTGCACCAGGTGTTGTTGTTGTTTTTGTTTACATGTTTGTTTACTCTGCTCCAGCAGTAACTGCTGAGTCCGGATCTGAGTCACCTGAAACCAAACGAACACAGAACCCGACTCCCGAGGCTGAAATGTGCCAACCCAGCAGGTTTATCCTGAACTTTAGAACGCATCATCACCTGACGGAATTCTAGCTCTCTGATTGGACAATTCCTGTAGTTGCTCAAAGACCTGATGATGAGTCAGTTCCACCAATCAGAGGCTGCCATCAGCAGAAAAACACCATCAGAGCACCAGCCGTGATCTGCAGGGACCAGAACTCCACCGGACCAGATCACAACCCAGCCGGACCGAGTCAGAACACAACCGGACTCCTGAGGTCCTGGTTCATCAAATACTGCAGAGACCGGACCCCTGAAGTCCTGGTTCATCAAATACTGCAGAGACCGGACCCCTGAAGTCCTGGTTCATCAAATACTGCAGAGACCGGACCCCTGAAGTCCTGGTTCATCAAATACTGCGGAGACCGGACCCCTGAGGTCCTGGTTCATCAAATACGGCGGAGACCGGACCCCTGAGGTCCTGGTTCATCAAATACGGCGGAGACCGGACCTCTGAGGTCCTGGTTCATCAAATACTGCAGAGACCGGACCCCTGAAGTCCGGGTTCATCAAATACGGCAGAGACCGGACTCCTGAGGTCCTGGTTCATCAAATACGGCAGAGACCGGACCCCTGAGGTTCTGGTTCATCAAATACTGCGGAGACCGGACTCCTGAGGTCCTGGTTCATCAAATACTGCGGAGACCGGACTCCTGAGATTCTGGTTCATCAAATACTGCGGAGACCCGCATAAAGGCCCGTGAGGACTTCACGGGACCGGCATAAAGGCCCGTGAGGACTTCACGGGACCGGCATAAAGGCCCGTGAGAACTTCACGGGACCGGCATAAAGGCCCGTGAGGACTTCACGGGACCGGCATAAAGGCCCGTGAGGACTTCACGGGACCGGCATAAAGGCCCGTGAGGACTTCACGGGACCGGCATAAAGGCCCGTGAGGACTTCACGGGACCGGCATAAAGGCCCGTGAGGACTTCACGGGACCGGCATAAAGGCCCGTGAGGACGGCCCGTGAGGACTTCACGGGACCGGCATAAAGGCCCGTGAGGACTTCACGGGACCGGCATAAAGGCCCGTGAGGACTTCACAGGACCGGCATAAAGGCCCGTGAGAACTTCACGGGACCGGCATAAAGGCCCGTGAGGACGGCCCGTGAGGACTTCACGGGACCAGCATAAAGGCCCGTGAGGACTTCACGGGACCAGCATAAAGGCCCGTGAGGACGGCCCGTGAGGACTTCACGGGACCAGCATAAAGGCCCGTGAGGACTTCACGGGACCGGCATAAAGGCCCGTGAGGACGGCCCGTGAGGACTTCACGGGACCAGCATAAAGGCCCGTGAGGACTTCACGGGACCGGCATAAAGGCCCGTGAGGACTTCACGGGACCGGCATAAAGGCCCGTGAGGACTTCGCCGGACCGGCATAAAGGCCCGTGAGGACTTCACGGGACCGGCATAAAGGCCCGTGAGGACTTCACGGGACCGGCATAAAGGCCCGTGAGGACTTCGCCGGACCGGCATAAAGGCCCGTGAGGACTTCACGGGACCGGCATAAAGGCCCGTGAGGACTTCACGGGACCGGCATAAAGGCCCGTGAGGACTTCACGGGACCGGCATAAAGGCCCGTGAGGACTTCACGGGACCGGCATAAAGGCCCGTGAGGACTTCACAGGACCGGCATAAAGGCCACAGGTCTGACAGGATCTGCCGGGTCCTTCAGGGTTTCACCTATCTGAAGGAAAATGCAGCTCTGAGTCCAACTGTGTCTAACAAGATCTACCGGGTCCCCCAGGACCCCCAAAGCTTGTAATTCTCCTCAGTCCAAGTTAATCATTTTAAAACATAATGAGAGCCATGTTCAGGAGAACTGGTGGTTCAGCATGTGGGACGCACAACACACGCACAACACACACATAACACACAACACACACACACAGTCTTGGTCATGCCCCAGTTAGACCCAGTTAGACTTGGTCATGCCCCAGTAAGACCCAGTTAGACTTGAACAGAATCCAGTTGCACCCAGTTACACCCCAGTTAGACCCAGTAAGACCCAGTTAGACTTAGTCAGACCCGAGTTACACCCAGTTACACCCCAGTTATACTTGGTCAGACCCCAGTTAGACCCAGTTATACTTGGTCAGACCCCAGTTAGACCCAGTTACACTTGATCAGACCCCAGTTAGACTTGATAATGCTCCAGTTAGACCCAGTTAGACTTGGTCAGACCCCAGTTAGACCCCAGTCAGGTCTTCAGCGGAGCATGTCCTGACTGTGTGGAGTTGGCTCGGGAAAATCCTGATGGAAACCCCTACAGACCAGGAGGGGAGGTGTCAGGGTGGGCATAGTGCTAGTGGGAAAGTCCTATAAGTCCAGCCAGGTCTAACTTGGTCTAACTGAGTCCAACCAGGTATAACTGTGTGGAACTGGTCTCTAACTTGGTCTAAAATGGTCTAAACCGATCCAAACCAGCTCTAACCAGGTTTAAACGGGTCTTATTGAGTTAGAAACAGGTCTAGCCAGGTCTAACTGGGGTCACACTGGGTCAAACCAGATTTAACTGCCTTTGAATTTGATCAAACTGGGTTTAAACAGGTCTGGTTGGATTAAACTTGTTCTAGCCAGGTTCTGTTTGGTCCAACTAGCTCTAATTGGGTCTAAATGGATGCAACTGGGTCAAACTGGATCTAACTGTGTTTAACAGGTCTAACTAGGGTCTAACTGGGTCAAACCAGTTCTGACTGCCTTTTAAATGTGTTGCAATGGGTTTAACCTGGTTTCAACAGTTTTATCTGGATCAAACTGGGTGTGAAGTGGGTCAAACCGGACTGGTAATGGTTTTAGTGTCTAAGGAGTTGAAATAATGTCTTTGCTGAACCGTTTCAGAGCTTTGAGTCTAGAACTGTTGGGTTATTTGTTGAAATAATCTTCAATAATCTTAAAACAACAAATCTGAACCTTTAAATCTAGATCCAGGACTGGTGGGGTTGTAAATCTGGACTGGGATGCAGCGAGAAAACGTTCTTTTCTAGATAATAATGTGTCGTCTGCAGCTCTGAAGCTTCCATCGTCCGTCCTGCAGATGGTTTGTTATCCCCAATCGCTCGCGGCAAAAACGCAGCACATGTCTGAAACTGGGTCGTTCTACTTCTTCATTCCTCAGTGAAAAAAAAAATCACTACGAGAGGAAGCCGAAGATCTGCAGGCAGAAACACGTTCATTCATCTTTCAGCCTCTCAAACCAAACGCTGAGTTTCATTTTCACCAACTCCGTTAAATGGCCCGAACATCCAGAACCACGTCATCACTGACGCTTCAGTTCTGGGTTCAGGGTTCAGCTCAGGATCTGGTTTCAGGGCCTGGAAATGCAGCATGTCAACGAGCGCCCTCACAGAGACACGACACTGTGTGTGTTTGACTCAGACGTGGTCCCTGAAGGCATCACAAGCCCCTCCCCCATGGAAATCCTCCACAGAGAGAGATTTTTTTTTTCTAGATGTGACAGCAGAGGACTTTATAACCTTCAAACAATCAGAGACAGCCAGGATGTAGACAGAGCCCGCACAGCTATGATATTCCATCTGATCCACACCCAGGGTTACAGAATGAGATGTGAGCAAATAAAGTTAGAAAAAATAAAATAAAGTACAATAGTTTAAAAAGTGTGATATCAAATGAAAAAACACAAAAGTAAATAAATTCAAATTATGAAAAAAAATAATGAAAACCTAATAAATCAAATAAATAGCTCATGTTAACCTAAATTTGATGGTACAGAATTACATGAAAAATATGACCATCAAAAACTGAATCGAATTTATTTTCAAACTATTATATTTTACTAAAAGCATAAATAAATGCTTAAATATGAATTATGATGCAGATGGATATTACGACCATACGCATCCATTATTTATTAAATCAAATCTTATGAAATTTAAAGATATAGTTTATGACAGAACAACCCAAATTATGTTTAAAGCTAAACAAAATGCTCTTCCAGAATGTGACCGGAAATATTTTCAGCTTCAGCAAATTAAATATAATATAAGAGATAATTGTAAATTTATTGTGCCAACATCCAAAAAAGGTGTGAAAAGAAGATGTGTCTTTTTGGGAAGTCCAAATACAGAATAGTCTCAGCAAGGAGATAGAATATTGTAATACTTTATTTATATTTAAAAAGAAGATCTCCCAGTCCATTTTTGAGAGATACATATCTGAATGAAGAAATAAATTCCTTATCCTTTTCTTTCCTTTCCTCTCACAGACTGTAGCTGTGAGCACTTGTTTTCTTTGTCTCAAATGTACAACGTAAAGTAACTCATTTGATGTAAAATGTGTATTTATTTAGGCATACAAGCTTTCTGCTTCTGCCTGCTACGAACTTTAATTGCTTTATTAATGAAAAAATGATTTTGTGACTGAAACAAAAACAAAACTGAAGACTGAAAAGTGAATGTTAGGACATTTAAAGTTGTAATAAGAAAATTATAAAAAGTAAATTAAAGATAAAACTGATATAATTTAATATAATTTTTTGTAATAAAATTAATAAATATACAGAAAATAACCAAAACAAGAGAAAAATATTACTGTAAAAGAAAAACAGTTAAAATGAAACAGATTTTATCAACAAAAAAGAACAAAATGACGAAAATAGAAAAAAAATGTATCTGGTTTTTAAAAATATTGAATCACGTTAAATCTAGTCGACGATGGAGAGATGAAGCCAAAAAGTCTGCCTGATGGGGAGGTTCTGCAGGACAGGGCCGGGAAATAGCCACCAAGACGTTGGTCCAGAAACCAAACGGCTGACTCAGTGGTCACCGGGGAGGGATTCATAACAGGGGCCTCCGGGGGCCAAAGGGTCAGGGCCCCCAAGTCTCTGCTTAAAGTGCCTGATTTACCTCCAAGAGATGAGAGACTTCCAGAAACACGAAGACACGGAACAACAGAATCACTCTGCAACAGGACGGATGGGAACACTTCCAGCGTTTAGACCGAGCCGCCACTGACGGTGCAGGGTTCAGATCTGGGTGTGCGGCCCTGACTAATATTTGGACACGCTTACATAACAGCCGAGGCTGAGACGCTCGCTCGTGCTGCTGCTCCTCCTCGTCCAACCAGCTGAGGACCAGAGGAGGAAGACGAGGAGGAGGCAGTTACTTTTTTCTTGTTGTTAGTGTCACCAGGAAATCGAACCACCGCAGCGCTGGTCTGCCCTTCGTCCTGAACGTTTCACCTCTAGTTTCAGGTGGAATATTTGCCTGATTGAAGGTGGAAATCAGAGATGTGATAAAACGAAACTGAAGAAAACATTCAGATGGAAGCAGAAAACATGTTTCTGAAATCATTTCTGAAACAATTAAAGATTAAATGTGATGAAGCAGAAGTTTCTTCATCTGTGAGCCATGATGGTGAGGAAGAGGAGGCTGCTCAGATAAACTCTTCTGCTCCTGAAGCTGTTAATGAAGCTCGTTACATGTAACGTGTGAACGTGAAAACACATGTGTACATGCGTGTTGATGAGCACATTAATGTGATTAATGTGAGTGAGGGAGCAGAGGCCGCCGGCAGGGAGGAGGGAAGCCATGGAGGGAGGTGGAAATGTGGAGAGGATGGAGGGGATGAAGACGCTCCGGAGAGAGAGAGAGAGAGAGATGGTGGATGAGGTGGGGGAGGGGGAGGAAGAGGAGGTAATGATGGGGCAGAGAGGAGGAAGAGGGGGATGGGTGATGGAGAGAGAGAGCAGTGCTTACAGGATGGGGGAGGGAGAGCCGACCGTCAGCTGCTGTAAAATCCACGTTTAACAACCCAGAAATGACAGAACACGCTGAAGGAACCCTGAAAACGCTGAAAGTTCTGCTTTAAACCTGCAGAACCGATAATCCCAGTCATCATCTGAACTTTTAATCCCATTCAGCATCAGAACCTTTAATCCCAGTCAGCATCAGAACC